>CM045573.1:3175105-3775105 GCA_024721245.1 Mitragyna speciosa | reverse complement strand
CCTGAAGTGCCTAAGAAAAGATTTCGTAATTTGGTCGGGTCTCACTTCCGGATCCTGAAATTCAAGAGAAAATAGTCGTATAAAAACCCGACTAAAATCTAAGCAATTTCATAAGAAAATTCGAGAAATACCCAAAATCTTTCTAGGGTTTAATTTCTAGGGTTTTAGAGTTTAGGGTTTTATCCTAAGGTTTAGGGTTTTCAAAATTAGGGTTTTCTAACTTTTTAGGGTTTTGCTCGGAAAGGTTCAATTCACTAATAGCTAATCTACGAAAATTTCTGCACGCTCAAATCACTAAATTACAACTTATATAACTTTAAATCATAACTTATTCACTTTTCTTCTTAGGTTTTACCGAAATTTCGGTAATATTTCCCCTATAATCGGACTAACCCAAAATTTTTAACCTACAAGGAAAACAGCCAAACAACCCAATCTCAAGTAGTTCTACCATTTCCATATCAAAATCAATTCAATTTCACCCAAATTTGTTATAAAAACACATGAAACTCTCCAAGATTCTTCAACCAAATCATACTCAAATCATGTCATTCAAGATTCAATCACTATCTACAAGTCATATAAGCCCATAAACCTCATATTCATGGAATAAAACTTCATTTTCATGGCTCAAATCAATCATGCTTAACAATAAAGACATGGGTTAAAAGCTAAAAAAACTACAACTTATACTTGAAACAATAAGAAAAGTTTATGGTAAATACCTTTAACAAGGTAAGATCTTTGCTTAGGAGGAAGATTAACTCACTTTCAATGGATGAAAAGTGATCAAATGGAAGAGAAAAGCTCTAAGAAAATGAAAGCAAATGAGAGGAAAAAGAGAGAAGAAGAACTGGCCAAGAGTGAAGAGAAAAGAAAGAAAAATGGCTAAGTAAAGAAGAAAAGAAATGGAGAAAGAAATGGGAAAAAATTTGACCAATCAAAGCAAGACGAAACTAAATATAGATCTTGACTTTCTTGCAACTTTAGACTCCACTTGGCTAGGCTTAATTAGAAGGGATTTTTATCATTTATCCTCCTATTAATCTTGCAAGACTTATAAGATACAACTTCTAAAGGAAATGGTACAACATGCTGCCTAAAAATAGAAATCATTTCCTTATTTATTTTCAACTAATTTTCGGCCCTCTTTTTTTTTTTTTTTTTCTCTACTAATGGACATTATACAAAATAAATGGTTTTGCATGAATATCTAGGGTGTTACAGTATGATGGTCACTAGGAGGACATTGAGCATTCAACCGAAGAATGACCATGAGGAGATGCACCGCGAGCATATCTTCCATACTAGATGTGTAGTCCATAATAAGGTATGTAGTGTCTTTGTTGATAGTGGTAGTTGTGTTAACGTTTCTAGTTCTTTGTTTGTAAACAAGTTGAAGTTGCCAACAACCAAACATCCAAAACCTTACTACCTTCAGTAGTTGACTGATATAGAGAATTTGAAGGTCACAAGACAGGTCCTGGTGTCATTTGCAATAGGGGATTATATATATGGAGTTTTGTGTGATATTATCCCCATGCATGCGTGTCACCTACTCGTAGGACGTCCCTGGCAATATGATAGGAAGGTGAACTACGATGGCTATAGGAACTCCTATTAACTGAACTGGAAGTAGAGAGAGTTCATCCTATTGCCTTTGAAACCATTCAAGGTCTATGCTAACCAACTAAAAATCACTCAAGAGTGCAAGTTGAGAGAAAAAGAAAGAAATACAAGTGAGGTTGATGAGAAAGGTAGCAAGGCCGAGAGTATGGAAGTGCACAAATGAGATCCAAATGAGGAAAAGAAGAAGATGGGAGAAGAAGTGATAGCTATGAAAGAAGGAAAGTAAATGTCTTTGTTGGAAAAGGTGAGGTTAAGTGTGCGTTGCTAGCCAAGCAACAATTTCTTTTGCTTTTGTATAAAGATGTTTATTTTTCCACTAATGAACTTGATTCCTCTCTTCCTAGTGGAGTGATGTTTTTAATACAGGAATTTCAAGATTTGTTTCTCGAGGACATCCCACACAGGCTTCCACCATTGAGAGGCACTGAACATCAAATTGATTTCATGCCTGGAGCAAGCATTCCTAATCGACCATCCTATAGAGCCAATCTAGAGGAGACTAAGGAGATCCAATGGCAAATGGAGGAGTTCTTGGAAAAAGGCTTCGTGAGGGAAAGTTTAAGTCTTGGTTATGTTCTCGTTATTTTGGTACCAAAGAAGGATTTAACTTGGAGAATGTGAGTAGACTGCCATGCCATCAACAAAATAACGATAAAGTATCGTTATCCTATACCTAGGTTAGATGATACGTTAGATGAGTTGCATGGGTCTAATTTGTTCTCCAAAATTGATTCAAAAAGTGGCTACTACCAAATCAAGATGAAAGAAGGGGATGAATGGAAAATCGCATTTAAGACCAAATATGGATTATATGAGTGGTTAGTCATACCATTTGGCTTGACTAATGCACCAAGTACCTTTATGCGTCTTATGAACCATGTGTTTAGTCTTTTATTGGCAAATTTGTAGTGGTTTACTTTAATGATATACTTGTATATAGCAAGTCCTTGAATGAGCATATTGATCACTTGCGTGCTGTGCTTAATGTACTTAGGGAGAATCAACTATTTGCTAGTCTTGCTAAGTGTTCATTTTGCATGCAATCTATTATCTTTCTTGGATTTGTTGTTGGTTCTAATGGCATTAGTGTAGATGAGTCTAAAGTGCAAGCAATTAGGGAATGGCCTACGCCTAAGAATGCCAATGATGTACATTCTTTCCATGGTTTGGCTAGTTTTTATAAGAGGTTTGTACGTGATTTTTCTTCTATTGCTTCACTTCTTAATGAGTTAGTGAAAAAAAATGTTATGTTTAAATGGGAAGAAGTGCATGAAAAAGCCTTTAATTTGTTGAAGGATAAATTGACCAACGCACCTTTTTTGAGTTTACCTAACTTTGACAAAATTTTTGAAAATGAGTGTGATGCTAATGGCATGGGCATAGGAGCTGTCTTGATGCAGGAATCAAAGTCTATAGCATACTTTAGTGAGAAGCTTCGAGGGGCTGCTTTGAACTACCCAACTTATGACAAGGAGCTTTATGCATTGGTGAGGACCTTTTAAGCTTGGCAACACTACTTATGGCCAAGAGAGTTCATCATCCATTCTGATCATCAGAGCTTGAAGTTCCTCAAGTTTTAAGGTAAGTTGAACAAACACCATGCTAAATGGTTAGAATTTATAGAGACTTTTTCATATGTGATTAAATACAAGCAAGGGAAAGAAAATGTCGTGGCTGATATGCTATCTAGGAGGCATACTTTATTAACTTCCTTGCAAACTAAGTTACTTGGTTTTGAGCTTTTAAAGGATTTATATGGATCTGATTATAATTTTAGTAATATATGCGAGTCTTGCATAAAAGGGGCATTTGGTGATTATTTCATTCACGAGAGTTTCTTGTTTAAAAAGGATAAGTTGTATGTGCCCATTAGTTCCATTCAAAAGTTGATGGCGAGAGAGTCTCATGGTGGGGGAATTATGGGACATTTTGGTGTGAATAAGACTCTATTCATCTTGCAAGAGCATTTTTATTGACCTCACATGAAACGTGATGTTCAGTCCTTGTGTGAAAATTGCATTATATGTAGATAAGCTAAGTCTAGAGTTAAGCCACATGGTTTTTATACTCTGTTGCCTATTCTATTACACCCTTGGACTAACATTTCTATGGATTTTGTTTCAAGGTTGCCGAGGACTTCAAATGGTAAGGATAGCATTTTCGTAGTTGTAGATCGTTTTAGTAAAATGGCTCGTTTTAGTAAAATGGCTCATTTTATAGCTTGTAATAAAACTAACGATGCTATTCATGTGGCTGAGTTGTTCTTCAAGAAAGTGGTGCGTTTACATGGATTATCTCGAACCATAGTCAGTGATAGAGATGTGAAATTCTTAAGCCACTTTTGGCGCACTCTTTGAAGTAGATTAGGAACTAAGCTCTTGTTTTCTACTGTGGCACATCCTCAAATGGATGGGCAAACTGAGGTGATGAATAGGACACTCATTGCTTTGCTGTGAGCTATAATTCAAAGAAATCTCAAGAATTAGGAGAAGTGGCTTCCCCACATTGAGTTTGGTTATAACTGAACTGTTCATTCTTCTACTTCATTTTCTCCTTTTGAAATTGTGTATGAATTTAATCCATTGACTCCTCTTGATATCTTGTCTTTGCCGTGCAGTGAACATGCAGATTTGGATAGCAAAAAAAATCTGAGTTTGTCAAGGATCTTCATGCTAGGGTGCGAGCAAATATAGAGAAAAAGAATGAATAATATGCCAAACAAAACCAAGAAGGGACGTGTGAAGGTGATCTTTGAACCTGGTGATTGGGTTTGGATTCACATTCGCAAGAAGAGATTTCCCCAACAAAGGAAATCAAAGCTAAGTCCTAGAGGGGACGGTCCATTCCAAGTGCTCGAGAGGATTGGAGACAACGCTTACAAGATAGACTTACCTAATGAGTATGGTAACATTAGTGCTACATTTAATGTTGCTGATCTGCCTTTGTATGACGTAGGTGATTCGAGGATGAATCCTTTCGAGAAAGGAGGAAATGATGGAGCACAAGGGGCCGTCCAAGAGGCTTCCAAGATTGATGAGCTTAGCAAGGATCCATTGCGAGGGATTGGAGGTTTAATGACCAGATCGAGGACCAAGAGGTTGAAACAAGCTGTCCAAGGACTACTTGTACAATTGCAAGAGGATCAAGCTACTTGGCCTAGAACAAGCTTGGAGCATATGCCATAAAAAATTGTTACATTTCTTTGGATAAGAGAAGAAGATGGGATGTTTCTAGAGCAATTCGCGCCAGAAATCCGCGCTCAGGAGGTTGCGGATGCCAGTTGCAGATTGGAGCAAACTGGCGCAACATTAGAATAATGCTTCTAATCCTATTCGCATTTGGTATCGACGTGCGGATAGACCTTGCGGATAGGAACAGAAGCTTTGATAATTTTTGAGATTTGGGAAGCAACCTTCTGTTGCTATCCGTGCTTTGAATCCAAGCACGGATACCAAGTGCAGATAGGAACAGAAAGTTGCGCGGAGAGAGCAGAATTTTTGACTCCATCTGTGCCTGTTATCAACATGCGGATAGCGAGCACGAATATCATCAGATTTCATGAGATTTGACGTTTTCTGTTGCGATTTTATTTAGTTTTTGAGTTGTAACTTCCATATGAATGTGAGTCGTGATAAGTTACAATTAGTGGTAGAGATAGGGTAAGATTTCTCTTTCAATCTTGTAATTAAGTGACTTAAGCCTATTTAAGGCCTAGTTTTCATTGGTTAATGCAGACTATGATCATTCCAGAAAAATATCGTGTGTTTTCTCTCTTGAATGAGATCCCTTTGTTCTTGGGAAAAAGAACTACTTTTGATTCTTAACCGGGAAGACTTGTTTACAATCAAGTAATTCGTTTAGGGTACGTTTGGTTCATGGGATGATACGGGATTGGATAACTAATCCCACCTCATCCCATGTTTGGTTGGGTTTTTCAAGTAGCACTAATCATCCTATGTAACTAACTTAATCCCTCATTCATGGGATAAAATAATCCCATGGGGGGGTTGGTATTAGTTATCCCGGATGAAGCTTACAAGGGATAAAAAAATTTAAACACATTCAACCCATCATTATCTCATAAGAACCAAAACTAATATATCTTATTCTCAAATTCTCTCTAGAATTCTGCTCCGTCAAAGTTTTGATTTCATATTTTTCGTTCAAAAATTGTTTTCTAATTTGAATCACGTTTATAATGTTGTTCATATTATTATTATTTTATGTTTTTAATGATTTTTATTGTTGATTTTTTTGTGGGTTCTTATTTAGTTTTTTTTTCCTCATAATTGTTAGGCCTCTATTTTGTGATTAATTGAGATCTTAAATTTTTTTATTTTTTTTCATAATGTGTAGCATAAAATGCAATTTTCATACCAATTAGTTTGACAATAAAGTAAAGAATTTGCTTTAGTAAAATACTAATACTGTTATATTATCCTTTTTTTTAAGTAGTCAAAATCAATATCACTAATTAATTACAAATGAAAATTTATAAATCATCTATGTTTCTTCTAAGATAAATTGGCCAAGAAAGATCCTGAGCTAGCCTATTTGGAGAGGCATGACTAAACATCTTACAATCAACAGTAATCGAATTGCAGCTCATAATAATCAAAGTGATGCCATTTTATTTCAATCAAGTGTTTTTTGGAATTACACAGAATAAAAGAAAAAAATTACAGTAATTTATGATGAAAGTGCTAATTTTTTATGTTATGTTATTCTAAAATTCGTTTTATATTTTATCTATGCTTGTTTTTTGAAATATATTTTACCTAAAAATAAAAAAATGGCCTAACAAATCTCTAATACAAACTTTGATTCATTTGAAATGCTATTCGTTTTTATTCCTAGTCTATTACAGTTATTGCATTTATTCTATTGATATGAGAATTCTCATAATAATATTTGAACATTATTTGTTGAATTATAAAATAAAAATAGTAAATTATCTAATTTTCATATTTGTATTTTAGCATATTATAATTCTTAAAATATTATTTAAATATATGTTGAATTACAAAATAAAAATTAATTACACAAATGTAGGGATATAATCCAGTCTTCAACCAAACACCGAATGGCTCGTCCCAGGATTTAACCCTTACCAACCAAACATGAGATAGGTGGGATTATGAATCCTGGGATGACTCATCCTAGGATTTATAATCCGACGATGTATCATCCCATCTCATTCTGTCCGTGAACCAAACGGACCCTTAGGGTTTTCCTACAATTCGTTTGCTTTCCAAACTTTAGAAAATCGACTAGGAGTCTACCCAATCCTATTGGTTAGGAGTCTAGGTTTGCATTTGAAAGAGGAATTCGAACCTTTGGGGTAGAATTTCGAAGCACAACAATTCAATTCAACTTGGAGTCTTTGAACAAGTGGCAAAGGAGTCAAGATTGGTTGGATTGCTCTGACCTAGTTTTCGAGGCGTTCTTGGGTTCACGCAACTGTGTGCGTATCATATATGCACACATATATACATTTATATATGTGTGTGTGTATACACACATATACATACATACATGTATGTATGTATATACACACACACATACATATACATATACATATATGTATGTATGTATATACATATACATACATATATATATCTACATAAATATATGTATGTATGCACACATATACATACGTAAATATGTGTATGTGTGTGTGTGTATGCATGTATATATATCTATGTATATATATATAAAATATAGAGCCAATGGAGATTTTAGGGAATAACTATTGTTTGAGATAATTGATCCTGATTTGAGATGGTTAAACTATGGTGTTTTGAAAAAAAAAATGTAGTTTTCGAAATCGTTGCTTGGAGATGTGGAAAATAATAATAAAGAAAAGGAAGTTGCCTAGCAGTCCATTGATTGGGAAAAAGGGAAGGCCGAGTGTTGATATGGATTAATTGGGAAAAATCAAATGACATGACATAATATAGTAAACGGCATGATTTGCATGTCACTAGAGTAATTGGCATGTGAATGAAAATGGAGTAGTCTCTAGTAGAATGTAGGAATTGGTGGAAATGTTGATAAATAGAATAACGAATTAGTCATGGTTCTAATGCTATGTGCACATGGACAAGCGGCAGAATGTTGGTTTTGATTTATTAACTCATGGAAGTAGTAGATGTCATTAAGCTAATGATTAGTATTCATCATTAGTTGATTTGTGGAAATTGATATTAGATGTTTGTCATTAATTTAGAATTATTAGAATAAGCCATATGAATTGTGATAAAAAATATATATAGGTTTGTAGGTACTTAAAGTTGATTTTTTTTTTTTGGTTAGTTTATTCATTCAATTTTCTATTTGGTAAATCATTTTCTAACTCAATTATTGATTATGGTTTAAAGTATATTTAAGTTTTATTAAATAGTCAATTAACAGTAACTAAGGCTTAATAATAATGGGGAGATTTTGAAATTTCTTTTTGGTTAAATATCTTTGGGATTTAGGTTGTCTAATTTTTCTTAGGAAAGAAATGTAATATTTTGTAAAAAAAAAAAAAGTGCAAGCTAATTAGAATGGTCGTGTACTATTATACTACAAGCCAAGAGTAAGAAGAGTTAGGAGTATCCTATTCGATTAGTCTAAGATAGGTGGTGTTTACTCTCTATGCTTATTTTTTTCAATAAATTTTTTACTTCGATATATGCAAAAGATGGATCATGTATGCCTACTTTCAAATGTTTTACTATGCTAAGTGATAGAAAATGAATGGCATTTTATTTTATTTTATTTTATTTAAATGTGCATGTGACGTGTGAAAAGATTTTAAGTACAAGAGGCTCTAATGGTCATGAAATAGACCCAAGGGGATGGGGGTTATCGTCCTATCATGCTTGATGATCAAGTGAAGATCAGGGAAAATGCTTGATCGGTTATAAATAGTCATTGCAGTCAGTATAAAGCCCGGCCGATTGATTCATGTATGGGTCAGTTAACTGATGATCAAGCAAAATGCTTGACCTACCGCCCTTCTAGAATAGGTTTAAACTCGAGGCTGAGTACTCAGAAGCTCAATACTACATGTGCATGTTTACCAGCCATGTTTGATATGTTTTCTTAATTGACATATGTTTTCTTATGCTATGAAAATGTTCATGTTATGACATATAATTTGATGCTACTCGACTCTGATAGGTAATTTTATATATATTAGGTTTACATTACAGTTATTCTGAATTAATTTGCATGCAATAATGTGACAAATATCACAAGAGTATTATAATTACATAATAATTACATAATAATTACATGATCCAATAGAGGTGTACATGCTACTTATTGAGCATCGTGTCGCTCAATTCATAATCTCTTATCATTTTTGCAGATTTTGAGAACTATGATGTGGTACACAAAGAGGACCCAGAGGATGACTTCTATTGATTTCTTTGTGTTCTGTATAATGGATATTAGTGTTACGATTGAAGGTTCTGTAGTTATGGATATGTATCAGAACACCTTTAAGTTGATAGTTTTGTATGTTGATTTGGCGTAATGCTCTAAACTGAATGTTAAATTATTTTCTTATTACTAGTTTGTACCGCACTTAAATAGTCTTATTATTATTAAATATTAGACTAGTGTTTTTAGAATGATAATAACTGCCTTGTATTCTCGAGTCTTAAGGATATGGCGATTGTCTTGTGCTTGGCACGTGCAGGTTAGGAGCGTGACAGCTAAGCTGATGGAAATTGTTGGAAAATCGAAAAAGATTACTAGAGAGAGGGAGAGGGAGGAAGTTTTTGCTATCTTAAACTAAACTTAAAGGGAATTCTGAAAATTTGGATGCATTTTGATGTCTTGGACCGTTTCTTCTCTTGTCTTAATATGTCGTTCCTCTGGTATTTATAGGCACTTTTCCCACCAAAAGTGGTTGTTATCACGACTGACCGTTTCTCTATTTTATTCGGCCAATTAGTCATTTTCCTTGCTTTCTGGAACATGGGCAATAACCTACTCTTCTCACTAGTGGCCTCATTTTTAAGTTGGTTTCGCATGGCCCATTCTTCTGGAATCTTCTGCCCGGATATTTTTGCCATATGTATCGGTGGGATTATATCGGCTGCTACCTGTGTTGGTCGACTGTTCCATCGACAAAGAGCTGCCAATTATTAGGATAATACCCTCAACAGGTCCAAGACAAGCTGACGATTATTGCGAAGATACCCTCAACAGGTCCAAGACAAGTGCAACGAGACATCTCATCATCACTTGGACAGCGCTGCATCGTCCTATTCAATAGCTTTCCCAAAATGCCGCTAGACATAAAGGTTGTGGCCGACGTCAAGAATATGGTATAATGCATAAAGATGCACATGATAACACACGGGCTGGGTGTCTCAGCTTTTGCATCTTCTTCTTTCGCCTCAACTTCAGGCACATATGCTTAGGTCTATCTCATTCATCTTTGCTTATCGATTTCTCTCATGCATATTGGATACGTTTGGATTTCATCACTTTGCTTCATCATCAGCAGGATTTATTATGTAGACATGACTACATTTTCATTTAGGGAGAATGTTATTTATACATATTTTGTGTATCTTGAAAGTAATCTAAGTTGTGAGGCACATCAGCGGTGGCCGCTGGCAGACGGAGGGAGGGACCAGGGTTGGCGATCACCCATTACCTTAAGTTGCAAAGGATTACAACTTTGCCTCTCTCAATTTCCGCGAGCAAATTCACCTTATTTACTTTTATTATGTGCTTCCTCTCCTTTATGCCAAATTCCTACTTTTGCTGCTGCACATGAGAATAGTGAAGTGAATGACAGCGACGATGAGCCAAATGCAAATGATGAGCCCACATGGATGAATATGAATCCTAGGGTATGCAAACATTGACCCTGTGATATGTCCGAAATGATAGTTCTTATAATCTTTTATTTTGGATTTTATTTCAAGCATAGTTAGTTGATTATTGGTAGTTTTGGGTTCAAAGGACTTTAAAACATGCTTGGTGTCCAAACTAATTTTAGCGTGCTTCTTCATGGAGCATCTGGCTATTATAAATAGAATTAGTATTCATCAAATATAGGTATGGCTAAATAAAGCTCAATGATTGCCCATTTAGTAGACTCACATTTAGTAGACTCACAAATTTGTACAAGTTAGATTGCTAAATAAAGCTCAATGATTGCCCATTTAGCATACTAACAAAATTGTACAAGTTAGATTGTCACATTAAAGTCGGAGATAAACTCTAAATAGTAGACCTTAAATTCTACGTCCCAATCTATATCCTGAATACTAAAGAATGGAAAGAGGGTTGTCTTGGGGAGATTTATTCCATGAAAGAGCTTGGCACATTTTAAGAGTGACAAAAAAGTGCAATAAGTTTGTCTTAGAACTTAGCTTTTACTCTATTCACAAAGCTTGTAATTCCCATTGCCATGTTGCATTGCATCTGACTTCTAGGTTTAAATTCAAGTCAAATTCAAAAGGAGTAAGTTGTGGAATATAAACCAAATTACTTAAAATTTGATTTAAACTCAGTATGTTAGCAATTTAAATCAAATTTAGTTAAGTTCAAGTGCCCAGTAAGTATTAAACAGAATTAAATAAAGTTAAAAATTAATATTTACATCAAAAAATTTAAGTTTAAGTGCCCAGTATGTATTAAACACAATTAAATAAAGTTGAAATTTAATATTTACATACAAAAATTTAAGTTATCTAAGCTCAACCTAACGAATTACTACTAAAAATATTGTTTCAGCATTTTGAAAATTTTTGAGGTTTTCGGGGATTGTTTGGAAATCAGTTCTTTATTTTGTTTGTTTGGAAATTAGTTCTTTATTATGTTTGACATTACATATACAAATATGATATTCATTAATTAACAAATTAGAATATTGGTACCATCAAGAAATTTAAGATATGCACGAGAGTGAGAGAGAGAGAGTTTCTTTTCAAAAAAAAAAATATAAACTAGTTAAATTATATCTGTTGGGAGTAGCAGTCAATTTTTTGTTTTGTAATTGAGGAATAAAATTAAAACTTTTTAGGAAGTTGATTGGCCTTTCCTACCTCTATGCATTGGCTTTTGAGGGATACTAATGGCTAGTTTGAGAGTTGAGAAAAGAAAAGATAAAAGAGAAAATATAAGTTAGAAAAAAAAATAAAAGAATAAGGGAAAGGAAAGACTATAAGTTTCTTTTTAAGTTGTTTGGGAGTTTAATAAGAAATAAGAGGGATTTATTGAGTAACTAGGAAGAAACACTTGCGTTGCAATATTTTTATTATTTGGGTTACTATTTTTGTATGAAATATTTTTATTTTTATATGAGAAAATAAATTAAAGAAAGGATACACAACCAAATACTTTGGCATATTGTTATTGATTGTGTTTCTTTATAATTGTTTATAATGTTAGAAAAAAAAAATGGAATCTTTAGGACATTCATTTTACTTTGGCATTATATGTGTTAAAAGATAACAAAGTTAAATATTAATTTTTCATCAATTATATGATGTATTTCTTTTATTCCTCAAGTTTTATTCTTACTTTTCTTAATCTAAAATTTGAAGAATCATTGCATAATCACATTATCCTTCAAACTTTGACAAAGAGACATTGTAATTTCATTT
This sequence comes from Mitragyna speciosa, assembly GCA_024721245.1. NCBI lineage: Eukaryota > Viridiplantae > Streptophyta > Magnoliopsida > Gentianales > Rubiaceae > Mitragyna > Mitragyna speciosa. The sequence continues at coordinate 3,762,854 of CM045573.1, read as the reverse complement.
TAGAATGCTGATTTAATTTTTTTCTTTTAATTTAAAACATTAAATATATTATGTTCATTTATAAGTACTAAACTATAAGAGAAGAAAAAAATGAAATGACTATATCACCCATTGATTATTGATTGTATTTTGCATGTGGCATTAAAGATTATTGAAAATTGGAATTTACAACTGTAAACTTGGATATTTTGTCAACATTATGTGATTAGTTTGTCATTTAAAGATTATTTTTATGGAATTACACTTAATATGTTTACTTTTTTCAAGAAATATGGTAACAATTTTGGGTATACATATTAATTTTATTCATGTACATTTATGTCCACACTTTTTGCAAATACTTAATAAATAACTCAACTTTACTTTTAGAATATCATATCTAAAATTCTTTATAAATCAATAATTTGATCACAAATTTCTCATGAGAAATTTTGCATTCTTAGGTTTTTGTTGTAGATAGTCTTGATATCCTATACATTGCAACCCATGATATTGTAAATAATTGTTTGAAGCATCCTATATTTCAAAGCTTTATCAAATCATATTGGTTTTTAAATAAAAATTGTCTAAATATGAGTAGTTGTTCACTGCGCTTAATACATTTGTACTCAAAATTTATGAAGAAACTTATTGTTCGGGGAAATATATATCTAAGAGAAGAAAGAGGTGAGACTTGATTTGAAGAAGATAACCTAATAACATATTTATTAATCATTAGGTGAGACTTGATTTGAAGAAGATAACCTAGTAACATCTTTATTAATCATTTTAGATAAAAAAAAATAGAGTAATGATTTAGATACTCAATATTTTAATTCATACATACTGCTTTTTTTTTATAGAAAAAAATCTTATTATTTGGATCTACTATCTTTTTATGAAATAAAATGTTGTAACTCACATAAATACTTGTGCAAATTAAGCATACCAATTATAAAAATATGGTCATAATCTCACATAGACAATAGGAATAGTTGATAGTGTTTCATATACACAAATAACATTTGATAAATTAACACTAATTTGTTGAGATATATACTTTATATAAAAACACCCAAACTTGATAAAGATGCAATAGCATGAGTACTGTGTATTTTCTTCAACAGTAAAAGTTTAAGAAAGACTAATTGCTCATTTACCAAGACATTAGATATCACAAAAGTTCTATAATAAGAATCGTATAACGATAAAAATTGCAGTGTTAGGCTATTCATATTCATATTTAATTTATTTTTTTAGATTTTTTTTCAATATGTTGATCAACCATACTATGGATACTGCAACAAAGATCTAAAATTCTTCCATATATATTTTTTGTAATACAAAAGTATTGCATAATCTCATAATGATGAAGTTCAAGGAATTATCTTATAACATTATCAAGCATAAGTTCCATCGAGTTTTGTTAGTGTTACACTATCCAAATTTATGTAGAGAGTAAAAACTTAATTTATCCTAATTGACTTGTTAAAATAAGCCTTATTACATTAAAAAAAAAAAGATGGAAAATCATAGTTTCACCATAAGTTTTGGTGAAGGCCATATTCAGTTTTATATGCCAAAGTAATATAAGAGAAAATAAAGACAACTTTATGAGATCAAATAAAGATATCGCTTATTCTTGAAATTTCATATTCTATTACCTATTTAACTTAAATAGTTGCCGCGAATCTATTTTTTTTCTATGTTTTTCATATAGAAGTAAAATACAAAATTATTTTTTTGTAAACTAATCATTTTGGAAGGTTAGGACCTAGCATTTTGGGGTGCTCATAGCACATGATACCGATGAATTGGAGATTATTTTTTGTTGTTGCAATATTTTGTTTTAGTAATTTCTCTCCAAAATTTTCCCTATAATCTCTCGTTGTATTAAAATAGTCCACTGGCCTTTGTAATTTACCATGGTTATGAACTACTCATGGTAATAAGGTCCGACAAAAAATAAGGTATTCAAAGCAATTACCTAATTTCACTAATATATGGATGACATTTCTATAAAGTTTTTCTAAAAATTGGTACTATAACATCTTTTTTTTTTTAAAGTGTGTTTGTTAAGATACAAAATAGTTGGAAAACAACTAATAGATAATTTATAGAAAAATACATAATTATACACACCAAGGTAAGTATAAATTGTTTTAGAATATTAGGACATATTTCTTAGTATGGTAGTCTCATTGTTGAGCTCTTAGCAAGGATGAAAAGGTTTAAGCAAATACACATATTCCATAAAGATTATTAACCTAGCGTGTATAAAATGAGATGCCATCAAAACCTCAATACCACTTTTATACAATTGCTACTTAAAAAATTAGAAACAACGTGTCTACCATCAGTTTGCCTGCAATTTTACTATAATTTTAACATAGCACATATGTGAAATGTTAACAAATATACGTTCAATGGGAACAAATAACCACCACAACCAAGAGTGGCATGAACAGGTATTGAAACATATTAACATTGAAAGTTGTACTTGTGCAAATCAAATAAACCAGATACTAAAATGGCAATAATAGAATTCAAAACTCACATGGCTTATAATCCACTTTCATGAGCTAATTGCATTTCGTATTATTTTCTCTTTATTCTCTCACATTTGAGAATTTGCAAGAGTAACGTGAAGATTTTATAATCACTTAATAAATCACAAAAATAATATGTTTGGATTTTGAAACAAATCACAATAAGTTGTTTGAGAATTCCTTCTTGTGTAGGAGAGGCACACATAATTTTCAGGTTAACTTGTGATGTTCTAGTTTTTACATTTGTTTTGATTTCATTAGGAATTTGCGACACATTTTGTTTCAATCTCGTAAGTGTTTTAGTTAGGACTTTTATTTAGTAATTGTGTATTTAGAGCATAAGTGAGAGTATTTTACGAATCACAAAAAGAAGAAGAAACTGAGTTAGTAAATATAATAGTTATAGATTACAACTACAATTAACCAAAACATGAACTCTATTATGCATTGATATTTACTTTGTGCATGTGTAAAACTTTAGTTCCCATTTAAAGTCTATTGCAAATTTGAAAAGACAAAAAACTAAAGGATGTTTATATTTGAAATTTATATTTCTATCTCAAATCTGAAAAGACAAAAAATGTAAAGGATATTAAAAAATAGAAAGTTGTTTGTATGTTTCATGATTAGGCATATGCTATGATAAAAAAAAGTACAAAATTCCAAAAGTGACTACACAAAACACAATGTCATTACAAAGTGCTCAAAATATAGTTGCTTAATTTGTCTTTTTTTTTTTCCATAGAGCTTTTTGCATAATTGTTTCCTTGTTAATATTTTTTTGCCCCTTGAGTGTAGTAATCTTTATAACTCAACAAATTCTCTTAAAAAAATAATAAGTGATTTGTCTTTAATCAACACAAGTCATAAATTGTGGCTTTTTGACTATTTTTTATTTTCATGAAAAGAAAAAAGAAAAGTCCATCACTCAAAGCTTGGATGTTCCCCACTATAAGTTGGAATACCCGTTGTTCCTTAAGTTAGATATAATTTGCCTTTAAATATTTATATATGTAAGACAAACTTAGCTACAAAATTATACAAAGCCAAATCCACACCTTAGCCTAACCTACGAAGTGAATAAAAATGAGTAACTGTATAATATCTCTCCAATCTCGCTTTCCTAACTAAGTCCTAAAAACGTGAGACAAAATAACATTTCCATTGTTTCCTAACCGGTCATGCCTTTAAATTTTTATAAATATAAAATTAAAATTAGTCACAAAAATTAAAAAAATATTATTGTAACTACTAACAATTAGGGAAATATCGGCATATACAAAAATAAGTATCGGCATATTTCACCATCGATGTGTTTAGCCATATGTAAATCAATATTTTTCCAATCTCTCTCTCCTAATTAAGTCTTACTTATGGAGGAAAAAATTGTAATATATTTTCTTAGTGACATAAATATAGTCAATGCTTTAGCCAGATGTAAATCAATATTTTTCCAATCTTGCCCTCCTAATTAAATCTTACCGATGGATGAAGAAATTCTATTGTATTTTCTTGGTCACACAAATATGCAAAACATGCATTTAGGATTATAAATATATTAGAAAATTCAAAGTTGGAATTGATGGTTTCAACGGATAACTAAGCTTCAAAACCAATAAGTACCAATTTTCTTCATAAGTTCAGAACAATTTCTTTAAGCCCGTTTAAGTTGGTTTACAACCACATGCTCTTTTTTTTTTTTTTTTTTTGGTCCTTCATTCTTTAGTATATCTGAGAAGTAATCAATAAATCTTAGAAAATATGGGATAGGAAATCAATTAAGACAAAACTTATATTCCATACCATTGTTGTGGCGCAATTTATTTGGAATTAGATGTAGTATTTGTAATTCATTTTTACAATCAGAGTTACGAAAATATTACACTTGCAGATGCCATCTAGATTCAACAAAATTCAATTACATAAATATATTGAAAGAACTTACGTGGACATATGAACATATAAAGGAACACCACAAAACTTACACATGGAAAGGACGCCTAACGTGGACATATGAACATATAAAGGAACATAACCACACAACTTACACATGCAAAGGATGCTTCCAAGTAGATAAAATCCTGTGGGAAAAATAATCTTGTCCCCTTGTTTCCATTAACTAAAAAATAATCTTTTACTAAGTAATATTTTAATAAAATAATCATGTGCGGATTCATCTTATGACACACACCGTAATTGCGAAATTTAACTTTTGATGAGCTTTATATTGCGTGCAAGCTTCTTAGATTTATTCTAATCAATCGATATAGAGATTTTGGATGACAAAGTATTTGATAATTCTTGTGTTGCATTTCTACTTCTGAGTGAAAAACAAATTTAGCAATATTTAAATTAAGATTTGTTTAATCCATTGGAGTGATTTAGCATTTTAGTGCAAGTAAAATAACAAACCAAGTTTTCATAAGTTGCACAAGAACTTTGCTTGTAAGAGGAAATTTTAGTCTAAATTGAATACTGAATAATATAATAGTTGAGGAAATTTTAGTCCAAAGTGCATACTGAATAATATAATACTTGTGGTAGCCGTTTCTTTAATTGTTGGATAAGTAGGAAGGAGGAGTAATCAAAGTTGGGAAGGATTGTATTATTGAATAAAGGAGTTTTATGCTAACTAAGTAAACTTGTGATAATGATAAGATAACTAAGGGCAAATTAGGAATCACAAAAAAAGGAAGAAACATGAATATATTATATGGTAATAATAGATAAAAAATTTTGTATCACATTTTGGACAATATTGTCACATTGAAAAAAATACTCAAGTTTTCTGCACTTTTCTGCCCTTTTCGGCCAATTTTGGAGAGAACTTTTTGAAAATTGCTTAAGCATCTTTCCTTCTATTCCCTTCCTCTGCTTTTCCTTTCTTTCCCACTTTAACTTCAAATAAAGTAAAATCATTTCCTTCCCCTAAATCCTTTCTTTCTTTCCCTTTCCCTCCTCCCAAACTAGGCATAAAAGAAATGAAATAAAACAAAAGAATTTAATTGTGTATCAATATTGTAGACTATTGTATTTTTTAAGGTGTTATATAGGAAAGCCAAAAAAACTATCTAGGGAAGCCAAAAAACGTATTATAAAGTGAATTGAAAAATAAAAGTAAATAATAAAAATACATAAGGAGTACTTACTCTCTTTAAAAAGTGTATCTACTATGAAATAAGGTTTAAATCCTCTTCACTTTCTTAATTATTAATTAAATTTTGGAGTGGCGTTCCTTTTTGTACACGGGATTTTGCTAAATAAAAAAACAAAAACATTACAAAGTGAGCAATGAATATTGATCTATCCAGGTCTATGGAATGCTTCAATGACTACAAATTCAAAAAATGAACATCATTTACAAATTGGCATTGTGACGACCCAATCAAGATACTACTATATCCCGATTGAGCATTTGCCTAGCCTTCGCTAGGACTCAATAATCATGAATTTAAAGTAGATAAGCTTAACTTATAATTACAAAATTTCAAAAATAATTAGAACAGTGTGTGCCATCTAAGCCTCAAATGTACACAACCATAACCTTCCTATACTATTACAAGTACATAGCCTCGCCTTCCCGTCTCGTACTTAATTGCTTGTAAGGAAAACAAATATTGCAAAGGTGAGCTATAAGCCCAGTGAGGTCCATTTATAAAACCATTTCACATAAATTGTCAAAATATTTGTTTTAAAACAAGATGATGCATAATAGTAGCGTTTAGATCATTAAGATCATATAATAACAAATATCACAAGTACACAAGGGAGGATACGAGTGAATCTAATCAGTCATGCTCGAGAGTATTTCGAGCATCATTCAAGATATAGGAGGGCTCTGTGAAAGTACTTGTCGCTTATAGCGACCATTTCATCCAATAGCAACTCAGTATCACGTGTGTGGCCCAAAACTATGTCGCACCAAGCCAATAATCATGTCACTGTCTTACTTGTGGCCAAACTACGTCGCACCGCCCAATACTAATATCATCGTCATGTTTGTGGCCAACTACATTGCATCGGCCAATACCCATATCCTCATCATGTTCGTGGCCAACTACGGCTCACCAGGCCAATAATAATGTCACCGTCGTGTTTGTGGCCAAACTACGTCTCACTGGCCAATAATAATGTTACGGTCATGTTTATGGCCAACTATGTCTCACCAGGCCAATATCCATGCCAATAACAAGTACGGGCCGAATCACATATAGCATGCACTAGTACGATTGCATTTCTAAGAACGAGTACTTCCCAGTACAATAAAGTACGCAGTTGGGTTCATAGCAAATTTAGGCACAATTAACAAGTACAATATCACGTCAAGTAATATCAAGTTATATCGTTGAGCTTTTTTAACAAGTCACACAATTTTCATAGAAACGATGTTAATAAATAAAAATAATTTAAAGGCACTCACAATAAATCTTAAAATTTTCAAAATATCATTTGATTTCAAATACCGGTAACAAATCACATATTGCAATAAAAGATAAGAGTAGTTTGCGAGAGAAAATAATATTGGGACAATCTTAGGTCCATTAAGTAGCTAGAGGCTCTTCATCGTAGATGTATGATGGTCCTCATCCAATGTACCTATAAGTAGGGATTAAATTATTTGATATTTAAACTAAAGTGAAAACTAACTAAGTGATGAATTTTGGGGTGCAAGGGGAAATGCTGCATATGGCTTCTACATGCGATTTATAGTCAGAGAGTAGCAGCGTGAGGTGTGTATCCAAATGAGCATAATTATAGTTCTACTTATCGAAATTTTTAAAACTTTATATCCTCAAAAACTAGACTCATTTAGAAACATTTATTGTGATGACAACTATCCCTATTAAGCATCTTATTATTCCCAAATTGTCACTCAAAATCAGTTTAGTGTTTGGTACACTCAGCTCACCAGTCCAACCAGTGATCAGAATTCATCTCATTACAACTTTCAGTTGCTAAATTGTGTGAGCAAAATGATTGCACGGATAGAAACTACATTCCATGGACTACCATTTTCGTATAGGGTATCAGGTTAAACCCTAACAAAAATCATTTCAAAATCACTCCACAATCTGGTGCTTCACCCACCCTGTTTGTAAAGATTTGGTTTTTCAGTCAATTTGCACAAATTCTGGCATCACTCCACAAGAAATCAGGACAGAAGCCCAATTCCATTTAAAAAACCTATGAATCTAGTTTCTAAAACAACAAGAATCATCCAAATCTAACTTTCCTACACAAAGGTATGACTAATTTACTGAAACTGGTCCAGATGACTGTTCATTTGCGTTCTTGAAGATTACCTCATTTATATCTTTATTTTTCTTATTTCCAGTGGGATTTTCATCCATAAATCAGTCATAAACCCAATTTATTAATTGAGGAACATTTATAACAAACCAAGAAAGTGAAGAAGCTTACCTTTTCAAGTCCAAGAATCCTCCCAAGTTCCAACTAGGACTTGTAGCCCCCGATCTCTTCAAGCTTCTCTCTCTCTCTCTTTACTTCTTTTCCTTCCTCTCATGGTTTCACTCTTTTCTTCCTTTATTTTCCTCTTATTTTAACTGATTTAGAGTATTTTAATTGGTCAGAAATTGAGGTGCCTCCATCACCTCCATGCTTCACTCTAAATCCGTCAAAACGATGACAACTCATGCATGCAAGTTGCAAGCTTTCATTCTTTTTTATTATTTTGACCAGCTGACATTTTTTTGCCCTTTTCAGTTATCTACTAGTCTCATTTAAGAAGTCATTAGTGTTTAACCCTATTTGCAAAAATATTATAATATAATATATAATTCATAATTATCACAAGTTACACCAACTAATTTACTTGTGCTATCTTTGATGAGTCCCTTTCTTGTTCTTTTCTTGTTTATTTTATTTTGCTTGCCTTAGTAACCCTATCAAGCATACTTAAAAGCTCCTTAGCTGCTCAATCTTTCTAGCTTACTCATTGTATTATGTTATTGGCACATAATTCACAAGTAACCTAAACAAAAGCACCACCACTAAATTTTGGAGTTTCTGGGATTATCACTATTAATGTCTAGATTTTATTAACTCAATTACTACCACTATCACCTGATCTAATGCCAAAAATTATATAACCAAATAAATATGTAAATAATACTTAAATTTAATAGGATAACTACAAGCCCTCACATGCATTAAACAAATTTTAAATGGATATATTACTCATAGTGGGGTTGGGCCTGGTTCAGAGAACTTAGTTTAAGGGAGACAATGTAAATATATTAAAAAAAACTCACTTATTTTAGTATATTAAATAAAATTCACTAATTTTAGAAGTTGTCATATCATATTTTAGCAGATTTTGGTCAAGTGCTATCGTTAGTCGTTTTCATGTTTAGTATTTTGAATACTGAATTAAGTAATTCCTTTTGTGAGTTTTTATATTCATCAGGTCCTATAGGGCATAAGCAGGGTGATGTTTTTAAGGTATTCTGTTTAGAATAGTGAAGTATTGAAAATTATATTCGTACTTTGATATTACATGGTTGATAAAGGGGTTGTTTTCAACTGAGTTTGATTACTGTAAAAGTTGATTTTTGAAAAGCTTAAAATCAAAATCCAAAAGCTATTATTAAGCTGCTTATGATTTTAGTTTAAAAATATCCAAAAAAAGAAGAAAAAATAGTTAAGAATATTACAAAACAAAATTTTCAAAATCAAAATTTAAAAGTAGGTTAAAAAAAGCAATTTAAAACAAGTTCATATGCCTCTTTTTCCGAACCTTTTTTTAAGTGTGTAAAATCACATCCTCTCACATATTTGAATATTTTGAATTTATTTCATCGCTCCTATAATTTTTGGACTTCTATAATTTGTAGCTAACAAAGCATATTCTTTGTGGATATTTTTATATTGGTCCTTAATCTTTCTTACAATGTTAGTTTTGTTCCAAAAAAAAAAAAAAAACCTATTTTTATTATTATTGTTACTTTACGCAAATTTGCAATCACCTAATTCTAAATCCAGGATATATAGGGTTAGGAATAATAGTTGATGGATATTAGGAATTATATGCGAGAATTCCATGAGACGTTGTAATACAAATGTGAGCATTGACTAAATTTGTCAAGTTTGCAAGCTTAGAGTGGCAACAATAATAGTTTGCTTAATTTATAATTTAGTTTGATAGTAATTATAAATAAAAGACTCGTAACTGTGTAATGTATCGACGCTAAGGATTAGGCTTATTATACAAGCAAAATGTGAAGGGTCTCTGCCAAAGCTACAAGTAAGTTCCCTCAGCTTTGTAAAATTCATAAATTAGGTTACAAAGTTGTTTTTTTTTTTTTTTTGGTAAAACTTCACACACGGTTATAAAGAGTCTAAACTCAATTTTGTCTAGCATTTGTAATCCCAAAATTTTCTAAAATTCCTCTTTTACTTTATATTACCCATGTAAATAGTTAAAAGTATTAATTACCATTGTTTTTAACTATAAAATTATCATGGACCCAAAATGAAACTTCGATACCACCAGAAAAAGAAAATTTGGGAAAGACATATGAAACTAAACATACACAGTAAGCATATAATTTTCATCCTAAATTAAATTTTCAAAATGTTTAGATGGCTCATCCTCAATGTTTAGCTTCCTTGATGTTTAGACGACTCATTCTGGTCATTTTGTGGCTATCTAAAAGAATTGGAATAAAGGCTTTTTCGGCTGTACATTGCAGATTTTTGGTTGCTAGACTCAAGAAAGTAAAGGGGCCATTGTAGGCATCGAACAGTGGATACTTTTGTAACATATTTTGGCAAGTAGACTTGAAAATTTCTTCCCTAATTGATTTCTTGGCAGTAAAGCAAACTTGTTAATGGTCGTGTAATCACTGATAATTTTTTTTTTAGCTCAAGAAATTATCTTGGGCATTGCAAAAAAGAATCGAGGAGATAATATTGTAATTAGTTAGGTACGGCCAAGGCACACAATCATAGTTATTGGTTTTTCTTACTAAGGTGCTTAGAGCTTTTAACCTTGGATGTCGAATTGATATGGTATAGCAGTTAATTTCCACTTTAAAATCTCTATATAATAGTTTTACTGTTCAATTTTGTCTGATGTGAAATTATATCATATTAATATGAAACTGCATCGTATCACATTAAACTCAATTGGTCACCCAAAAATTTGGATAGAGAATTTAAAAGTGATTTAGGTGGCCGGAGGGGTTTTGAGGGTTGGAGATGGGAAATTAGTGTTTTCATATTCTTGTTTCTTTTATCGTATCTAGTTTAGAAGTCGAAGCTCAGGCATTTCACTTGGAGTGCAACTGTGCATCTCTAGAGGCCATACAAACTTAGCTATTGAATCGAATCAGATTCTTTGGATATTGATCTAGATTACTAAAGTAGAAAGAAACAATTGTGCCTGGTGATTTCAGCAACAAATCGAAGAAATTCAGAAATTTTGCCAGTGTTATTCTTCCACAACACAGGCCTTTGGTGAAGCTAAACGGCCTGTAGATATGCTTTCAATTTTCAACGCATTTTTTTGGTCTCTAATTCTATTGCCCAATTACCAAAGTTGGTTAGGAGCAAAATTAACATGGGTAGATTTGGTTGGTTTACATTCATCTGAGTTTCTTGAGCTTTGTATTAATAGGTGGTAAGGCTCGATATTTTTCCCTCCAGAATTTATGTGTTTTACAATTCTTAGTCAGTAAGATATGTAGGGGTCCAGATGAAAGTCCACTATTTTCTGGTGGTATTTATTAATTAATTTCTAAGAGCAGATTTATATTTTAAGCTTCGAAGCTATGGTCTGTTGACCATCCTGATCATATTCAATATCAATACCATTTAATACAAGTAATGGGCTTCTAATTATCAGCGGACTAAAGACTCTCAACGCTTGAAAACAGTTGCTTTCTTCCCTTTCATGCCTATTCTATTATCTGGGTTTATGGTGGACAAAATTATGATGAGTTTGGGGAAAAAAATATTATCGGTTTAGAGCATTCAACGAATCCAGTGCATTGAATTTCTTTTATTCATTTCTTTTGCGGATAAGAAAAATTAGGAACTTGATTATGAGGACAATTTCAAATTAGGACTTCAAGAATAAATGCTCTAAAATCAACCTTGAATCTAATTCTTGTAACCAAATACTTCTGGACAAACAGTATGCCCTAAATTCAATAATAAAATTTTCTAGGATAAATTTTTGTGCTTTAACTCTGAGCTATACATCCTAGAATCAATCTCTTGAACCTAAAGCTCTATACTAGGTGTAGAACTCCAAAAATTATAGGGCTGGAGCAATAAAAAGTTCATACAGTCGTATCATAAATAACGGAGGAGCCAATTTTACCTGCATAAAAATTTGTGTGGAGAAGATGAATAAATGGATTGTATGATACTAATCGAACAATAAGAACAAAACATTAAAATTCTTATTTGTCAATAGAATATCTAATAGCAAAGCTTCCCTCCTATATTCATGTGACTTGATGAAGAACTGATAATTAAAAAATTACCTAATTGAGTATTGAAACTCTTGATGAAGAACTGATAATATAAAAATGACCTAATGGAGTATTCAAACTACTACACATGAAAACTGCCAAAAACGTGATTTGACCAAAATTTTCTGAAAACTTTTACAAAAACTTCTAGAAATAACATGCTTAGTTTTCACGTGCCAACAAAAATTAGTTATCTTTATCAGTATGTGTACACAAATGCTCCTGGTTGTCAGCTATCACAAATTAGATTTGGGGATTTGCATTGAAGGGATGGAATTGATGATGTAAGCAAAAGGGAATTCCTATTTGGAAATTGTTTGTTTTGGCAAATATTCAAATTGACTACTTTCAAAATATTTTATTGAATCGTAACGCCTAAATGAGAAGTTCATGGTAACTATTGTACTTCATTATCTGTTTATAATCTACAGCTACGAATAAGTTGTTTTAAACAAATAACATTAGCTAAAAGATAAATAAACTAAGAATGTAAATAAAATTAATTTAAAAAAATGAAAACACTATCAAAAACAAAGCAAACCATTTAAAAGTTCAATATGATATATTAGTAAATTATTCATAGGTCACAATCCTTAATAGCACAATGGAATAGGATATAAATCACGTCCCATATCATATTCCATTGACAAAAAGGAGTCTTAAGAAAGACAAACATAAGCATATTTATACGAATCCTCTCTTCAACCATGGAGAAAGTCAATGCCTGAACCTCTATCCCAAAACTTTGTGATCATTTCACTTGCATTCACTTGTATGACCACAAAAACATTTGGGTTGGCTCTTGACTTTCCTTTATTTAGTTACCTGCAATAATAATAAAAACGTTACGCTCTTCACAAAGTAATAACTAAAATTGCAGAAGAGGAAGAACAAAGACGGCCATAATGTCATTTAAGGTAATTTTATTATTACAAAATTAGTGTTAAAATTGCAAGAAGATATAATTTAATGCTAGCTATATTTATATAGTGATATTTAAGTTGCGTCCACCACCACCTTGTTCTTCTCAACAGGATGATATAAAAAAGACACAAGCCCATGTCAAACAAATCACCACTTTAAGATGGCTTTCTTAGAACAAAATATTATATATATCAAAGTTTAAAAAAAAAAAAAAAACTTACTTATATAGACATTAGGCATTATTGGGAGCCAAAATGGCTCTGATCTTCAGTTTTGTATCCTCAACGAGACCTTTGATGACAGAAATTGAGGCAAAAGAAAGCTTTGTTGTAGAGACTGAATCAACCAGAATCTGAAGGGCAAGCGTCACAAGGGATCCAATCACTCCAACTCCACCAGTAGCTCTGTCCTGGATTAATGTGGGTGCACCACTAGGAAATATGGTAAATCCAGAAGGAAGGACTACTACATGATCTGGGTTTTCACCACCCAAAAACCTTTTAATGGTAACATTGTCCACTGGTGCATAGATAATGGAAGAAGCTGTGGGATTGGAGCTACACTCTTGCAATATCATGACCTCACCTTGGCTCAAATTAGACCCCTAAAAAATTTAGAAATAACAGTGTCAGTGTTAAGCTAGGACATCATTATTTGACAACTGTTTTCTCTTTAGACATGTAACAAAATTTAAATACATGTTACTAGATTTATCACAGAAATGGAAACAATTGAAATATCTAAAGAAATTGGGCAATACCGAAACTTACACTCACTCGCATTAAGGTGACACAGTTCCCAGCTTCTTGGCTGTTGGTAATGTGCATTAACTTTTGAATACCGCCTCCATTACAGAGAATATCCCACTGCAATTGGAAGTTTTAAGTTCTAAGTGTTAGACAATAGGAAATATTTCATAAACAAAGACAAAAAGATTAAACTAATATTCTCATATATCTTAAACATTTTGCATAAGTCTGTTTCTTCCTTAAGAAATTATTAATCTTATGTCTACTGTGCATCATTACAAATATCGAATACCGTAAACATCAATGACTTTGATGAACTAATAAAAGCTTCGTTTTTTGTAGTATTGCGTACCAAAACTATGAAAATTCTATAAATTTTGTACCTCATTTCGAGAACTCTCATCACGAAGGAATTCGAACACTATTTTCTGCGGAACTGGGAGCCAAAAACAAGTTGTAGCATTTAGCACAGTACCAGAAGGATTATTGGGATCATTTCCATGATTCTTTGTCATAATTCTTGTTTCCTCATTTCCACTCCCGTACAGGTTAATCCATGAATATGCAGTAGATGAAGTTACTCCGCCATAAAAGTTTAGGACCATCCTTTCAGACAACTGCAAAAAATTCTTTCTAGCCTCTGGATTTGCTAGCACTATGCAACAAAAATTGTAAATATAAACTAGTTAAATGATCTGAAGTTCTAAGTACCAAAAAGAGTTCAAAAATATTTAGAAAGGAATTTTTATTTGCAGATTATGGTTACCACTCACCAATATCATTAATGTCATTTGGAGGAAAATCGATTACCATCGTATTTGCAAGACGATCACATTGTTGAGACAAGACTGCAACCCATCGTTGTGCCCCAAATGCTAAACCAGAGTCAACAAAGGGCCTTCCTAGATAATGAACATCTTGATCATCCACTTCTACATGTTCAATCCACGTAACCTATTGAACAGATATAGAAGTTGTTATCAAAATAATTTATATGAATATTGTAATTTAATCTTCTAAGCAAAAAGTTTTTTCTGCATATTTACCTTTGAGCTACCATTTGGCAATCCTTCAATAATACAACCTGATGGTCTTTTTTGGCATCTGCCTAGAGGAATGGAGGAGAACAAACTATCACAAGAAATATCAACCACTGCCCATGCATTTTCTGAAAGTTGTTTGCAATGTCTTATGAAAATGAACTCTCGCGTTGGAACGGTTGGTGTAAGGACTTGAAATTCTGCACTTATCTGCAAGTTTAATTTCAGATAGATATCAAAATTATTAAACTTATACTGAGCAGTTTCAACTTAGAAAGTCCTAAATATCCTCTTTGGGAAAATTACTTGTATACAAAAAAGAATCATGGACATATGGTAGTAGATTTTCATCCTTTCTCAATAAAATAATAATTGAAGTGCTAATAAGAGAAAAGGGACAAACTCTATCATACCACTTGCAAGGCTCCATCGCAGTTTCCAGGCCCAACTCCAACTGATATGACCTCCAAGACAAAAGCCCTTGAAACCATGCTAGAAAACATTGCCAACCATTTTTCCTGTTGATCAAGAAAAATACATAAGAAAAACCAATGATAGATACTACTTAAAGAGTCTATGAATTTGAAACCCTAAAATATTATCCAATACAAAAGAAACTAACCGTATCTACGAAAACTTCTACAAGTTTTGTAGGATCCATCTTAACAATGTCAGTTTCTCGGGATGCTTCAGTTTTAAAACCAGCTTGTTTGAGCGTGATTGCCCCAGGAAACATCAGGTAATAAGCATCTTCATTGAGCACATACTTTCTAAGATCCGTGGTTTGTATCCACAAAGGTAGCTTCACTTCTGACATCCTAATAACCTCCTCCACAGCAGCAACTGCAATTTCTAAGACAATTGGTTTATCAAAATCAGTCGATCCAGTTAATGAATTGAGTAACTCATCCGCCCCAGTGATATCTCCAATATTGTCGGGTTGTCCTTTGAATGCTCCTCCCTGGACTTCAAAAGTATTAGGAATAACTGAAGGGGACTCAAGAGTGATGTTGGCATATGGCGTTCCAACAAATTTTGTAGTTGAACTCGTAATAAGCTCAACCTATGAAAAATCAAGGACAAGTCACAACATTATTAGAACTAAATAAAATGTAAACAAAGATATTCCTTTTTTTTTTTTTTTTTTTTTTTTTGTGTGTGTGGGGGGACTTGAATGTTCATCAGGTTAGTTGAGTGTGAATACCTCTTCTCTCAATTGAGCATTTTCCAATCTTAGCTGATGTTCATTAGGAGAAAACTCACTTAAAGCCTGTGCACCCCCGCAATTAGGACAACAAGACTTGGCAAGAGCTTCTTTATACTTCATATTTTCAGCACGAAGATTCTCATTCTCAGCTCTAAGACGTGCATTATCAGCACGCTCTAGATACGTCTGTGAAAATTAGATATATATCTTAAGCAAAAACGGCAAATAATATCTAACTAGTGTGTTAAAATTTTTTATCAAAATTCCAATATCACAGTAAGGGAAATACTAACTATATTGGATGACTACCTTCATTTGGGTATGCTTGTTTTGGAACCAAAATTTCACTTGTAATGGATCCAATCCTAACTCGCGGCTAAGTTGCTTTCTTTGGTTGTCATCAGGGTGAGGACAAACCTTGAAAAACCTACAAAACAAATATCAGTGGAGAAAAACACAAAGCTTTGGTTAGACACAAGAAACCTCTTTGATTTTCTGAATTACTTTTATAATTTAATTCTGAAGTACAAGGAAATTATCTATGAATTTCTAAGAGCTTACGCTTCCATTTCCTGGATTTGATGTGGAGTATGGCGATGGTATTTCTTTCTCTTACGATCATTAGGATTTGAATCATCGGGGGGGCTGTCATTTCGATTTTCACCGATCGAATTGGGGCGAAGTTCCTTCTCTGAGTTCTCACCCTCAGATGTATTTGTAATCACATTAGTTGGGGGAGCCTCAGCACTCTTCGAACTAGCCTGGAAAGAGTATCTAAAGATGTCAAAAGTATAAAACTAAATGCTTTTAAGTTTTAAATATTAAAGATGGTTGAAGAGTATAATAAATAAAAATACATGCCCAAAGCTTTTGCTGGACCTAATTGAATTTGAATACAAATGTGTTTTTATGTTCAAATCACATTCTAAGTTCCATATTTTGGTAAAAAATGTAAAATGGTGAAGTGTTAAATAATTATCTATCTATATGTGTGTGTGGGTGTGTGTATGTATGTATGTTTATACATATACTAAAATGGCTTATGTATGTTTTTCAAAGATAATTCACGTTGACTTGACAATGGAAAGGATAAAATTAAAAGTCAGTTGACCAAAATGCATGGCCCATATATTTCTCTCACTCTCCCTTTCTCTTTCTCTCTCCTAGGAAGAGTGAGTGGGACAAAAAGAAATTTTAATATAAAACGCGGTCTATGTGGACCATAATTTTAGTAAATTTGTTGCATAATTACAATGTTTTTGTTATAGAAACATAAAAGTATTAATTATACTTTTCTCAAAAACATAGTCCACTTTTCGATAAGGGAGAGAACGAAAAATCTCAAATTTTAGTTTCTGACTAAGCTTTCTAGTGAAAAAAAAAAGTCAAAAATTTTCCAAATTTTGTGATGTATTTATTGGAATATTATTTTAGTCTCTCTTATAATTAAAAAAACAAAATAAATACTAATAAACAATTAAATTGGCCTCTTTCTTTTATTTTTCAACAATTGATATGTAATAATAATAAATAGTAAAATATTTTTGAGCCATGAAAGTCTTCCTAAAGAATGGCCAAAGTAATATACCACTTAATATAAAATCATAAAAAAAAAAAATTATGGGTTGTTTTTGGGCTAACCTGAGAAAGTCCAGAAGATGTAGATGGTACCACGTTCTTGCTCCCTTCAATGATCGAAGGCAATTGTCCATTCACAGTTTCTGAAGGCATTTTCAACTCACAAAAACCTAAAAATTTGTTCACACATAGGATATAATGTTAGTATAAAAACATAACTAAAAAATATGTCTTTTATTTTTTCAGTTCTATTCCTTATCATCCAAATTTTTTCTTTTTTATAACATATTTTCTTTTTGTTTTGATTCATTTATCACATGTGATAAACAGAATACTGGCTTTGTTGGATTTAGAAGAAAAAATCAACTCTCGACTTTTTCTTTTCTACAAAAAAAAAAAATTATTTTCTCAAGGTCTTACCATTGATGCACAAGGAAAAAACAAACTAAAATGAAAACGAGAAAGCTCCTCAAATGCTAAATCTCTCTTTTTAAATGTAATAAAGATATTTCTATTATCTAATTAAGCATTAATATGAGTCTTTTTTTGAAATGTAAAAGTATTATCCTTAGTTATCAAAAATATTATTTATAAAGAAAAAAGAATGCTAACTTATTGTATCATATATATCAATTGATATGGAAAATTGGTGATACTCAAATATAATCAATGTAGAATTGATTAAAGGCATATATATAGAAGTATTTAGAAAATTTTGGTAGATTAATAGAGTAACAAAAATTGAAACACACACTTCAATTAATGTCATGGCTCACTACAACAAAGAGTCTCTTTTAGAGAATTTGGATAAACCTTAAGATGATGGTGCTTCGATATCTCTTTGGAGTTTTTGTTGACAGTAAAAGACTGCTTAAGACTGAGAAAATTAGATTTTTCTAGGCAAAAACTACCAAGGAATGAAATTGGAGAGACATTAGAATTGAAAGAAAATGGAGAGCTGAAAAGGTGAGCATGAAAGAAAACTGATGGAAAGGGAACAAAAGAAAGCAGCAGATGCAAAACTAAAACCAAAGGTGAGTTACTGTGTGGTGTATAGTGATGGTACAATGGTATTAAATAGAGGATGAGAATTGCTACGATCCAAAAGATTGTGGAGAGGAAGGGGTAAGTGAAGTAATTTTTTTTTTTTTTTGACTCTATTAAACGGATCATACCTACCCAAACCTCTATTTTGCACCTCATATTGTTTTTGATAGTCCCCTCTCTAAATGAAATTCTTACAAAAAAGAATAATTTTTTATTTTATATTGAATTATTTTTTGTTCTTATTATCAAATCATGAATTTAAACCATATCCTAGGGGCAAAAAAGGTTATTCACAATGCGAGTTTTAGAAAGTAAATAAATATTTTAATTATTTAGTAAACGTTATGAATATATAAATCTTGGTTGGTCGTAAATGGCATATACCACATCTCAAGAGAATTTACACTACAATCATTTAGGTGCATTTTTCAATTAGTTTTAGAAGGAAAACAAATTATCCAGATTAATTAAAAAAATTACATAATTAGAAAAATGTTGTTCCAAAATGAACTGCAATAATTCAAATGCCTCATTGTGTTGGCTTTCTCAATTTGAGTTCAATTATTATATATATTGCTACAACTAAGGTTGCTATATGAAGAATTGAAAATTATTATTCTCCTTTCCAAGGTTGTGATTGTTTTATAATAGAACTAAGGTAAACTTGGTAACGTAAATTTCTCAATTATTGCAACTTTTGATTATGATGAACAAGATATATCAAAAGAAAAACAAAAAATGATCTGTTTGATTGCAAGTATTTGAGAGATAATATTCATGTAAATTACCATATAAAAAAAATTAGTGTTCTAATAATAGCTAAAAAGAAATCGAACTAAAATACTGCAGGAAAGGATTAAACCTTCAATAGTTTGCAATGGAGTTTTTCATTCCAAAGCATAACTTGTATCCATGCACTTCATATTAGCCCGGGATTCACTCCCAAATATGTGACACAGTTATATTTTCACAATCTATTTTTTATTTAATTGCAAAAAAAATGTCTACCAAATTCATGTGAACAGTTGTGTAGAGGATAGTGTTATAACAACGCTCATAAAGGTCGTTCAACCAACTAGGGTTGCAATATATATACTGTAGTTGCTTTCTTTTCTTTAATTTGTACAGAAAAAGTATACGTTGATAGAAACTAAATGATACATGAGAATTATTTTGACTTTCACAATTGTAAAAATAATATCACGTCAACGAAAGTTTTGGACATTTCTTATTAATTCTATGTTCAATGATGACAATTTTTTTCCCCCTCGAAAGCAAATATATGTATATATATGTATATATATAGGTATATATATATATATATATATATATATATATATATATATATATAGACACACGCACATATCTATATTAGATGCAATAAACTTACAAAATCTCTAATGGAGTAGAACTCACTAAGGAAAAATAGATATTTTAAATTCATTTTTTTAATGATATGACTATATTACTTAGCGTCTCACCTTTGCAAATGGAAAAATATGTATCCTTTGCAAATCACATAAGATTCTGCTTAAAATTTTATTATAAATATATTTATTAGAATACTTTATTAAAAAAACACAAAGTAACATGATTTTGGATATGGAAATTCGAAAGCATAAATATATGGAGAACCATATGATAATTAATTTTCTAGTAGAATTAATATAAAAAAATTATAGTTAGGTACACAACTTGCATCATCCTATGGGATCAACATTCCATTTAAAGAAATATTGGTAATAGATTTTTTTTTTTTTTGAGGAGATGGAATTTGTTGCGATGTTAATTTTGCTAATTTTATTACATGCATATTTGTGGAGTTAGAAGTTTATCTCAAAAAATGATTATACCTAAAAGTTAAATTTTCAATTTTCCATCCGCATTCTATTCATAAATGTTGGGCTTTTCCCCAGTTAAAATGAAAAGTAGCAATGAAATATATATATGTTTGCAACAATTTTGTATCTCTTGCGAGTTAACTTGTTGGGTTAAGAAATCTAAATGTTTGAGAATTTTAATCTTTTTGACAATATAAACATTCTAATTATCCAATGATATGGTTCTGAAAATTGATGGTCATGAAATATACGATGCAATTGATAAGTAAAAATGCATAAATGGATATGTTCAATCATTTGAACTAAATTTCCTAAAGAATACACAGCACAAATTCACTAGGACTAGGAAAGGTCATTCTTCTAATATCACAAATAACTAATTGTCAAATGAGTACAATAAGCAAAAATCTTCAATGTATCATTTCAGAAGTTTGTTATTGCGCTATTCACGTTATATAAATATATTTCGGCTACTTTTCTTTCACTTTATCTTCGCAGATGATTGTCGGATATGATGAAGGATGTTAGGCTCTAGGGCTCTGGTTGAGAAGATTGCTCAGCTGCTGATAAGGGTGTAATGGCTTCTTTTAGTGTGAGAATTCGATGGTGTAGGCATGTTTGCTGCAAGTGAAACGCAGCTGTCCTAGCCTAGCATAAAGCTGAATGATATACGCGTGAACAGAAGCTAGCACCATGAAGGAATCGAAGACTCATTTTCACTTGCAGCAAGAGGTATTGCAAATTCTGAAAAGTTAGCTTTGTACTTAAGGTAACAATGTATTGACCTGGTGGATCTCTTAGGCAATAGGAGGTGTCTCTATATCTTCTATTCTTGAACTTGTACGGTTTGGAATTCCCATATTTCTTTTAAAATCTGTATTTTCATGTGGAGACCACTTAATCATATGCTACCATGTCCTGATTTATTAATGGATTTTGGTTTTCACATGCCCTCTAGATGTACACACCATAGGAATGAAAGAAGTATACGGGTCGTCTTTTGTCTAATTATGAGCTTTACAGATTGGAATGGATTTAAAAAATTACAAGGAATTCCTTACCCTAATTTTCTTTCTAGTACTATAAAGTTCGTATATTCTTCCTGTCACATTGAATTAGTTATATTTATCATTTTTTTTTAGTGTACTTCTAAAATGTTTGTCATGTTAGAAATTTTTTATTATTCTTCTCTCACTAGCCCTCGTCATATTATAACTAAAATCACTACTCAATCAAAATTTGAATTTTGGAGGGAAAAAATATCAAAGTTTCGGAAAGCAACATTCAATATAGGACCGAAAGAGTATAGGTTTTGCCATCTTCAGTTTTTTGCCGGGATATTTGGAAAGCAAGAAACAAAGTCTTCTTTTCTTTGTCCTGTGTGCAGGGAAGTATGAACCTAGGTGTCTTCTATTCGGATATGACTACCATGGCATGAGAAGCTAGAATGCCAGGTGCTCCTTTATGCTGGAATGAGTTCCAAGGACAATTGAGGAGGACTATCTCTTGCAACAGTTGTGTATCATTTGTGGAGAACTACGAACGTTGTGTTGCAATAGAAAAAAAATAAGGACTGATACAGAACATCAATAAGACTACTGTGGAAGAAATGAAGAGAGTGGTGGTATCTTAGAAACGAGTTAGAAGGCCAATGAGCAATTAGAACCTAGGAGCTGAATGGGGTTTTACAAATATTTTTTGACTAGATAGTTTTGTGCATGAGTTTGATGCATATAAATATAGTGCTTGTTAACTCGATAGCTAGTTTCTTTTTCCAGAAGTTGTGTAAACAATTCTACTGATGATCTCTTAATAAATAAATATCTTTACCCAAATACAAAGGCCAATTGTCCCCCTTCTGGACTGTCTTTTAATTCATCAATAAAACATGCAAGGGTCTTCAATCACCATAAAAAAAAAAAAAAAACCCTCATCCACAAAAAAACACACAACAGGTAATTTTTTTTCTTTGGAAAATTCTTATAACCACCTCATTTACTCAATTTGTCGTCATTTTTATTAAAATTAATTATACAAAAATCTTACCATGTAAATTTATTGTCACCAAATTAAATTATACTTAGTAAATAAATCCCTAATCCATATTAAATCTTTAGTTCAATTTACTGCTTTTGGTTAGCAAACATTATTCAAATGATTTTGCAAAATATATATATATATATATATATATATATATATATATATATATAATCGCACCCATTTTTATCCAAATGAAGCAGAAGCTGAAGTGAAATTCATGTACATGTGAAAGTGTTATTAATTTTTCTTACCAGTCTCGTAATAGTTGAAAAGTACACTAAGACTTTTTAAACACAATATAGTAAATTTGGGATATCAGTAATAAAACTCAGTCTAAAATTTACTGTAGGAATATTCTCTTTTAGTCAATGTTCATTTCTTCCTTTTTTTCCCCCTCTTGTATAACTCTTGGCAGGGAGTAATTTGGATAGACCAAAAGTTAGAAGAAAACAAAGTCTTGATGAGAACAAATAAAAGCTCATAAAATTTGTACGACAAAACTGAGGAAATCAACAAAATTGTTTTATGACTGGTAGGTATGCATAGAGAAAAACAAAAGTATAATTGCCACTGGGCACTCATGCCGAAGAATCAAAGCTACAGCATTTAGAAATTTTTTGTTTTTCCTTATTATTGTTAAAGATATTTAAGATGGTGACGAGGTTGCCGTTGCAACAATAAAATGAAACAGACAAGGGTGACAAAATCAGTCAACACTCTTCAACTGACTTCATAAACCAATAAGTAATTACTATTGGACAAAAAAGTTTGACAAAAATTATAAACCAGATTACGTTGAATGAATTGCATGCAAGCAATGTGGCAACAATTGGGAAAGATTCTTAAAAGACATTGAATGCCACAAACCAAAATATGAGAAGTGATAAGTCAAGAAGTTGAATAGGAGATTTTTCAACGACTGTTATTTGACTAATTAAAGTCAAACATAGTTAATATTACACTCAAATCCACTAATCGACAAGATTGTCTTAGCTAGCAAGGATAGGAATACAAGCTAAATTATTTCCATAGGGATGATACAAATTTGATATGCCTAGTATCTGACACACTAAAATTCATGGACTAATTTGATAAGATACTTTACAATTTTGTTTGTCAATCCGTTGTTGTTAATTTCAACTATTCCAAATTTCATTTTATCAAAATTTTGTTAAATAATTAATATGTATCCATGATGTTGTGGGGGGATATAGGAAATATCTTAGCTGATTTGGTAGTAGCTTATATTACATGACTTTAAAAAGTCTCGATATATAATTGCAATGGTAACAAAAATTTAATAAAAGAAGGGAATACCTTTTTTGGGGACTACGGTATACTTAGGTGCCATTTGGTAAAACTGAAAATTTGAAGTCTGAAGTCTGAAATTTAAGTGCTGAAAGAATTAAGTTGCTGAATTGAAAAAGTTTTACCTGTTTGATAATTAACTAAATATATGCACTGAATTTAAATATCTCCTCTCATAAATATAATTATTTAATCTTAAAATTTTAAAATAATTTATTAATAATGTATATGAGAAAGAAAGATATTATTTATTTGTGAGAGATAGAGAATAAGTGTATTTATGTATGAGAAAGTGTGTGAGAGAGAAAGTTTGTGTATATATGGAAAAATGTAAGTATGTAAGAGGAAAAAAAATTAAAATATGTGCATGTGTATATAATAGATAGAAAATGTATATATGAAAGTATATGTATGTGTGTGTAAAAGTGTATGCGCAAGAAAGTGTGCAAGAAAGTATGTAAGTAACTGTGTGTGGGAGGAGAGAGAGAGAAAGAGAGAGTGCGCGTGTGTGTGAGAGAGAGAGAGGGAGAGAGAATATGTGTATTTGTGTGAAAGTAGGTGTGTGTGTGTGTGAGAGAGAGACAGTGTGTGTGTGTGTGTGAGAGAGAGAGAGAGAGAGAGAGAGAGAGAGAGAGAGAGAGAGAGAGATGTGCACATATATGAGAAAGAGTATGCATGTGTGTGTGTGTGCATGGGTGAGGGTGTGTGTGTGTGTGTGCAATGAGGGAAAGGAAAAAGTATCAAAATTCAGCAAATTAAGTGAAAATTTTTCACTTAAAATTTTGTGTACAAATTAAATAAGTGCTCAATGTGTTAAGTGATAAAGGAATTTTGTTATTAAACGCACTGAATTCAAAAAGTACTTAATCTATTAATTTTCAGCATTAAGTCATGTTATCAAACACCCTCTTAGTGTCAAAAATTTTAAAAATAAGGAATATTTTGAGAACCAATCTCGTCATTCATATGGACGACGTGGAATATAGCCATAGGTTTTTGGTTGGAGTCCTGTCTTTGAATAAGATTAAGGGATGAAATTGTCAACTTTTCTAACATTCATTCTTTCTCCATTTTGAACTTTTTTATGCCTTCAATTTCGGTTACCAATTATAGCATGCTTTGACATGTGTGACAACTATGTAAATCGCCTTAAGACATCAAATTCAGAGTCTTTAGGCCGTATAAACCCTCAATTGAATAGCTCTAAATGGAAATCTGAACCTGGTTACTTAAAAATTTGTCATTGGAGATGAGCAAACGCATAGACCAAGAGTCAATTTGGTTGGAGTGAAAAAATATTTTCTTCGAAAAAATTTGTAAAATTTTTCTTTCCTGTGTAAAATATTTTCTAATTTTTCTCTCTCTGATAGAAAACCATTTTCAAACTTAGGTCCATTTGGTTGGACTTCCTAAGAAAATATTTTACATGAAAAATCCCATTTTCCCTACAAAATTTCGGTGTTTGGATGATAATGCGAAAATTTTTTAAAATAGAAGTTTTTGATATTTTTTATCCTTAATATTTATTGTTAATATAAGTTTAAAAGACTAATAACAATTGTAATTAATGTTTGATGAGTAGTTGGAGTAAACTAGAGATTGTTTTGTTTATAGTTAAACTATAAAGCAATGTAATGATAAAGTATGTATAACTATATTTATCTCATTGTGGGGCCCAAGATGATGAAAAAATGAGTTGATAAGAATTAAAAACAAAAATTATTTTGGTAATTGAAGTTACAAAAGTAGGTGCTTGACACGCATGGAATTGTGAACGGCCAAGATTGCTTGAAAATCCAAGTGATCAATCCGTTGAACCCTAGACCAACTTTGATTCTTGAACCAAAGCAATCTAAGCATGGGATTATTTGCCTTGAATTACACCTTCTTCGATGAAGACAATCCTTGAGGGGACTAAAGACAAACCTAAAGTGATATGCCCACGGTTGCATTGCCAAGAAAGTCTTGGATTTCAGGTATGCAACTCGTTGAACTCAAGACCTCGTTTGATTCATGAACCAAGGAACCCTTGACGTAGAGTTGTTTTGCCTTGAATCTTCCTCTTGAAAAAGAACACGCCAATGGAGAAACTAGACTAGACCAAGTTGAGCAAGTTCAATCGTCTAACCTAATTAGCTCTGAAGACTTAATCAAAAACTCAAGAAAAACTCTAAGTGAAGTTGGTGGTCGGTATAAGCAAGCTCGATGAGACCAAGAGTACTTCTTAATCATCAAAGAACCAAGAAAATTCTCACAAAAGAGAAAACAAACAATTTTTTCTGAATAATTTTTGTTAAAATTCGTATAGAAATATAGGCCTTAAATAGGCTTACAAAGAACTTTCTAGAATTAAAGAATTAAGCAACTACTAAATCTATACCTAAGCTAACAATAATACTTAGCTAAAAACATAATTGTAGAGTAATTCTAACAACTAAAAAACATAAAAATTCGTCCAAGATTACATCATGGGCTGGACATCCCTCCATAAGATCCATTGGGTCTCTATTTAGTAATTTCAAGGGCTATCCAAGCAAGTTCAAGTAACCAGCCCCTTGTAAGATAGTTTTGAACAACTTAGCAACTCCTTTTGAGCCTTCTTTGTAGATGAACTTGATCCACAACCAATGCTCCACTTCTTGGCCCAATGCTCTAACATAAACAAAGTGAAATTCAAGCTTGCAAACAAGCTCAAACATGTGTGTAACAAACCAGCAGCGATTTAGATCCGTTTCAGCCATTAACAACTCCCATTTGAGCTCCTCTTGAACCATGTAAATGGTCTCTTCAAATCTACTAAGTATAAGTCCAAGTCCAATAAATGTATGTGCTCCTTGGATCACATCATAAAGGATATTGATCAAAACAAGAAGAAAATATCTAAGCTAGATTTTTTGTCTTGGAATCAACAAAGAACTAAGAAAACACTCTGTAGACACCAAATTTTGACACACTATTTATTTATTTTCTAACATAGGGTGGTCTTTTTCTACTTTTCGAGGTCAAATCCTAGTTTTTGGGTAAGAGCAACAAAAATCAACAAGTTTAAGGACAAAATGGTAATTTTTAGTAGTAAATATTTTTTCAGCAGTTTTTTAGTTCTAAATTCATGTTTTGTACTTTTATACATGTTGCTAAATTTTTCTAGTTTTTTTGGGGTCAGCTGCTATTATTTCTATATCATGTCAGTTCAAGTGCAAAGGTTATTTCACCTCGTGAACACCATTTTTGTCCATTTTTGGGTCCTAAATTTATTTTTCAGGCTTTTAAGTCTATTTCTAATTTTTGATAATTTTGTCAAGGTCAACTGCTTTTTTTTTTTTTTTGTATATTTCATCAGTTCAGGGGCAAAATGATTATTTTACCTCATGAACAATTTTTTCTCTCATTTTTGGGTCCCAAATTCATTTTTCAGGCTTATAAGTCTATTTTTAATTTTTAGTAATTTTTTGTGGTCAACTACTATTTTTTCCATATATCGCATCAACTCATGGGTAAAATGATCATTTTGCGCACAAATGTGTTTTTTGCCCGAATTTTGTTAATAACATTCATAATTTACATTTTTCTTGTTTTTTTTTTCATTTTTTGATGTTTTTTTAGAGTAGATAATGGCATTTTTTAAATTTCATGCCAAAAATTAATTTTTTAAGAGTAAAACTGTAATTTACTTTTAAAGGTTTTTTTAGTCTTTTGACAATTCTTGGAGAATAAGATTTGGAAAGCTTCCTAACAACTTCGCAAGTCTCACCTCCTTATAGTATAAAAGTCCACTTTCCATTTTTAATAAAGGAGGGAACAAAAGTTTAGAGAGATTTTTTTAGTTCTTCCTTCTTCATCTAGAACACCTAAAATACACACTAGTTCATCTCCAAACCTACACCTAGAACATCTAAAACATACACTAGTTCATCTTCAAATCCACACCTAAAACACCTAGAATACACACTCACCTTCTATACTCGTCTTTAAACTTATATCTAGAACACACACTAATTCATTTTCAAATTTACACCTAGAACTCCAAGAATACACTATCTTATCTCATACATTTGACACACAGATTCAGTTTCTCTCTCACACACTACACACACTATTTCATACACTTCATGCACAAATTTAGTTTCTCTCTCACACACTACACACACTACCTCATGCATAGAAACACACACTGCATACACAATTTACACACATAACCGTACAGATTCATGATTCACACACCCACACACACATTCACATACACCTCACACACAGTCATCACACACGCGCGCACAACACAACAGCCTCAAATTCACCATAGCCCCATGAACTTCCCAACTGTAGCAATAACAACCCAAAAACAATCATCAATTCCACAAACAACCTATATAATTACCAAACCATCCTCAACCATCCATCACCCAAAACTACCAGAACAAGCTACAAATTGTAGCCAAGGACAGCCAGTAACAGCCCAATTCCCATAACCGCCATCTGACCCCAGCAAATCAACCCTAACCAAACTAGATCAACCAATGACCAACTACCTTCCACCACTAATCTATGGCCGAAAAACCACTTGTGCCCCCATCATAACTCTCATAGCTCCAATCTCACCACCAATAGCTCCTCACTACACCAAATTACAACCTCATCAGTCAGCCCACCAAACATTCGTTTCCTCCCTCAAACCACAAACAACCAGGAATCATCGCCAGCAACAACCACAAAACCACCCCCATTCAAAGCTACCCAAAGTCATCAACCCTGCTCCCAATGAACAACCAACACCACTACAAATCCCCACCCAAATCACTGCAAACAAAAGCCCAATACCATCAATCGAGCTCCATCAACCACCTAAATTCAATTTGAATCATCACAAGCAAGTCAATATCTACACCATCAACCACCCCAAAACTACCAATTCCTCCACAAATGCCCCACCAATAGCACTGTCGCACACTCAGCCACAACCACCACTAGGTTCAATTCACAGCCACCATCGTGAACAATCACCAACCAACAAGAGCACCCCCCATCCACTTCCACAGCCATAGTAATTCATAAGTTCCAACCACCACAAGCAGCCACAATTCCACTAGTCATCTCCACTCCAAACTAAAAGTCCTGAACCCAGTGTGCTTATTGTCTCAAAGCCATCAAAATCTCCACCAATTTCATCATCTTCACCACACAAATCGTACCAAAATCCAATCCCAAGCCAAACATTCTAGCCACAAAAGATGCCCAAAAATCACCATAAAAAATCACAGCATCAACCACCAAGAAGTTCCACCTTAACCGCCAATATCACCAACCACAATCACCCTAACCCACTCTCTATTCTTCTACCACTCAAGCCATTAGTAGCCCTGATACGAATGGAAGTGCGGAACCACGCCAAGACCCTTGAAAATTCCAAGAAATGCCTCGAGTCTTCTCCAATGAAGATCATGAACTCCTAAGGACCTAAACTAGACCAATGTGAGCTAATCAATATGCTAGTCTAAGGCTTTAAGAATTTGATCAAATACGAAAGAAATCACTTTAAGCAAGTATTTAAGTCGCCACAAGCTTAGGCTTGATAAGACTAAGAGTAGTTCTAATCCAAGAACCAAGAAAACACTCTTAAAAAGAGCACACACTATTATATGAATTTTTTAGCTAATCAATATGCTAGTCTAAGGCTTTAAGAATTTGATCAAA
Source organism: Mitragyna speciosa (assembly GCA_024721245.1). Lineage (NCBI taxonomy): Eukaryota > Viridiplantae > Streptophyta > Magnoliopsida > Gentianales > Rubiaceae > Mitragyna > Mitragyna speciosa. The sequence goes on along the minus strand of CM045573.1, from coordinate 3,733,404 downwards.
CACGAAAGAAATCACTCTAAGCAAGTATTTAAGTCGCCACAAACTTAGGCTTGATAAGACTAAGAGTAGTTCTAATCCAAGAACCAAGAAAACACTCTTAAAAAGAGCACACACTATTCATACGAATTTTTGAGGAATAATCTGATTTTTATTGAATTATGAAGGCCTATAAATAGGCTTACAAGAGAATTCTAAAACTTGAAGTTTAAGACAACTACTAAAAACTAGATACTTAAATATTTGGAAAATTAACTAAAACAACTTGTAAAAAATTTAGAAAACTAACAGAACACAAAATAAGCTCTAGAAAATATTAATAATTCGTCTAAAAAGGTTTCCTTGGGCTGGACGCCTCCATTGTGCACCATTGGGCCTCTATCTTGCAAGTTTAAGAGCCCTCCAAGTGTGCCCAAGTAACCAGCCCCTTGTTTGCTTGTTATGGACAGCTTAGAACTTCAATTGGGCTATCTTTATAATTAGATTTGATCCAAAGCCAATACATTAAACCTTGGCCCAATCTACTAGCTTGATCATCACGTAATTCAAGCCCAACATTCATGCTCAAGTCGTATGCAACACTTGGACAGCATTCATGCACGCCTATATCACTGATGAATGACTCTCCTTTTAGCTTGAAACGTGCTAGGCAATGCTTCACATATGTAGGTGCTCCTCGGATCCTATCATTCCCTCCTTTCTCGAAAAGATTTGTCCTCGAATCACCTACATGGTATACAACAACATAAGTGACACTAGGAGTGATAAACAAATAAACATATTCACCTTGAACACTTAATAGACAAAGTTGCTTAGAAAACCCGTTTATCCCCATGCATGCATCAACAAAAACAAGACAACATTCAACATTCCCTAAGGATGCAACAGTGTAAAATTTACACATATGCAAGAATGTTGCAAGGACAAATTCATGTTTAAGAATAATAAACTCATTTTGATGAGTGTCATCTTTAAAAACATGAACAAGACTTAGCAAACATGGACTCGAAAGTAAACTCCAATGTCTAGCATCAAGAAGAATCAATTCAAGAGGAATATCTTGAATAAGTGCACGATGAAGATCATAAACAAGACTAGTATGCTCACAATGCAATTTAGACTAAAAAACAAAATCATTATGACTAGCTAAAACACTTGAACATATTGAACAAACATTAGCATACGACATTAGACATAAAGAATCATGCAACAAATACTCTAAATAACCTAAAACATGATGATCTAACATAATGAAATACCTAAGACAGAATGCATTACGAAAAACAAAACATGCTGAATGTAAAACAAAATTACTAACTAAAACACTAGAATGAATTGGATAAAAGGCATACATAGGCATGTAATGCTTACCAGAGCATAAAAAATTATAAAAAGAAATACCAAAAATCATTTAAAACATCATGAAGAAACACAAGAACTTTCTCAAGATAGAATGAACTATGATGAAGTTAAACATGCTAAACGCAATACATAATTATCTAACTTAACAAAATAAACATGCAAAACAGAACTAAAGTGTAAACTAAAAACACTAAAATATATGTACAACGAACCTAGAGAATTAACACAAAGCAAAGCTTCAAAAATAGAATAAACATGTTTACTATATGTAAATGCATCATGCAACAAACAACCTAAAGCACTACTAACAATGAAATTACTAGAACAAACTAAACCTAAACCATTAAAATTAGAATGTAATTCATGCAACTTGTAATGAAACTTTATATGCAACACATGCTTATCTCTACTACAAAAGACAAGATGAACATCATGACTTAGAACACTATGATTACTAGAACTCGAAATGAATTTCCTAGGAGAAATACTATGCACAAAATGCAAATTGTCACATAAATTACCACTAGACACTATATGCAATGCAAAATTATTCACACTAATGCTATAGATAAAATGTAAAGAATCATGCATAACTAAATTAAAACACAAAATACGTATAAACTTAAAATCAGAAAACCAATTGACACCATGCCACCAATCAAACATGTATTTGATCAACCAATTTGTGTTGATGGCATGTGACCATCTTTTTATCTCAAAGCATTCCTTCTTCACCAAATCATGCTTTTGAATCACTTGCATCTCCTTGCTTGATAATGATAATGCTCTATCAATTTGCAACTTTACACCATTGAATGAGCAATTTGCTAGTGGCATCTCTCTTTGAAATTGATTTCCTATATTGCTGCAAAAGAGAAACAAAAGCACTAGGAAAACAAGTGTTAAGAGTGTCAGCAAAATAATCTACTTCCTTGTACAAAGGTACAAGAAGTTTAGGTCTTTCACTCAAAGCACTATTTTCTTCCTTTTCACGCTCAATAATTTCCCCTTCAATGTTTTCCCTTATGCTCACATCACACTCCTTTTTTTCTTGTACACACTCTTCTTTATCTTCACTCTTTTCCTTGGATTGTGTGCTCACTAATTTTTTCCACTCTTTGCAATCTTTTGCCATTTTCTCTCTATCCTTATTTGCTTCAAGTGGTGACAAAGGACATTAGCTTGATATTCTTTCCATTCCACATGAAAGAATATCTATTGTTATTCACCTCATCATACTTGGCATTCTTTTCAAGTTGCCATGGATGCCCTAAGAGTATGTGACAAGTCTCCATTGGTACTACGTCGCAAAGAACCTTATCACGATACTTGCTAATTGAAAATTCCATCTCCACTTGATGGGTCACCTCCAATTCTCCATCTTTAGTCAACCTTTTGTATGGATTTGGATGCTTCAACAAGGGCAAACCTAGCTTTCCAACACACATAGTACTAGCCAAGTTAGTGCAACTATTATGATTGATATGCATACTACATACCTTGTTATTCACAGTGCATCTAGTATAGAATTGACTTTCATGTTGCACTTGTTTATCATCACTACCATCTTTCAATGATTGCATCTTCTCATCATCATTAGCTTTTATGATCTTCTTAGACTTTGGCATTGATTGCTCATCCCTTCCAATTCAAAGGCACTCTTATTTCTCCAATTGATGTGACTCGATGAATCTTGGATCTCCCTTGACTAGTGTAGCTTTGTCAATCCTTCCATAAGAATGAGTTTCATAGCTCCTATCCTTATAAGTTGGATTGTTGGATACTTTTGCTTTTCCCTTCACGGCTAATTCCACATCATCCATGCGAGTATGCATCCTCCTAAAGTCCTTTTGCATGGCTTTCAACAAGAACTCAATGTCCTTAAGCTTTTGGTCAACTTGCTTCAGGCCATGGCTACAAAGAAATTCCTGCAAAAACAAGTTAGTAACAATAAACAAATAAAAGGAAATTGCCTTACTTCTCTCCCTTAGTGTATACACTCGTTCCCTCGTGTATCACTCAAGTTGTTGGCTTTTTCCTTCTAGTGAGCTCGCGTCTAAGCCTTTTTCCACTCTTGAGATGTTTTCTTGTTGGTCCTTTGATGAAAACCTACTCAATCGATCTTACCAAGAGCAAATAGCAACCCAAACACAAGAATAAAGATGATAGTAGTCAATGGTAGAAGCTTAGAGTAGGGTTTGATCAAGAGATTTTCAAAGAAAGCAAGAACGATCAAGATTGACTCAAGATATACACAATTTGGAAACCCTAATGTGTGGTATTCTTGTGTGTAAAATCTTGATTTTTAATGATCTCTTGAAAGAAAATAATATTCTTGTGCAAAAGAAATAAAAATTCAAGATTTCCTAATAAAGATAGGATTTATAGAAACCCTAGCTCAATTAGGTTTTGGACAACTTGGACAATTAAGCTACAAAAGGAAACAACCCACTTCCAATTAGGAAACTCCAAAAGCACGGTCAAAAGGAAACAAAATTGCAGGTGAAATCCCTTACCAAATTGACTTGAACAATTAGGAAACTACTCACCCTTAGGTTTTGACTAAGTCTCCTTGTTTCCTTTTCTTTCTTTGGTAACAACTTTCCTTATTTCCTTTTTCCTTATCAACAACTTTCCTAATCCTTTAGGACTAGGTTTCCTTTCCTATTTAAACACCAAATCAGCTCCTTTAATTCCCTTTTTAAGATCAAAATAGGCTGGAAAATTTTTAGAAGATTCGTAACTACAATCAACCAAAATTCTAGCACCTCTATTTCAATCAAGATTCAAGAATCAAGTTCAAGAACTTGTTCCTACCACTTTGTCTATGAATCCTGATGCAAAAGCTCACCAAAACAACCCAAGAACAACTAGAAAACATGCAATATTTTTGTTCCTAAGTCACGAACCAGCAAGTGTCCCAAACTTTTTCAAGAAAACAGACTACACAATCAAGAAGTTCAAAATTCCAGCAGCTATTTGGTTCAAGAACTTCAATTTTTGATTCAAGAACTTCAAGAATGCAACCAAGACCTTCAAGAAACGTGCAAAGACCCTCAAGAAAGTCCAAGAATTTATTCAAGAACTTCAAGAAAGTCACAAACAAATCTGGAGAGCTTTCAAGATTGCAAGTTAACACCAAGTAAGCCCAAAATTGTTCAAGAAAACCCCTTGTAACACCAAGAAACAATCCAAAAATAGTTGAATAAAATTAATTGCATGGCTCTTTCGTTTGTGCAGCCTCTTTTATTCCCTTTTTTTGAATTTTTCTGGTGCTTTGGCTTTTTCTTTTACCCCTTTTTTGGCACGCCTCATTCTGGAATTTTTTTTTTCACACGCAAATCACAACAAAAAACAACACAAACACCTTCAACCCCCAAGAAACTTCAATCCAAGGTTTGTTTGTCCAAGAATTAATTTTCTTGAAAAGCCTTTTTTTTAATTTTTGACACAAGAAATTCAAGAAAGCACTAAAAACAGTCAAGAATTCAAAAATACCACATACAACCTAAAATTTTTTATTGTAGACAACCAAGAACGACTCTAAGACCCTAGAACAATGCAAGAAAACACAAGAACAAGGCAAGATAACACAAAAAGAGGAACGCAAATAGGCTGGAAAAAAACAAACAAGACACGTGACACATAAGAAACAAGAATAAGACACAAGTTATTTGCCGAGTCTCGAAGCACTTTGACAAACAACACAAAAACGAATTCAAGAAACAAAGATAAGGGATATATCCAACATTTTCTAAGGAAATTTTGGATTGAAAAACCTGAAATTATCAAGAAGATGGCTTTGATACCAATTGATACGAACGGAAGTGCGGAACCATGCCAAGACCCTTGAAAATTCCAAGCAAACGCCTCGAGTCTTCTCCAATGAAGATCATGAACTCCTAAAGACCTGAATTAGACCAATGTGAGCTAATCAATATGCTAGTCTAAGCTTTAAAAATTTGATCAAATACAAAAGAAATCACTCTAAGCAAGTATTTAAGTCGCCACAAGCTTAGGCTTGATAAGACTGAGAGTAGTTCTAATCCAAGAACCAAGAAAACACTCTTAAAAAGTAGCACACACTATTCATACGAATTTTTGAGGAATAATCTGATTATTTATTGAATTATCAAGGCCTATAAATAGGCTTACAAGAGAATTCTAGAACTTAAAGTTTAAGACAACTACTAAAAACTAGATACTCAACTATTTGGAAAATTAACTAAAACAACTTGTAAACAATTTGGAAAACTAAAAAAACACAAAATAAGCTCTAGAAAATATTAAAAATTCGTCCAAAAAGGTCTCCTTGGGCTGGACGCCTCCATTGTGCACCATTGGGCCTCTATCTTGCAAGTTTAAGAGCCCTCCAATTGAGCCCAAGTAACCAGCCCCTTGTTTGCTTGTTATGGACAGCTTAAAACTTCAATTGGGCTATCTTTATAATTAGATTTGATCCAAAGCCAATACATTAAACCTTGGCCCAATCTACTAGCTTGATCATCACGTAACTCAAGCCCAACATTCATGCTCAAGTCGTATGCAACACTTGGACAGCATTCATGCACGCCTATATCACTTGATGAATGACTCTCCTTTTAGCTTGAAACGTGCTAGGCAATGCTTCACATATGTAGGTGCTCCTTGGATCCTATCAAGCCCAAAACTCAACCACTAGCCATCACGCACCCTTACTAATTGGCCATTATAGCCACTCACTCACACCAAACAGCCGCCAGGTTGCAAGCATCATTCCTCAGCCACACCACCAATTTATTAACACTATCTGTTGCTGTCGCTATTCTTGGAGCCACCACCGGTAGTGCTGCCCCTACTGCAACTATTGCTCATAGCGTTGACCATCATCAATCGTCATTTTCATCAGCCAAGAAGGTAAGGCTCTTGGGCCCTTTCATTTCGTAAGGTCTTGAGTAAATATTGCTTGATTCCATGTTAATTTGAATGAGGATAAGGTTTTTTTCTCTTGATTTGGGAATTTTTGTTTGATTTTCTTTTTAAAGGATTGTCAGGATAGAAAGAACAGATTTGATTTGGAGAATTTGGGTTGAAATGGGTTTAGGCATGTTGTTTAGAAGAGATGATTTGGGAGAAATGATTTGGATATTAAGAGGCTTTGACTCATGAATTAATTTGTGTACAGAAGGTGATAATGCTTCGGTCAGAGGAGAGAAAATGATCTGTTAAATTGATTCTAGAATTTTAGGAGAGTTGATATTTTTCTTGAAGAAACCGAGTAGGGGGTGGATTTTAGTTGTTAGGCTTTTTATTCCCTTTCTTTCTTTCTTTCTTTCTAATAATTTGATTTTAGTTTTGGTTTATGGTTTATTTCCTATTTTCTCTGGTTTGATTCAGTTTTCTAGTTTAATTAGTTAATTTAGTCATTTAGGTTGATCTAATCTTCATTTTAATTGGGCATTTTCTTTTTCTAGTTTCAAATATTAAAGTAATAATTGTATTTGAGTCCTTGATTTTTGGTTAGTGTTAGTATGTCTCCAAGTTTCTTATGCAATTAAGTAATTGATAATTATAGATTGACGCCCCCAATTTTTTATTCTTTCAATCAGGTCCTTTAATTTGCAATTACCCCCATACTTGCTGGATTTTACTATTTTGACCCCAATTTTGCTTTAATTTCTAATTTTACCTCTTAATTTGTTTGAATTCCCAATTTACCCTTTAACTTTTTAGAATTCATAATTTAGTCCCCTTAACTTGACAAGATTTACAGTTTACCCCATTTTGTTAGTATTTACATATTTTATGCTTCATTTATCTATGTCATTGTGCCTTGAAATGTTTATTCATCTTGGTAGTGTTAGTATTGAGTTTTCAAAGGAGGTACCTTATTTATTTCCCTTTATTTTATTTATTTTCTTACGTGCTCCTACGTGTTTTCTTATGTGTTTTCTTTATGTGTTTATTGCGATTATTTATATATTTTGGAGTGTTTTATTTATATTATCATTATTGGTTGAGTTCCATTTTGTCATTAGAAATTGTAATAGATAGATATGTTTTATTATTTTAGTAAATTTTGTATTTAGACAATCAATGTTATAAATAGGTTGCACTTGTATTATTTTAGATAGATAAGTGTAATAGATAGGTTATTCAACCTCCCCCTTTAATTGTAGCAAGGTCCTCCGATGTAACAGTTTGGGCTTGCATGCTCCTTATATGCTTATGTGTTTACTTGTTTTACCACTTTCTTTAGGATTATTGCATCTAAATATCATGCCTATGCGTTATATGCTCCTATGTACTCTTATATGATTTTATGTGTTTATTTGCTTTTTGATCCATGCTATATCAATTTTATTATCCTGTCACCACACTAGTCCAATGTTAGTTGTGATTTTATCACTTCCTTATTAGTCCAACGCTAGTGTGGAATTTACAGAAAATGGGCTAGTCCAACACTAAACCCTTGGGTCATTTTAACGTTAGTTTCATTCCTCGCATGCATCTTATCTCACTTTATGCACTTTTTCATTCTTTAGGGCTTTTTTCCATTGTTCATGATTTTCCTTACATTATTATTTATTTTAGTATATAAATATTGTGTGACATTTAGTTTTGCACTTCATACAGACTTTTTAGGGCAGATAAATCACTTGTGTATTTAGGTTAGGACGAGTCACCCTCCTTACGCAGGAAACAGGCAAGTTTGGCCTTTTCTAGGCCTTAGTATGCCGTTCACCTCTCCGTAAGTACGAACAGTCAATCACGAGTCTTAGTCCCCGGTACCCATTATGATTGCACCCCCTCTTTCTTTAATCACTTACTGTCTAGACTATATTTTTCCTTTCTTTTTGTATTTCATTTTTACATTTACACTTGTGACTCCTTCTAGGCCTCGTTTTAGATTTTGCAATGAATGCGATAATCCCGTTCAAGCCTTAAAGGGATATCTCGTCTCTCCCGACACCCCATTAGGTCTAGGATTTGCATTCATTTTAGTTATGTCCAAATGCGATAGAATTCACGGTTATTTCAGAAAAATTTTTATTAAACATCACAACTAGCGTCAACTAGGAAGAAAGGGTGCCTTAAGCGTAAACCTTTACCTTCTCTTTTTTCAACCGAGACTCCCGAGCTCATTTTCTCATTTTCAAAGACTCAGAGTCATAAACAAGAGTTTTCAAATATTTTTTTTAAAAAAAATTTTGTTTTGTTTCATTTGAAGGTTTTTCGAGTGACTTGGTACACCCAAATTCATTACCAAATGGCGGCTCCATTTTTAAGAAAACCCCTTTTTTTCAAATCTTAGGCCAAAGCTGTCGCATTTTTAGCTTCGACCTTGTTTTTGTTTTTCAAAAGATCATTTTATCTAAAAACACACTTTTTCAAAAAAAAAAACTCAATTTTTCCACTTAGCTTTCGAAAAAAAAAATTTAGAAGGATTTTTGTATTTTTGAGGTGCGACACTCTCAATGAAGAGAAGACACTCAATATTATCACTCAAGTATGAAAAATTCGTAACTAAGGTTTGGCCTATAAATAGGTTTTACAAAACAACTTGTAGAGAGTTCTATAAGCTTAATAAAGAGCACTAATTATAACCTAATATAATATAATAACTTTTTAAGAGGATACAACTTATAAACTAACTAGAAAACTAACAAAAAATTTTTAATTATAAAATAAACTAAAAAATAAGCCTCAATGAGGCCCCTTGGATTGGACATGACTTTCCCCAAGTCCAATTGGGCTTCCTTGAACCTCATGGACCTCGCCAAGTCCAGTTGGGCTTTCTTGAACATCACAAACCTCCTCCCCTAATTTGCTCGGTTTGGACAGCTTGATAGCTTCCTTTGGGCCTTCTTTGCATGTTGTCTTGATCCAAAACCAATAGCTTAATCTTTGGCCCAAAATAATAACTTGAACAACTTGAACATCAAGTCCACAAGATATCTCAAGCTTGTATGCACTCCTAGGCCAACAACCATGCACATTCAATCCAACAAATGAATGTCTCCCCCTTGAACTCATCACGTACCAAATAAGCTTCCTCTTCAATCTTATCAAGTGTAGGGGCACCTTTGATCCTATCATTTCATCCTCTCTCGAAAGGATTCATCTTCAAATAACCTAAATGATATAGAGCAAAATAAGTGAAACTAGGATTGATAGACATATTAATGTTCTTACCTTGAACACGTAATACAAGAATTCCTCAAGAAAGCCAACAATCAATGTTTTGAAGAATGTAACAACATAAAACTCATACACATGTAATAAAGATGCAAAAACAGCTTCATGTGTTAAAGCAATAAATTCATTTCTAAAAACATGAACAAGACTTAACGCATATGGACTCCTAATTGTATAACGAACATGCCCATAAGAAGATAAGCTTCTAAAGACATTAACAAGATTAAATGAAGCAATAAGAGAAAGACCTTGAAAATGTGCAAAATGAAAAGAATAAACAACATTACATGACTCACAATGCAATATAAACTCAAAAACATAAGCATTATAACTAGTTAAAACACTTGAATGCACTAGATAGATTGCATAAATAGACATATAAACTTTAATAGAAGTAACATAGCATAATGAATCATGCATAAAATACTTCAATCGTCTAAAACATGATGATCTAACACAATAAAATCCCTAAGATAGATTGTACTAGGTAAAACAAAACACACTAAACACAAAATAGAACTCCGAATTGAAAATTAGCATGCAAAGTAGACTTAGAATGCAAACTAAAAACACTTTAACCAACGTAACACATAAACTCATACCACCAATCAATTTAGTTAAACAATTTTTACCAAGTGTGGTAACATTGTAACAATGCAAGATGTCCTATTTCACATTTTGGATTTCTTTGCTCATTGAAGGACACCCACCTCACGCAAAGATATCATGAGTGTGATGTCTTTCTTTGAGATTTAGCTTGCAAAATCATCACCAGAATAGTAGAAAAAGCATCGTTAAGTGAGTTAACAAAACAAATTTCTTCTTTAGAGTATATGGGTACAAAATTTGTATGCCCACAAGTAGAACACTCTTATTTTTACTAACTCTCCTTTTCCTTCCATAAATCTCACCACTTATGCTTGTGCTATTTTCACTCTTATTTTGTACAATCTCATTCTCATTTTTTCACTCAATAACTCCCTTTTCTTGAGCTCTTAACTTAAATTACATAGAGATCCTTAGTTGATCGGCATGAGCTTCGCTTGGCTTTAATGGATTCAAAATAACCTTCTTATTCTCCCAAGTGAATGAGTACTTATCGGTGAATCCATCATAAAGCAACTTCCATTGAATTTCCATGGTCATCCGAAAAGTATGTGATAAGCATGAATTGGGACTATGTCACATCAAACTTCATCCTTGTACTTCCCAATAGCAAATGATGTCAAGACCTTTCTTGTCACATTTAGATTTCTAGAATCTCAAAGCCATTGCAACTGATAAGGCTCAAAATGCCTTATTGTCTCCAAGCTCAACTTATCTATAAACAAGGTACTAGCTATGTGAGTACAACTTCCACCATCAATAATTAAACTACATATCTTCTTGTTAACAATGCATCAAGTATGAAAGATGTTCTCCCTTTGCACGTTCTCCTCATCTTCTTTAAGTTGAACATGTAAGGTTCTACTCGTGATTAAAGCTTCACCACAGTAACCATCATAATCAACTTCTTCATCAGAACCAATTTTAGGTGGTGGTATATCTTATTAATCACTAAAAGTTACACTTAAAACCACTCCATCATCCATGATAATCATAGCTCGTTTGTTAGGACATTGAGCAGGCACATGCCCAAAACCTTGACACTTGAAGCACCAAATCTCCATTTGGTGGTGAGAACTTTCTTCTTTCTCCTTAGTGACGATTTTGAGGTTGAAACTTTAGCCTTTTTCATGACCTCCTTTGCCCCTTGAAAATCACGACCCTCTTTCTTTCGTACTTCTCTCCATTCACTAGGTCAAGTTTTCCTCCAAGGTGTACATGATGAAGTTCATATAGCCTCGTGATATCCTTGACTTGAGTTGCCTTTCAAATTTGATGGCCATATTTCCCAAATCCCTCATCTCCAATTAATGATGCAACTCCACTCATTCACTAATCTACTAATTGAGACCACCTATAGATCGAGCCATTAATGCTTCTTCATCGTCCTCCAAGTTAGCATAGATCATCAACATTTCCATCTCCTTGTAGTACTCATCTACAGACATAGATCCTCGTCTCAAGGTTTGCAACTTTCTATAGATGTCTTAAGTGTAATAGCTCGACACAAACCTCTTTGCATGATGGTCTTCATCTCTCTCCAAGTTTGTACAGGCTCGTCTCCATATCTCCTACGGTATTTGACTAGTTGATCCCACCAACTACTAGCATAATCAGTGAATTCCATGGCTACCAATTGCATTTTTTTTCTTCAAAACAATTGTGGCAATCGAAGATGTGCTCCACCTTACGTTCGCAATCCAAATATACTTCAGGATCAAGTCTGCCTTAGAAGGGTTGTATTTTCATCCTAATGCTTCCCAAATTGTTATCTTGGGTATTTGGCATCCTTCTCCCTCTCCTAACGATCACATTATCATAGTCAGAGATATCACCTTCTTCCTCCTCAAAGGGATCCCTAGAAAACTTTGATTGTGATGGTTTCTCCATGCAATCCAAACAATCACATACTCCTTCCATTGTATTGTTCACAGCATTATTGATTTCCCTTTGCATCATCTCAAACATGTATTTCATGTCAAAGGATGAAAGACTATAAAAACTTTCTTCTTCTTTAGACATACCTGCAAAGAGTTAGTAACACAAGGAAACAAATAAAGGATATTAGCCGTACTCACTCCCTCATTGTATACACTCGAATCCCTCATGTATCACTCAAGTTTGACAACTTTTTCTCAATGTTGTGCTCACCTTTTATCCTTTTACCACTCTTGAGATGTTTTCTTATTGGCCTTTGATAAAGAACCTATTCAATCAATCTTACCAAGGTCCAATGTAACAAAAAAACACAAGAGTAATATGATAGAAGACACAAAGGATAGCTTAGAATGAGTTTTGATCAAGAGAATTTTGAGAAAAGATAAAGCAAACAAGATTTGACTCAAGAAAACACAAATTAGAAACCTTGATGTGTGGTGTTCTTGTGAAAAATCTTGATTTTTAACGTTCTCTTGAAAAATATAAATATTCTAGTGGAAAAAAAAATATTCAAGATTTTCTAATGAAGGTGCGATTTATCAAACTCTAGTCCTCTTAGGATTCTTGAACACTTTCCTTAAACATCAAGCACAAGTCAAATCCTAATTCACCAAGGAATCAAGAACATGAAACAAAAGAAGCAAATCCAAGAGCAAACAGGAGAGAATTCCCATGGCCCCCTTAAAACAACACAACCTAACGTTATTAGGTTTAGGCTAGCTTTCCTTTCCCAAAACATGTCACAACTAAATTCATATTAGGATTGGGACTTTTTTTCTCTGCAAAAACATGGCTCTTTGAACAAATTTAAGCTGGAAAATTTCATGATTCAAGCAACCATCAAAGCAAGAACAAGACAACTTCAAGGACAACAAAATTGAGCAAGGAAGATAGGAACCTAGCTGGTGGTAGTATTTTCCTTCAAGAATTCAATTTCACCCAAGGTAACTTGATTGATTTTTGTGTCCAAACAACACAAAACCACTCTTCAAGCAAGAACACGTGTTGGATAGAAAAAAATTTCAAGAAAATTCATTTTTGACTTGTTAATTTTCAAGAACAATTCAAGAATCAGATTCCAGCAACCAACTATTCAAGAAACAAATTTATGGGGCAAGATTTCTTCAAGAACCAATTTTCCAGCAAGAAAACTTTCAAGAAAGACTCAAGAACTTAAAGAAAAGTTTCAAGAAATATGTTTAGAAATTCAAGAATTTCAAGAACCAACCAAAGACCAACCAAGAATCCCAGACGAATTCAAGAAATTCAAGAACTTGCATTCCTTGATTAAAGAACTCACAAAGTAATTCAAAAACTTCAAAAATCACAACAAAAAACCAATAAACACCAATAAAACAACAAAATCAAAATGTGCAAGGCTTTTTCTACCCCTTTTCTTGCATGCCTGTTCTTTGTTTTTCTTCTTAGTACACTGCTCTTAGGTTTTCTCGAGTGCACGGCGTCTGTATTTTTTTTATCCAACAAGCAAAACAAACACAACAAACCTTCAAGAAACTTAATCCGTGGCTTGTTATGTCCAAGAATAATTTTTCTTGAACAATTTTTAAAAGAAATTCAAGAAAACAATAAAAACAATCAAAATTAAGACCTAGAATTGTTGATTGAGATCAATCAATAACAACTCTAAGACCCTAAAACAATGCAAGAAAAACACAAGAACAAGGCAAGAAAACACAAACAAGACATGACTTGAGGCTGGGTAGAATAGGAGTAAAACATAACAACAACAAAAAAAGAAAAACAACACAAGTTGTTTGACTAGGCACGAAGCACTTGACAAGCAACACAAGAACGAATCAAAAGAAAAAAAATAAAATAGGCATATATCCAAATTTTCCAAAGGAAAATGGGATTAGAAAATCTTGAAAATTCAAGAATGAGGCTCTGATACCAATACATACGTGCAGAATAGTGAATGGCCAAGATTACTTGAAAATTCAAGTGATCAATCCATTGAACCCTAGAGCAACTTTGATTCTTGAACCAAAGCAATCTAAGAGTGGGATTGTTTGTCATGAACTACACCTGTGCGCCCTATTTTTCGCAAAAAGGAAAAGAAAGTGTAAAAAGAGTGGTTTTTGAAAATGGGATGGTTTTGAGCCCAAAAATAAAGTCTAAAAGGGAGTTGCAACATGGTATTGAGCTTTGGTATAAAAAGTCACGAGAAAATATTTCTAATGAAGAAAAGAGTGATAAAAACTAGAAAAAAGTCTCTTAAAAAATATTTTTAGGAAAAATGTAGACAATAAAAAATCCTTTTTAGACAACTTTAGGTCTTTGAAAATGAAAGAAAATGAGTTTAGAAGTCACAGTTGAAGAAAGGGAAGGCAAAGGTTTGCACTTAAGGCACCTTTTTAACCTAGTCGAAATTAGTTGCAAGGTTTAGTTGAAATTTTCCTAATGTAACCCTAAAACTTATCACATTTGGATGTCTCCACATGAGTGTAAATCATAAATCTAAAAAGGGACATCGTAAATCATAAATCTAAAAAGGGACATCGGAAGGAGCTAAATGCCCTTCGAAGTTAAATGAAAATTATCACATTAATTGCGAAACCCCAAAATAAAACCTCAAATGAGTCACGAGTTATGCAAGATGAGGCCCAAAAGAAAGAGAAAATGAAAATGAAAATATAATTTATATAGATATAAGTGACCAAGAAAAAGGAATGCAACATAACAAATATGAGGGATTAAGACTTGTGACACGATTTTCTTTCTTGCAAAAGGTAAATAGCCTGCTAAAGCTATGAAAGCCATAGTTGCCCATTTTTTGTGTTCGAAGGGTGACTCTTCTTAATCTAGGCAAGCAAATGACCTGTCTATCCTAAAATTATATATGAAATGCAATCTAAGTGTCATGCAATATGCATATATAAAAAAATAAGATAATATAAGCAAAATATCATACAAATGAAGAAAGGCCATAAAATAAAGACAAATATGTGAAAGTGGAATGGAATGCATACAAGGGATAAGATTAATGCAAAAGAGGGCCTAAGGGTCTAGCGTTGGACTAGCTAATATCTACAACCTTCACTAGCGTTGGATTAGCGAGGGAACGTGAATGAACCACAACTAGCGTTGGACTAGTGTGGTGACGATACACATATATCATAATAAAGCAAATAAAATACATAAATGAAAGTAATAAGCACATAGGAGTAGATAAAAGCACATAAGAGCACATAGCATATAAACATAATATTCTAGATGCAAAGTCCTAATGAAAGGAAATAAACACATAAGCACATAAACACAGAGCATGCAAAAGCCCTAACTATTACACCAGAGAAGTCTAACTACAATTTAGAAAGGGAAAAGATAAGAAAAATGGTCTATCTAACTTATCTATTACATTTGCCTATCTAAATACAAATTTCACTAAATGAAAATATCACCTATATATTACATTGCCTATCTAAATACAAATTTTGCATAAAAATAAAAAATTATAAATTATCTATTACATTCTTTAGAATAATTAAAATTAAATTCGAATAAATAAATAAACAAAAAATTGAAAAATATTCAAAAATAAAAAAATTAAAACAACACATAGAAACACATAAGAAAATACCATAGGAGCACATAAGAAGAATTAAAGGGTAGTGAGGATACCTCCCTTTTGAAAACCCAATGCAAGTACTAACAAAATGAACAAACTTATTAAGGTACCATTATAAAGTATAAAAAATAAATTCCCACAAGTTTTAGAAGGCAAAACATAAATTACGGCAAATTGGGCCTACAATGTAAATTCAAGTAAGTTTATGGGCTAAGAATGTCAATTCTAATAAACTTAGGAGTTGAAATGTAATTTCTAACCATGTGTTATATCAAAATGCAAAGTCTAGCAAAATGGGGGGATAAAAATATGAATTTTAGGAAATCTAGGGTCGAAAACTCAATTTTCAGCAATATTCTATAGCAAAAATATGTAATTTACAGCAAGCTAAAGGGTAAAAATACAATTTTAAGCAATGCTTAAGGTAATAATATAATGGCAGAAAAATTAATGGGCAAAAAATATAATTTCCAGCAATGTTTAGGGGCTAAATTATTAATTACAACAAGTTTAAAGGCTAAATTACCATTTTTAGCAAATTGGGAGGATGAAATCATAAATTTCAGCAAGTTTAGAGACCAAAAATGTAATGTGCAGCAAGCCAAGGGGTGAAAATATAAATAACAGCAATCATGGGGAGCCAAAAATGAAAATTACAGCAAGCCTAGGGTAAAAATATAAATTACAGCAATCATAGGGAGCAAAAATTGTAAATTATAGTAAGTATCAAAGAATGCAAGTTTGGCAATATTAAAAGGTAAAAATCTAATTTAGCAACCATAAATGGCCAAATTGCAATTTTTAGAAATATTCAAAGGTAAAAAATGTAAATTTAGCAAGCCTAGGGGGCAAAATTTCAATTTCCAGCAACATTAAAGGGTAAGAAATGTAATTTCAGCAAGCATGGGAACGAAATTGCAATTTTCACCAACATTCAGTGGTAAAAATGTAATTTCAGACAAGTTTTAAAAAAATTATAATTATTCTGGACATAATTGAAAGGAAATTAAAATCTAGAGGATAATCTATTATTATAAGGACTATAACGCAATAAATAAAAAATAATTAGGGGCATAACAAAAATAATCAAGACCCTAAGGGGTTAAAATGCAAATATCTATTTTAATATAAATAACTATGAAAGGAACTAACCAAAACTACTTCATTTTAGTTGATTTCATGTCAAAACGACATAATTTTGTAAAATATTAAATTTTTTTAACTAAATTAGCCCAAAAATATAAAATCAAGAAAAACATAAAAATCAAAACACACACCCTTCCCCAACCTGAATCATTTTCTTCCTAACTTCCAAATCCTTAAATCCTATTTTCAATCAAATTCCTAACTCACTAATCAAATCTTCCCAAAACCCTTCGAAGCCCAAAATCAAATATTCCATGAATCAAACAAATTTCATGCACAAATCTTATTTATTGAAGGCTGATTAAAGAATTTGATAGAGAGGGGGCCGAAATTTCACCTGCTTCTAGAGATGATGACTTTGGTGGTCGTAAAGAATTTGACAAAGAGGGGGGCAGAATTTCACCTAGTTCTAGAGATGGTGACTTGGGTGGTGGGGACGGTGGTGAGGTGTGGAGGCGCTACTAGTGCCATGGATTAGGTGGCTATGAATTGGTGGTTGTAGCAGTGATGATTGACTGTGGAAGGTTGTGCGTGTGTGATTTGTGTGTGAATTGTGTGACTAGTATCTCTGTCTATGTCTCTGTGTGTGAGTTGCAGGAATGCCGAGAGGGAAAGTGATGTCTTTGTGTGAATCGAAATGTGAATCTGGCCGAGAGAGATGGGTGAATTGTGATGAATTGCAGTTTGTGCTAAGTGAATGTGGGTTGTGTGTGCCGATTGTGAGTGTGCAAGATGGTGAGTGAATTGTGAGTCAGTGAATCGTGAGTGATTTTAGCAAGATGGAGGTGAAGATGAAGCCGAGTGATTGAAGGAAGTGGTGAGATGGAGTGCTAATGGTAGCTGTGTGTTATGTGAGGAAGAGAGAAATATTGAGTGGAGAGTGTCCACTATGTGTAATCTGGTGATGATAATTGAATGACAAAAAATCAACAAACAATCCCATAAAATCTGGTAATGTCAATCCAATTTAGGATAGTGATGTGAATGAATTGAATTGTGATGATAGGAGTAGAATAGCTAGGAAATGATGGTATTTGGTGGCTGGATATGGTTGATTAGCAGCCATAGCAGTAGCAGTCTTTTTTTTCCTTTTAAAGAAAAAATGTAATAGAAATAAAAAAATAAGATAAAATAAAATAAAATCTACTTGGACTCACGAAAAAAAAACTAAAAAAATTTCACACTACACAATGAAGATTCACTATAAAAATCTGACACTAATAGAACATTGGGAAACATGCCACACGCCATAAAATTTACTAAAAAATGTAAAAAATATTAAATGACCTTTAAAAATAATGAAACTTTTACACATAATACATTACCACACAAAACATGTATACTAAAATTTTCCTTTGAAGATTTTAATACTAAAGCATTCTCGAGAAATGTACTTTTAATAGACACAAGAACAAAAATTAAATAAATATCAAAATACATCTAAGAATCATGAAAATTTTATAGAAAATCTATAAATACATAAATGTACATACAAATTTTTTTCACAAAAAAATTCTTAATAAAAAGGTTCATTGAAAAATGTGTCGTTAATTAAAAAATACCAAAATTCTAAAAAAAATTAAATGACTACGAAGAATTATTAAAATTAGAAAATTTGATAAAAAAAAAAGTAAAAAAATGAATTTAGAAATTAAAATAAAAAAATGTATTTACATGCTAAAGTTACCATTTTGCCCCTGATATGACTAATTAGTCATAACTTATACAAAAATTGCAATTGAACCCCCAAAAACAAATGATAGCCCCAAATGAAGTGAAAACACATTTTTTTAATACACACACACATACACACAAACATACATACATAAAGAGTGTCAAATTTGCTATTGACAACATGTAGGATCTTGAGTGGCCGAGCTCCACATAAGCTCGCCCACGTAATAAACCTCTATTATTTATCTCCAACTTGGCACGCTACGTCTTTAGGAGCTCTACTGATTGGATGCTCGGCCCATCACATTGGAGACTAAATCTACCTTCGGCTGCTATTACATCCTCATTAATGCTCTAACACTCCTAGCTATGACCGAAGTATGGTTTGTCTTATCATCCATCTCTTTTACTTTTCTAAGCATAATCACTCAAAAAACACACACGAAAGAGAACCTTAAGAAAAAACACTCATTCTTCTCTTTTCTTTAAGGCAGATCATTAACTAACTTAAGTATCAGAGTGTTTATGGGGATTAAATCCCCTTGCAAGTGATTTTTCTTGCTTGACAGGTTATGAACATGGACGCTTACGTGGAGTTCCAGAATTGAACATTCTACAATTGGCGCCGTCTGTGGGAATGAAGTTCTTCTTCTTCGTTTTCGTTTTTGTCATCAGAATTTCACTCATGAAGTTTGAGATTATTCTGTTATACCCATGCCTACTAAGCCTCCTGCTAAAAAGGGTACTCTCACTATACGTGAGCCTGCACCTACTTCCTCTCATAGGGAGCTGCCACAAAATCCTCCGACTGCACCATCTGAGCTCCAATAGGATCCTCATGAACTTGTAGAGCAGCAACAGGAGAAATCTCCTTTGTACGAAGATGCCATGGCTAAAATGGCTGAGTTTGTGAAGGAGAATCCCGATATTTTCAATTAGTTGGGTAGATTTTTCAAGCAAAAGGGTAAGAGACCCGCTGAATCTTCATTTCGACGGTCATCATCTTTCTATGATTTGGTTGAGGAATCTTATTCAAGACAGTCTAAAAGGTCTTACACTGAGCGAACAAAAAACCGTTCGCCGAAAAGAAATCCAGTAGAGACCTGTAGTGGACGTGCTGAACCAACTGTTAAACTACTGTCCCTTCTTCGGGTGACAGCTAGGCTTCTCCCTTCATGGATGAAGTCAATGATGATCCTCTTCTGGACAATTTTAAATTTCTTGATATCCCATATTATAATGGGAGCGGTGATCCCGAGGACCATGTCCATGCATTTGTTTCGACTTTCACCTTGTATCGAGCTTCTGATACGGTGATGTGTAGAGCATTTCCTTGTTATCTCGCAAGGAATGCTAGAAAATGGTTTTGGCAACTCGTCTCGCACAGTATTCAGATTTTGGACGAGCTCACTACTAAATTCATAGCCTACTTTGTTTCTTCCAAGCCATTGAGTAAGAAGTCAACTTTACTAATGCACCTCTGGTAAGCTGCAAATGAGTCTCTCTGGGATTACCTGACCCGCTTTACTAATGAACCACTCCAAGTCCCTGACCTTAATGAGCAGGTTACTATCGTCGCTTTTATTCACGGGCTGCTGCTAGGTAGGTTCACCACACAATTACTTGAGAAATACCCTGAGACCTTGGATAAACTGTGGAGGAGGGTAGATCGAGCAATACAGGGAGAGGAGGCTAATAGAATGAAACGAGAATGGCAATCCCCAAAGTCTAACAAGAAATACCGAGGAGGAGGCAAGACCTAAGATAACGATGCCAATACCTTCTCGGGTCGAGGAGGCATCGACAAACGCAGTGTGTTCGATAGAATCAGTAAAGGAAGATCTGCTTTGAATGCATTGCTGACTCCCCTTAATGCGAGCAGGACTGAAGTTTTAGCTGTAATGAAATAGAAGAATCTAGGTAAATAGCCGCCCAAGATGGTAGGCAAAAAGGGAAGGAGAAATTCTAACTTTTATTGTGCTTACCACAAGGATGTAAGTCATGAGACCGAAGACTATTATGATCTCAAAAAAGAGATCGAAAATTTGATACAACAAGGGTATTTGAGACGTTTTGTTGAAGACAATACTCGAGGACGTCGAGATTATCGTCTGGAAGATCGCCAAGGCCTCAGCGGGGAGATGGGCGAGACTGACAAGATCATCACTGCCATAATGACCAAAGAAATGACAGAGATAGATCCCCTGATCCAGGTGCCGGGGTAGCGGGAGTCATTAATACCATCTCAGGAGGTCTTAGCGTGGGGGATAGCTGAAACTCTAGAAAAAGGACTTATAGACAGTTCTTTTCAAAAGCCTCTCATCTTTTAGAAACGCTCTCATATGAACCTAATGATCCTGTTCCTGCTGTTTTAGGGAGTAATGAAGCACTAGTGACTGAAGTAATACTAATAACTACTTAGTCAAAAAGGTTTACATTGACGCTGGGAGTTCAGTGGATATCATGTATTACATGACTTTCGAACAAATAGACTTAAGACCAGATCGGCTTACACCTGTTCAGACTCCACTTGTGAGTTTTGGGAGTCAAGTTGTACATCCTAAAGGGTTGATGACATTATCCACTACCATCGAGAAACACCCCCATTCTCAAACTTTGCAAGTCAATTTTTTTTGTGATCAAAGCAAATACCCCCTACAATATGTTGCTTGGACGCCTAACTTTAAATGCCCTTCGAGCTATCTTCTCTACGTATCATCTAAGCATGAAATTTGCAACACCCGAAAGGATAGTCGAGGTGTTTAGTGACGTCTGAACAGCCAGGGAGTGTTACACCACCACTTTGTAAGCAGTTTCTTCAGCAGGATCATTTAAGAACACTAAAAAGGTAAAATCCAGCGATGATAAGCCTGGTGGAGATGTAGTCCTGGTTCTCGATGTTTTGGAAACCTCTCCATCCAAAAAATCACCTTGGCTAAAGACCAGTGATCAGATGGAGAAGGTAGTGTTGGACGAGAAAAATTCTAGTTGTGCGGTCAAGATAGGCCGAGGTCTTCCTTCTAAGACCCAAGACGCCTTAACCGACTTATTGAAAGAGTTCAAAGATATATTCGCTTGGACGGCTAATGACGTCATCAGAATTCCTCCCGAGTTGAAGACTCATAAATTGAATGTAAACCCCCTAGTCAAGCGGTCTAACAAAAGAAAAGACAGTTCGACCCGAAATGCGGCCAGGCCATTTTGGAGGAAATTGACAAATTATTAGCTGCTAAAATGATACGAGAGGTGCAATACCATACTTGGCTAGCTAATCCAGTGATAGTTAAGAAGACAAGTGGAGGATGACGAATGTGTGTTGACTACACAGATATGAATAAGACTTATCTGAAAGATTGCTACCCTTTACCCCAAATTGATGCATTGGTTGATTCGGCCATTGGTAATGAGGTGTTTTGTTTTTTAGATGCATTTAAAAGGTATCATCAGATCAGGATGACCAAAGAGGATCAAGAAAAAATTGCCTTCATCACCGATCGTGAGGTTTATTGTTACACTACCGTGCCGTTTGGGCTCAAGAATGCTGGGACAACTTATCAACTTTTGGTAGATAAAATCTTCATCACCAGATCAGCAAGGTAATAGAAGTTTATGTTGATGATTTACTTGTTAAGAGCCAGACTGTGGATGCCTTTATAGGCAATTTAAGGAAAGTGTTTCAAGTATTGAAAGATACTCAGATGATGTTCAACCCCGACAAATGCATCTTTGCCGTGAAGTTCGAAAAGTTCCTCGACTACATGATTTCTTCTTGAGGCATAGATCTAAACCCAGACAAAGTCAAAGCCATTCAAGACATGGCTGCCCCGACTTCAATAAAAAATGTCCAAAGGCTTACTGGGCTAGCTGTACTGAACAGACTTCTCTCCAAATCTACTCAAAATAGTTTGCTTTTCTTTAAAGCCTTGAAAAAAGCTGACCAGTTTGAGTGGACCCTAGAGTGCGAGCAGACCTTTAACCAGTTGAAAGACTACTTGCAATCTTTGCCGACCTTAACCTCCCCAATGACTAGAGAAACTTTATTCTTGTATCTGGTAGTGGCTCCTGAGGCCATCAGTTCAGTCTTGGTGAAAGAAGAATCATGCATTCAATTCCCTGTTTATTATGTCAGTTGAACTTTGAATGTGTCGAAAACCAGATACACTTCAGTCGAGAAGCTCATTCTTTGTTTGGTTCACACAGCTCGACGACCGAAACCTTACTTCTTGGCTCACCCAGTCTGTGTTGAAACAGATCAGCCAATTCGACAAATTTTAACCAAGCCTGAAACTTCAGGAAGGCTGGTGAAGTGGGCTATAGAGCTCGGGGAATATGACATTTCCTACGAGGCCCCGAAAATCCCTTAAGGTCCAAAGTTTTGGCAGACTTTATTGCTGAATTCACTCCGAAATCAGTATCCGAAGACGTTATACTTTGGCTGAGGAACCATCTCTGGATATTATATGTTGATGGATCTTCGGGAAAGGATAGCAACGGAGTTGGTTATTCTTAGAAAGTCCCTGGAAGGCCAAGAATGCTATTATTCCCTTCGTTTCAACTTCCTAGTTCTCACAATGAAGCCGAGTACGAAGCCCTTATCGTCGGACTACTATAGCGCTTCGGTTAAAAGTTCATCGCATTCATGTTCACAGTGACTCCCAATTGGTAGTGAACCAAGTCTTGGGAAAATACGTAGCTAAGGAACAAAATATGCTTAAATATTTAGCAAAAGTAGGCAATTGGTTGCACTTTTTGAAGCTTTTGTATTTCAAGAATTCTTCGTTCTTCTAATCAGCGAACTGATGCCCTTCTCCAAATTGGCACTTGGCTCCATATGCCACGCTCAAAAAATCTTTTCTAGTCGAAGTTGTCAAACAACCTAATCATTCGGAGCAAGGTCTGTGATATTGATGATTTTGATGCTTGGATGAGCCCAGTTGTTAATTTTCTCAAACGAGGTGACCTGCCGCCTACTGAAGAGCTGGCTCAAAGAGTGCAAAGGGTAGCACCTCGATATTCCTTAATCGATGGTGTGCTCTACAAGAAATCTTATTCAGACTCTTGGCTGAAATGTATTGCTCCTGAAGAGAGCAATCAAATTTTTTTGGACATACGTGAAGGGCTTTGTGAAGCCCATATTAGTGTTGGAGTTTTGGCTCGGAAAGCCATCCTTTTAGGTTATTTTTGGCCTACAATGTATAAAGATTCTGTGAATATTGTGTAAACTTGTCCTTCATGCTAGGTTAACGCGCCTAAGACTCATTGGCCAACCTATTAGATGGTGCTGATCAGCTTACCTTGGCCTTTCGAACAGTAGAGAACGGATATCCTGAGACCTTTTTCCCGTGCTCCTAGGAACTATCTGTTTGTTATAGTGGCCGTTGATTGTTTTACTAAATGGGTTGAAGTTGAACCATTATCCACTATTTCGGGGAACGCAATTCAGAAATTCTTCTGGAAGAACATAACGTGTTGGTTCGGTTTACCTCGAATCAATAGCCAGCAATTTGTTGAGAATCCCTTCAAGAGTTGGTGTAAAGATTTAAATATTCTGCAGCACTTCACTTCGGTAGGCCACCCTCAGACTAATGGACAAGCAAAAAATTTTAATCGTACCCTTCTCCGACAATTGAAAACTCGATTACATCAGTTTGGGTCTAGTTGATTAGATCATTTGCCCAGTGTCTTATGGACTTATAGAACTACCCCTCAGACATCTACCAATGAGACTCCATTTTCCCTATCATATGGAGCTGAAGCGGTCATACCAGTCGAGTACTTAATTCTAAGTTTTCGAACTGAAGCTTACACTGCTCAGGACAATAAACAAGCTCGGCAACTTAACTTGGACTTGTTCGAAGAAAAGCAAGTCTCAGCAGCATTGAAGTTAGCTTATTATAAAAATATAATAGCTCGGTATTATAATACTAGAGTCAAAAATTTGTATTTCAAACTAGGAGATCTGATCCTTAGAAAAAAACTCGGTAAACTGAGCTGAGCCTCTTGAAAAATTAAGTCCGAAATGGGAAGGACCTTATTGGGTAATAGAGGCCGACAAAAATAGCTATTATAAATTAGCATATCGAGATAGAATTCTTGTACCTCGGATGTGGCATGCCAAGAATCTCAAATTGTATTACCACTGATGCAGTAAGAGTACAGAGATATTCTTTTTTTAATATATTTGTTATTTCATTCTGCTTTTATGTTTATGAATTCATAAAAAGCATGAAAAAAGGAGAATACTAGTATTAAGACGAATGGATGAATAAAAACAAAATGTCATGAACGTTATAAACGTTATATCCAACACTTGGAGAAATTTTTAAAAGAAACCTAGCCGAGAAGACTATTACATTGAAAGTCTTATTCTATCTCTATTGGAGTCTTGTCGACTTGGGTTCCCGAGCTGTCACCAACAGCTTTAGTAGTGCTACTCTCCCTTTTAGCCAGGACAGGCTCCTTGACACCTGAGACTTCGGTTGGGGTGGGCTCAACTATTGCTTCTTTTAGAGGCCCTTTGGTAGTCTGCTCAGTAGGAGGCGAAGTACTAGTAACCAGACTTCGTAAGCTTGGAGGAGGGATTACGGCCTTTTGTTTGGCTTCAAAGTCCTCTTTGATTTCCTCTAAGTCTTAACCTCGCTTGAAGTCTTCAGCGAGGAAATTCACTAACTTGTCCACCCCGGGTTGGTAATACTTGTACTCCACAAGGATCTCTAACTGATCATCGTGCATCAACACGGCCATATCCTTAATGGCTTGGGTTGCTCTGAATAGGAAGCATGGACGATTTAGCATCACCAGGTCATCAGCAAAGTCTTCTGAAGCTCGGAACTTCCTTACCCCCTCTTCTTCGGTAGTCTGAAGAGTAGTTGTATATTGTTGAGATCTAAGAAAAGACCTCATCGCCTCTTTTCGAGCTGTTTGAATTTTTTAAGTTTTGGCCTCGGCTACTCTTTTCATCTCCTCGACATGGGCACTTTTCAAAAACTCTGCTCTTACTCTATAATCTTGCAGAACCTCGTTCTTAGTTCTCGTGGCCTCTTGCTGAGCTTTCTCAACTGATTCACACCTGACTTGGAGCTCTTTCATGGCATTCTCGGAAGCTTTAAGTTTTCTCTCCAACTCTTCTATCTCTGTCTCCATTACTTTTTCTGCCTCTTGAAATCTTGTCAGCATCTCGGCGATAAAAGTGTAAGCCTAAAAAGTTTCCATGTTAGTTTTATAACAAGGTTGTGCGGTATGCTGAAAGATGATCGAGAATACTTACTTCGGTAAGGGAAAGGACTACTTTGCCAGACAGCTATTCGGCGTTCAATGACTGTATCTTCTCTACATCTTGAGGAAGGTTCGATTTTTATAGTAGTTGCAGAGCTACTCTCTCCTCCTCGGCGTTATCCGCTATCGTTAAGTCCCATTGAGGCACAAAAGCGTTGCCTTTGCTGAGGAAGGTTCCCCTCTGAGATTCGAGTTCATGTAATTGTTTGTCCCGACCATGCCGACCAAAAGTACCTCAGTCCCTAGGGGCCTTTCCAACTCCTCGGCCAAACCCTAGCCCAAAATTTTCAACTATCAGTGTCGGTTCTGGTATTGTTCATACTTCGGGCAGTAGAGGTGCTATTGGGATGACAGTCGAGCTCACTCCCCAATTCGACCCAACTTTTGGTTTCTTTGAAGGACCTGCTTCGTCCCCGGTCCCAATTTTTTCTCTTCTTCTTGGAATCACCTCTACTCAGCAGCATATTAGTGAAGCTTGACACCGCAAAATAAGAGAAAGTATTAGGTAGTATTCATTGTGTGAAGAGGTGAAGATAAAACTTTACCTTCTTTCCTGAGCCGAGACAAATAGACAGAGCCACCCTGAGGAATCTTAACTCGGCTCAGACCTCCTTGCACCAATACCAATTTGGAAAAATCCTAACAGTTAATACAAAAATTGTCTTGAACTATCGTTGATACTCTGCTTCCTGAAGAGTTCTCGAGCTGAAATCTGACACTTCGTTCAGTCCTCTCCACCAGAAGCCCTTAGGAAATTAATCATTGAAAATGAAGAAAAATCATGATTTTCAATTTTTAATGGAAGAAAGATAATCTGTTGTTAACTTGGGAGCTCCTATCTGGGAGTTGAAATAAAACCAACCCTTGACCGTGGCATGCTTCTTAATAGAACAGAAGCACCTAAATAAGTCAACCGAAGTCGCAAAGCCGAGGTGGTTGTATAGTAATTCAAAACTAACCACTGTTTGGATGGTGTTAGAGATGAGTTGAGTAATCATTGTCCTCCAATATCATAGATTATCTTTAAAGAACCTACTGGTAAGTATCTTCAGCCCGGCCTCAAATTGGTCCGCATAAACAGCCACGGAGCCGTCAAGTGGTTTGTGAGTTCGGTCAGTTGGTTCGAAAAAATGTGAAATGTACCGATGCCAAAAGATATACCTCGTTTTGACCATCCGAGTTGCATCTCTTGGAAGAGTAGAAGCGAATTTTGACATATCCCTGAAGTACTCCAACGGCAGATTATTGGGGTGGTTCGGCATTGCTACTTCGACATCTACGAGCACAGGAGAGTTCGGAAGAATAGAAGGGCTGTCCGGAATTTCGGAAGCGAAAGTGCTTTCTTCAAAATTCACTTCGTAATCTCCCTCTTCGAAATCATTGTCGTTATTCCCTTCAGAGTTCCTAGGGTTCTAATCCATTGCTTCGATATCAGTGGCTTTGACAGCTTCTTCCTGCGGAGGATCGACATTGGTTGTCACTTCTGAGCTCTGAGTCGAGACTTCGAGTCTCTCAGCTTCGGCCCCACCTGTTCTCACGACCTCAGATGGACTACTTGCAGTTACCATACTTACTGTTGATATCTGAGTTCGGCTGATTATTTTCGAAAAATTTCAATTCAGTTACTTGGCACTTCAGTTCGGCTACTCAGTGCGACTAAACCTACGTTAGGCAGTTCAAGAGCAAAATCAAAAGGAAGTGAAAAATGAACGTCAAAGATTCCTACTTATACTAGCAACCAAGTAAACCGTCATAAATCATCCTCTCGAGGATCCGGAACGGTTACATTGTTTCTTTTCTGTCTCTCCTATTAACTGCACCCACTACTCTGTCGTGACAAGACGTGCTGTACACATCACGCCTGTTGGCAATTCCATTGTCGCGATTTCAAAATTTTGAATTTTGAATTCTTATTATTCTTTCTTTCAAATGAACATTAGTTCGAACCTCTTTCGTTCCACTCGTTTCAATTCAAACTAGGGGAGTTTGTGTAGGATTCTGATTGGCCGAACTCCACATCAACTCAGCCATGTAATAAATATTTACTATTTATCTCCAACTTGGCATGCTACCTCTTTAGGAGCTCTGCTAATCGGATGCTCGGCTCATTGCATTGAGAGACTAAATCTACTTTCGGTTGCTGTTACATCCTCATTAATGCTTTGACACTCGTTGCTATTACCGGACTATGGTTTGTCTTATCATCCATCTCTTTTACTTTTCTAAACATAATCATTTAGAGAACACAGACGAAAGAGAACCGTAAGAAAAAAACACTCTTTCTTCTCTCTTCTTTAAGGAAGATCATTAACTGACTTAAGCATCGGAGTATTTTTGGGGATTAAATCCCCTTGCATGTGAGTTTCCTTGCTTGACATGTTATGAACGTGGACGCTTACGTGGAGTTCCAAAATTGAAGATTCTACACAACACCTTCTTGGATGAAAATAATCCTTGAAGGGTCTAAAGACAAACTTAAAGGACCTTGATCAAAACAAGAAGAAAATAACTTTGAGCTAGGTTCTTAGTCTTGGAATCTCTCTAATAAGATCGAAGGTAGTTCTTAATCATCAAAGAACCAAGAAAACACTCAATAGTATTACTCAAACTATGAAAAATTCTAAGTAAGGTTTGGCCTATAAATAGGCTTTACAAAACAACCTTTAGAGTTTTAGAAGCTTAATAAAAGCAATAGTTGTAACTTAATACGATATGGTAACTTTCTAAGAGGTTACAACTTGTAAACTAACTAGAAAACTAACAAATAATTTAAACTACAAAATAAACAAAAAAAAAATACGCTTCAATGAGGCCCCTTGGGCTGAACGTGACTTTCCCTAAGTCCATTAGGCTTTCTTGAACCTCACATACCTCCTCCCTTAATTTGCATGGTTTTGACAGCTTGATGGCTTCCTCTGGGCTTTCTTTGTATGTTGTCTTGATCCAAAATTAATACTTAGTCTTTGGCCCAAAATAATAACTTGAACAACTTGAACTTCAAGTCCACAATTATCTCAAGCTCGTATGTAAGCTGTCCAACAACCATGCACGTTCAATCCAACAATGAATATCTACTCCTTGAGCTTCTCACGTACCAAATAAGCTTCCTCTTCAAGCTCATCAAGTGTAGGTGCTCCTTTGATCCTATTAGTACTTAACATTTATTGTTACTCCTAGAATCTTCGAAAAATAACTTACATTATTGTAAATTATTTTCAGCCAGAGAGAGAGAGAAATTGAAAAATATTTTATACAAGAAAATATTTTTCGGTATTTGGAATTAAGGAAATTCTGAAAATATTTTGCAAGAGAATCTTTTAAATCCAAATAAACAAACCCTTATTGCCAAACACCAAAAAATGTTTTCTTGTATAAAATATTTTTCAATTTTCATCCCGTTGCCCGAAAATAAGTTATATATTTAATGAGTGTAAGTTATTTTTCGAAGAGTTCAAGAGTAACATTAAATTTTAAACACCTACTTTTTTACTTTCATTTACCAAACTAATTTTTGTTTTTAATTCTTATCCACTCGTTTTCTCTACATTTTGAGCCACAATAATATATCTATAATTATACATATTTTACGACTACATTATCTTATAGATTAATTTTAAATGAAATAATCTCAACTTAACTCTAATTACTTGTCAAGCATGAATTGAATTATTATTATTATTCTTTTTCATTCATATTAATAATATTATAAATGATAAAAAATCTAATTCAAAACATTCACACTGTCATCAAAACACCAAAAATTGTAGGAAAATGTAACTTTTTTCATGTAAAATATTTTTCTAGGAAAACAATTTCCTAAGAAAAATATTTTACATCCAACCAAATAGACCCTAATTAGATGTAATCCCTACTGGATTTCAGAAAAGATCATGATAGTTTTTTTGTCTTTCATGTAAAACAATAACTCTTAAAAATTTAAATTCACTAGTACAAGGTAGACCATTGGTTTCGGGTGATGGGCTTAACTTTGTATACATTTATATGTGAGGGACTGCAAGTAAGTTTAAAAGTCGGTAATTATATTTTAGACGTTGATAGGTGTCTAGTTTGCATATTTATTAGTGTGCCTAGATTAGTATTTTAGGCTTATTTTTAGGGTTTAAATGATGAACAATAGTTATTTTTATGTCTATTTCTTCCAATCTTGAGTTTGTAGCTAAAATGTGCAAATGAGTGGTTTAATATGCAATTCTTTATGGTTTGTAGGTTTAGCTATAATGATCATCACTTTGGATCAAATGAAGTATATTGGGATGATATTTAAACGTGATTTGAAGTTGATGAGAAGTGGCAAGAGAAGAGGATTGAAGATGTGGCATTAAGAAGCAATGATAGAAGAAGAATTGGCGATGAAAGGGTTTCATTGCACCGATATGTTCTGGTAGATAACTGGAGCTAAAGATAGTGAATTGAGATGATTTTTGAAGTATTTTAAAGCTAAGATAATTATCTACGATTCTCATGAAGACTTCAAAGCTTGGTTCTTATGTTTGCAATGTCAAATTTCTACATTATTGAAGCATTCTTGTGCAGCGATGCTCTTCTGATCATGTCTCATAATTTTGGCCATAACTTTGTGTAGAAAATTCCAAATTCCCTGATTCTTGTACTCATGAAAAGAAAACTCAATGGGCTACAACTTTTATGTTTTGACCAAGACCTAATTCTGCACGACTAGAGAGTAGCCATGACGCCAATCTGATCGCAGATAGAGGCGCAGATACACTGGGCGCGACGCGTATCTGCGGACGGATACCTATCGTGTGTACGCTGATAAGTGTCTAGTTTGCATATTTCTTAGCATGTCTAGATTAGTATTTTATGCTAGTTTTTAGAGTTTAAATAATAAAAATCATCGCTTTTATGTCTATTTCTTCCAATATTGAGTTTTGTAGCTAAAATGTGCAAATGAGTGGTTTAATGTGCAATTCATTGTGTTTCTCAGGTTTTAGCTATAACGATCATCAACTTGGATCAAGTGAAGTGCATTTGAATACTACTTGGAAGTGATTTGAAGTTGATGAGAAGTAGGGAATGAAAAGGTCCAAGATGTGGCATGAAAAAGCAATGGTAGAAGAAGAATTGGTGAGAAAAGGATTTGACTGCACTGACATGTTTCTGTGTTCTGGCAAGATCTTGAGCTAGAGACATTAAATTGAGATGATTCTTGAATCATTTTAAAGATAAGAGAATTATCTACAATTCTTATAAAGACCTCAAAGTTTGATTCTCACGTTTACAATGTCAAAGTGCCACATTATTGAAGCATTATTGTGCAGTATTGCTCTTCCGACCATGTCTTGGTGTTTTGGCCATATCTTTGTGTACACAACTTCAAACGACCTGATTTTTGTGCTCCTGAAAAGATAGCTCAAAGAGCTAAAAATTTTATGTTTAAAGGAAAAGCTAGTTTTGCAAACTTTCTGACCAAACCTGTGGCTGAATCCCCACCGAGGGTTGCACCGTGGGTACGGTCAGAAAGTTGTTAATTGAAGCTGCGACTATATCCTCGCCACGGGTTCCGGCGCGGGTTCGGGCCACAGATGTATGATTTTGAGGTACTTTGGGGCTATCTTTCAAGGGATTAATTCATACTCTTTGTGGACAGGGAAGAAGACATTCTTGGAGGGTTTTGGAGTGCTAGAAAACACAAGAGAGAAGCGTAGCATAGTATAGAGAGAGATTAGAATAGAGATTAGCAAGGGTCAATCTCTTTGAGAGAGCCACCCCTTTAGATTAGCAAATCTCTCTATAGAATAGTGCTATTTGGAGGATTCTCTTGTACACATCAAGATTGGAGGAAGAATAGAAGATTTGAACTTGTTCATCAATCAATAAGTTTTTCTTGTTCTATTTTTATCTCTTTCTTGATTATTATGGATTTGTTTATTAAAGTTTTGATCTTTTATGTGAAATCCATCATGGGCATGTTTTAATTTGTTAATCCAGGGTTAGAGGAAACTAATGGATTTACACATATAATGTGTTTGTGATTATTCATGCTATCTTGGTCTTGTTTGTTCTCTATTTTGGGATGCATAGATTTGTAGTTGCTTGATCACCAACTATGAATTGTTAGTTGTTATTATGCAATGAGAGTTGGTAATAATAATAGAAAAGGAATAGTTGAAGTCTAGGTTGCATGTCACACGAGAGTAGTGGTGCTACTAGGCGGGTCAATTAAGCAATCCATAGGGCAAATGAACCAGTACTAGTATCTTTACCATGAGAGTAGGAAAGAACTAGTAAGGAGGTAATCATTAACTTGTCACGAGAGTGAAGGTTAAGTATAATTGAGATTGGACCCTAAACAAGACGAGACCCAAGAGCACGAGTTAATTCTTTCATTTATATGTATAGTCATTTGTTAACTCTATTCCATAGTGTCTTAAGATTGCGAGTTTTCTCCAGTATTGTTATTCTATAGAGTTGATTAGTTTAGTTATTTATTTTATATCTTTTTCTCTTCATTGTTATTAGGTTGTTTAGATAATAAAGTTAGCGATAAAGCCTTAGTACTTCAATAACCTTTTCCCTGTGGGATCAACCCTATTGCCCTATACTCGATACGATCTGTACACTTGCAGTATATAGGGTAATTAGGTTTTATAAATTGATTATTTGTGTATGATAGAATTGGATTATTTGCTATATTTTTATACCTAATTACACGCCTATCATACACTGCGGAAACTAACCCTTTTCTTCTACAACACAGGATTTCTCTTGTCAAATGAGCCCAACATTTATGAGTCCAATTTTGAGCATTCTAATTGTAATTTTTAGACTAGTGAACTCTATATATTGAGGGTTTTAACTCTTTGAGAGAGAAAAACCACTTTACACCACCTACACCCCTAGAGAGAGAGAGAGAGAGTAGAATAGAGATTAGCAAGGGCATCTCTTAGAGAGATTTTCTCTCTTTGAGAGAGCCACCCTTACAGGTTAGGAAATCTCTCTATAGAGTAGCTATACTTGGAGAATTCTTGTGTACATATCAAAATTGGAGGAAGAATAGAATATTAGAACTTGTTCATCAATCAATAAGTTTTCTTTATTCTATTTTGGTCTCTTTCTTGGTTTTTATGGATTTGTGTATTAAAGATTTAACCTTTTGTGTGAAATCCATCATGGGCATGTTCTAATTTGTTAATCAAGGGTTAGAGAAAATTAATGAATATATGCATATGACTTGTTTGTGATTATTCATGCTATCTTGTGTTTGTTTATTCTCTATTTTGGTTTGCATAGATTTGTAGTTGCTTGATCACCAACTATGAATTGTTAGTTGTTATTATGCAACGAGAGTTGGTAATAATAATAGAAAGGAAACAGTTGAAGTCTAGGTTACATGTCACACAAGAGTAGTGGTGCTCCTAGGTGGGTCAATTTGGCAATTCATGTGGCTAATGAACCAATACTAGTATCTTTATCACGAGAGTAGGAAAGAACTAGTAAGGATGTAATCGTTAACTTGTCGCAATAGTGAAGGTTAAGTATAATTGGGATTGGACCCTAAACAAGGCAAGAAATAATAGCATGAGTTGATCCTTTTATTTATATGTATGGTCATTAGTTAACTCTATTCTCTAGTGTCTTAAGATTGTGAGTTTTCTCTCAATATTGTTATTCTATAGAGTTGATTAGTTTAGTTGTTTAGCTTATACTTTGTTCTTCTCATTGTTATTGGGTTGTTTAGATAATAAAATTAGCGATAAAGCCTTACTACTTCAATAGCCTTTTCCTTGTGGGATTGACCCTGTTGCTCTATACTCGGCACGATTTGTGCACTTGCAATATATAGGGTAATCAGGTTTTCTAACTTGATTTTTTGTGTGTGATAACGATTACCTACCTATTAGTTATTTCCTACTCTTGTGGTAAAGATACTAGTATTGGTTCATTAGCCACATGAATTGCCTAATTGGCCCACCTAGGAGCACCACTACTCTCATGTGACATGCAACCTAGGTTTTAACTATTCCTTTTCCATTATTATTACCAACTCTCATTGCATAATAACAACTAACAATTTATAGTTGGTGATGAAGCAACTATAAATCCATGCAAACCAAAATAGAGAACAAACAAGAGCAAGATAGCATGAATAATCACAAACAAGTCATATGTATGAATTCATTAATTTCCTCTAACCCTAGATTAACAACTTAGAACATGCCCATGAGGGATTTCACACAAAAGATCAAAACTTTAATAAACAAATCCATATAAATCAAGAAAGAGACAAAAATAGAATAAAGAAAACTTATTGATTGATGAACAAGTTCAAATCTTCTATTCTTCCTCCAATCTTGATGTGTACAAGAGAATCCTCCAAATAGCACTATTCTATAGAGAGATTTACTAATCTAAAAGGATGGCTCTCTCAAATGGAGAAAATCTCTCTAAGATAGACCCTTGTTAATCTATATTCTAATCTTTCTCTAGATGTATGTGGTGTAAAGTGGTTCTCTCTCTCAAAGAGTTAAAACCCTCAATATATACAGTTCCCTAATCTAAAATTACAATTAGAATGCTCAAAATTGAACTCATAATTGTTGGGCTCGTTTGGCAAGAGAAATCCCGTGTTGCAGAAGAAAAGGGTCAGTTCCTGCAATGTACCCGCGATAGGTATCCGTCCACGAATACGAAAAAGTTTCTACCTAGGGTATCCGCGCCTATATTCGCGACTGGATTGGCATCGTGGGTACTCTCCAGTCGTGTAGAATTAGCTCTTGGTTAAAACATCAAAGTTGTAACCCTTTCAATTGTCTTTCCAGAAGCACATGAATCAGGTCATTTGGAGTTTTCTGCACAATGTTATGGCCAAAATTATGAGACATGATCGGAAGAACATCGCTGCACAAGAATACTTTGGTAATGTGAACATTTGACATTACAGACGTGAGAACCAAGCTTTGAGGACTCATAAGAATTGTAGATAATTCTCTTAGCTTTAAAATGCTTCAAGAATCATCTTAAATCACTATCTCTAGCTCTAGTTATGACCAAACTACCAAAACATGTTGGTGCAGTGAAACCCTTTCATCACCAATTCTTCTTCTATCATTTCTTCTTCATGCCACATCTTTGGTCCTCTTCTCTTGCCATTTCTCATCAACTTCAAATCACATTTAAATATCATCCCAATATGCTTCATTTGATCCCAAGTGACGATCGTTATAGCTAAAACTTACAAAACACAAATAATTGCATATTAGACCACTCATTTGCACATTTTAGCTACAAACTCAAGATTGGAAGAAATAGACATAAAAATGATTATTGTTCATCATTTAAACCCTAATAGCATGAGTTGATCCTTTTATTTATATGTATGATCATTAGTTAACTCTATGCCCTAGTGTCTTAAGATTGCGAGTTTTCTCCAATATTGTTCTTCTATGGAGTTGATTAGTTTAATTATTTATTTTATACTTTGTTTTTCTCACTATTATTTGGCTATTTAAATAATGAAGTAAGCAATAAAGTCATATTACTTCAATAACCTTTTCTTTGTGGGATCGACCCTATTGCCCTGTACTCGATACGATTTGTACATTTGCAGTATATAGGGTAATTAAGTTTTATAACTTGATTATTTGTCTATTATAGAATTGGATTATTTGCCATATTTTTAGACCTAATTACACGCCTATCAAGTTTTTAGCGCCGTTGCCAGGGAAAAGAAAAGAATACTAGGGCTAAAGTGATCTTTATTGCTCTAAACTTATTTTGTTTTTAGTTTTTATTCTTTTTTCTTTTAGTTTTTCTTGTTTTTGCAGGTTGAAGTGAAATGAGGATCTCAATTGTGCAACCGTGAGTTGAAGATATGGCAGATTATTATGAGGATTGGGACAATGAAAGAGGTAACATAAGAGGATCTATATGTATGTCTAACAGTGAAACTCTTTGTATGTTGAAAGCACAGATGGATAAATTGTTGAACTTGGTTTATTTGCAATATGGTAATAGTTCTTCTTATTCTCAAGTAATTGTTGCTTTTTGTGCTTACTGTGGTGGGCATCATAATTCTTATGATTGTTCTAATTATAGACAGGTACAATATGATGACAATTACTACTGTTCCCCTCAATATGACCTCTACTGGAATACCTATGACTTGAGGTGGAGGGATAATCCATGTTATGGATGGGAGGATAATTGGAAGTAGCAAAACCCTATTTGGGAAGAACCTAGTTTTCAATTTTATCCATCTCCTGTAGATTCAAAACCTAAGTGGGAATTGGCACTTGAGAAATTGGCTTAATCAACATTAGAGAGATTAGACATGATGGAGAAAAATTTTGAGACTCAACTTAATCAAATTGTTGAAGCTCTACATATTAGGTATCAATATGACCTACCAAGTGACACTAAGTTAAACCCTAGTGCACAAGTGAAGGCAATTTCCATTTGTACTAGCATCATTTGAGTGAACCTCCATTTGTAGAACAAGACCCTAATTGTGAGTTGGCTACAGAGGGATTATCTAAGCTTATAGATGAAAAATATGACCAACTGACCATAACGTACGTGAATCTTAGGGTCCAGAAAGAACATAAAAGTGTTGTAGAAGAAAAAGAGTGGTGGAAAGGAGTTGTGAGTGAAGATGAGAGTTTTAGGGAAGTAATTGAAGAATTAAACACCTCACTTCCAACTACTTCTTTTAACCCATTACAGGCCTCTTGTGTTAATATTTATGATTCACTGCATGTTATTCTTCCATTTAGTCCTATTGTTTTGCAAGTTCCTTATGCAAAGTTTCTTGATGATGCCATGATACATGAGAGGAAGTTGGAGGATTGTGTGATTAAAGACTTAATGGAGGAAGGCAGGGTTTTTACTAATGTGGAGATACCGCCAAAGTTTAACAAGGTTAGGTTGCAAGGTGCTCATAAAGAGAAATGTTCAATGGTTGAGATCACAAAGCCCAAGAAGAAGAAGGAATGGGCTTCTGATGTTTTCCATCAAGGGGTTACGTGAAAGTTAATGGGAAAGTCTGGCTAAAGACTATAAACAAAGTGTTTGTTGGGAGGCAACCCAACTGTTATTTTACTATTATTGCATTTTAAGGATTTAAAAGTAGTAGTAGGAGTTATTTAGTTTTTATTTTCTATTGTTTAGGTTGTGATGAGATCGCGCGTACGGAAGACTACCAAGACCCTTGGATTTTAGGCTTACTACTCATTGAACTCAAGACCCCTTGGATGGATCTTCCAAGAACCCTTGACGTGGAGTAGGTTGCTCAAACTTTTCCCCTTGAAGATGCCCTCGATCCTAGGAAAACCAAGATGAACCGAATTGAGCGCGTTCAATCGTTCAACCTAATTCTCTAAAGAACTTGAACAAAACCGAAAGGAAACTCTAAGCGAGATTGGACGGTCGCCACAAGCAAAGCTTGATAAGACCTATGGCGGTTCTCAATCACCAAAGAACCAAGAAAACTCTGAAGAGAATTCACTCAAAAATATCATAAAACGTCGTCTCTAATGTTGTTCACAAGAAACCCTTATATAGGGCGGCACAAAAGACATAAACCAAGAAAGTACTTTACCCTAGTTGTAACCTAACACTAGACTACTAAAGATTACAACTCAAAAATTGCATAAAACAACTAAACGGACTTTCTGATGATACCCGCGGCACCCATCCGCAACGCGGGTACGGGGCGTGGGTTTAGTCAGAAAGTTTGGTACTTCAAACACTTCATGAACGAGCCTTCTGATGGTACCCGCGGCACCTATCCACGGCGCGGGGTCATGGCGCGAGTTCGGTCAGAAGGTTCCACACTTCAAAGTCGTCCACATAGCAACTCCAGTCCGCAACACTTGTTAATCCACAAGCAAGGGTAGCTTGTTCCACCCACTTTGAGCCTTCTTTGTAAGTAAACTTGATCCATAGCCAATACTCTAATCCTTGGCCCAATTTGCGAGCTTGACTAAAGTGAACTTCAAGCTTGTATATAAGCTCAAAATCATGTAAAACCATCAAGCAGCAAACATGTAGAATTGATCCATCCTTGAACGTCTCCTTTTCAAGCTCATCTTGGTCCAATATACATATGTTAGCTCCTTGGATCATATCAATCCCTCCTTGCCTCGAAAAGATTCGTCCTCGAATCTGCGAGTTCATATAAACTACCATTAGTAACTAAAGGATTGATAGAGAAACAATCACAAATATTAAGCAAGCTCATAACTAACTCAAGTGATAAATATAAAATGAGCAGCTTAATGCAACTATGAACACAATTCATAGGTGCAAGACCAAATTCTAACTTAAGAAGAATAAACATGTCTAGATAAAAAATGTCCTTAAAAACATGAAAAAGAATTAACATATATGAATGATTAACAAGCAAAACATGAGGTTTAGCATCTATATATCTAAGAATGGACTCAAAATAGCACTCACTAGCATGATAGAAATCATGATCAAATAAAGACATATGACCAGAATCTAAGTAGAAACTACTAACTAACAAGTAAGTGTAGAAAACGTGATTCATGAACATAACATGCAATAATTCTAAATGAACTATGCAAAACAAACCCTAGAATATGGAAAATATTCATCATTCAACTCACTAGAATAATTCAAACGATGTAACAAAAACACATGAATGTTGTCACAAATTATAACACTAGAACAATTTGAAAGAACTAACTTATGACAAAAACGATTTTTAGAGGTAAAACACTTAGGATAAACACACTGAAAATCATTTATATGGCTCCCTATAATTCGTGTATAAGAACAACACAAAGCAAAATAACAAACACAAGAACTACGAGAATGGTCTAAACAGAATGTAGGCACAATCATGAAAACCCTAAAACATTCAACATTGCATAATATGGCATGTAAATTATATTGAAAAACATCCATAACATGATAATCTAACACACTATAACCCCTAAAATGATTTGCTCCAAATGAATCTAAATAGACTAAAACACAATTACTTAATGCATGCAAAATTGAAATAAAGCATAAAGTATAGCTATTAAAATAGTAGCACATAAACTCATGCCACAAATCAATAAAATCCAGTAAGTCCAATGAGTCCAATGTGGCATTTGGACAAGGAACCAAATCCTTCATCACGGTTCTGTCAATTGAACTCCTTGAAGGACGATTCATAATGAAACAGCAAGATTGTGGCATTCTTGGTTGAAGATTAACCTGCAAAACTACCACAAAAATACTAGGAAAAGAGTTATGAAGTGAGTTGGTAAAGTACACTTCTTCTTTGTACGGGGGTACAAGAAGTTTTGGCCTCACAATCAAAACACTTATTTCCTCACTTTTGCAATCTCCCTCATTCTTTTCACTTGAAGCTACGCTAGCTACTTCACCATCCTCAAAAATAACCATAGTGCGCTTGTTTGGACAAGAAGCAGCTATGTGCCCGAACCCTTGGCACTTAAAACATTTAATCTCCCTTTGCCTAGGCTTCGCAATTTGCTTACCCTTAGGATCTTGCTTTGTAGTTGGTTCGGCCCTAGGCAATGGTGCACGAGTTGGAAGGACCATGTGATTGTTCAAGCATCTCTAAAGCTCTTCCTTGGTTGTTCAACTCTCCAACTAGTACGATTTTGTGTAGTGGAAAACCCTCTAGCACGCCTACTTTTTAGTTGTCTCTCAACCTTGATTGCTTTTTCCACCAAGTCGTCCATCTCTAGATAATGTTGCAGCTCTACAATTTCAAGCAATTTCTGAGTTCAAACCTGCTAGAAAATGTGACATAAGAGCCTCTCCATCCTCCCTAATGTCCGCTTTGATCATGAGCATTTCCATCTCCTTGTAGTACTCGTCAACGCTCATAGATCCTTGCTTCAAGAATTGTAGACGCCTATGTAGGTCACGTGAGTAGTAACTTGGGACAAACCTCTTCTTCATAATGGCTTTCATCTCTCCCCAAGTCCTCACGGGTTCAGCTCCACACCTCATCCTATCTTTGACAAGTTGATCCCTACCAAACACTCGCAGTAGTCGGTGAATTCAACTTGCAGCTAGTTGCACTTTCTTTGCTTCGGAGTAGTTGTGACACTCAAATACATGTTCCACCTTTCTCTCCCATTCAAGATATGCCTCGAGGTCTAACTTGCCTTGGAATGAAGGTATTTTCATCTTAATACTTCCCAAATTTCCATCGGGCTCACGTGGTACCCTCCTTCCTCTCCTTTGAATAACTTCATCAAACTCTGACCCCTCTTCAATATCATCATCATAAGCTGGATTTCGAGTCATTCTAGTGTTGGAACCAACTTCTCTACCATCATGTGGATCTCCTCGAGCTCTAGATGCTTGCTCCACATTGTCCATTCTCATGGACATGCTTTGCATTTGCTCCATGAGGCATTGGAAGTTATCTTGCATGCCTCTCATCATGGCCTTAAGATCATCATGTTCCACCATAGTACCTTAAACCTACAAAATAAAAGGTTAGAACAATATAAACAAGAATTTGTAGATCACTCCCTTAGTGTTTGCACTCGCTTCCCTCAAATTTGTTGGCTTTTACCCTCCTTGTGCTCACTACTAAGCCTTTTTCCACTCAATGAATTTTCTTGTTAGGCCCTTTAGAGAAGAACCAGCTCACTCAATCTTACCAAGGCTTATAGCAACTACCAATATGTGAGAGTAAATGTAGAGGTCAAGAATAAGTATGCTTAGAGTGTTTTGTTCAAGAGAGTAACAAAGAATGACCAAGAATCAAGAACAGACACAATATAGACACCCTAATGTGTGGTATAATTGTGTGATGTTTCTTCGACTTTTTAATGTTCTTTGGAAGAAAAAATAACCAAACTTATGCAAAACAATACTCCAACAAAACACCAAGAACTAAGAAGAGTAGAATCTGGTCAATTACACTTTCGTACGTGGCGTTGTTCTCTGTCCAACGATCTGTTTGTTTCAACAGATCTACTCGGTTGCACAAGGACAGTATTCCTAGCCAAATATACTTCAGTTTAATTGGTTTAGTTCGTGTGCTTGGCTTTTATCACCTTGCACGCCTCTTTCACTTTCCTTTGTGTTGCACGACTTTTCTTTGTGCAAAACTTTTTTTTTTTAATTCAAAAACTCAGATAACCCACAAAACTCAAACAAACAAGTAAAATTCACTGGATGAACAGTGATTTGCGATGAACAATTCGCCGTGAACAATAAACCCTAGGCGTGAACAGTACGTAGCGTGAACAGTGACGCTACAGTACCGTGAACAGTGACGTGACTTTTTTTTTCCCTCCAAGAATCTTCAACCCTAGGATGGCAAGTCCAAGAAACCGATTCTTTTTGAAAGATTTTAGCACAAGAATTCCAAGAAAACAGTAAAAACAGTCAAGAAACACAAAATACCACACAACTCTAGAATTCTTGATTGAGAAGCAACCAAGAATGACTCTAAACAAACCCTAAAGCATGAATTTAATAAGGAAATAACGAAAACTAAAGGCTAAAATTTTAAAAATGTTAAAGATAGGCAGAAACAAAACTCAGCGAAGGCAAACACAATTTGAAAAGAAAAAGACAGCACGAAACAAACAAACTATTAGGGCTAAGCACGAAACTCTTGCCTTAATATCACGAAAACAACAAACAAAGGGATATATCTGCAATTCCAAAGGAACAAACGGATTGACAGAACCTGGAAATCCAAAGAACCTTGGCTCTGATACCAATTGATGAGATCACAGCGTACGGAAGACTACCAAGACCCTTGGATTTTAGGCTTACTACTCATTGAACTCAAGACCCCTTGGATGGATCTTCCAAGAACCCCTTGACGTGGAGTAGGTTGCTCAAACTTTTCCCCTTGAAGATGCCCTCGATCCTAGGAAAACCAAGATGAACCGAATTGAGCGTGTTCAATTCGTTCAACCTAATTCTCTAAAGAACTTGAACAAAACCGAAAGGAAAACTCTAAGCGAGATTGGACGGTCGCCACAAGCAAAACTTGATAAGACCTATGGCGGTTCTCAATCACCAAAGAACCAAGAAAACTCTGAAGAGAATTCACTCAAAAATATCATAAAACATCGTCTCTAATGTTGTTCACAAGAAACTCTTATATAGGGCGGCACAAAGACATAAACCAAGAAAGTACTTTACCCTAGTTGTAACCTAACACTCGACTACTAAAGATTACAACTCAAAAATTGCATAAAACAACTAAACGGACTTTCTGATCGTACCCGCGGCACCTATCCGCGGCGAGGGTACGGGGCGCGGGTTCTGTCAGAAAGTTTGGCACTTCAAACACTTCATGAACGAGCCTTCTGATGGTACCTGCAGCACCTATCCACAGTGCGGGTTCGTGACGCGGGTTCGGTTAGAAGGCTCCACACTTCAAAGTCGTCCACATAGCAACTCCAGCCTGCAACACTTGTTAATCCACAAGCAAGGGCAGCTTGTTCCACCCACTTTGAGCCTTCTTTGTAAGTGAACTTGATCCATAGCCAATATTGTAATCATTGGCCTAATTTGCGAACTTAACTAAAGTGAACTTCGAGCTTGTATATAAGCTCAAAATCATGTAAAACCATCAAGCAGCAAACATGTAAAATTGATCCATCCTTGAACGTCTCCTTTTCAAGCTCATCTTGGTCCAATATACATATGTTAGCTCCTTGGATCATATCAGGTTGTATGACTAATGATTTTGTAGAGCTTATATTTGTTTATCATGTTGTCATTGCAGGTTTTAATAGTCCAATATTAGATCAAGGGAGCATGACAATCATGGATAGACACTTCAATGGCTACAATAGGGGAGTAATGTTCTTTATCTTTTGTTATATTATCTTATTTCTTTCCTTTCTACACATTGAGGACAATGTGTATCTTAAGTGTGGGGGGGGGGGAAGTTTAGGACATTGTTCATCGTAGTAATTGATTGTGTTAAATTGTTTGGTTTTGTTTTTGGAGAATATTGGTTGCATTGTGAATGTTGTGATTGCTTGGCCACCAATTGCAAGTTTTTCAATATTTGTTGCCCATATTTTTCAAAAATAAAAGTGTCTAACAATTTGAAAAGTGCTTAATGAGTAAAGTCCACACCATTAGTAGTCAAATTCTTCTACCTTAGTTGAGATAATGTCATGTGTTTTGAGAATTTCTTTCTTGCATGACTAGGAAATATCTATTATGTGGTTGTGAGTTTGTGTTGTTAGAGAAATCGTATTAGGTAAAGTAAAGGAAGTTATGCTTAGATTTTACATGTTTGAGGAAATTTGTCTTCTTTGCTTGATTTTTGCATGTTGGGTGATGAATATAGTTGGTGAGTACTACATATGTTCTATGATTATTAATGCAATAAAAGGGGACTATTATGTGCTTATTTGAAAATTTTGAAAAAAAAAAGAGAATAAATAAGCTTAGGCTCTACTCTCGTGGTTCTTGTACTGAGTAACTGGGGTTCTTCATTTGTCAATGTCAACTTTCACGTAAAAGGTGCTTGACCTATGAGTACACATAGAAGCTTGGGCATATGAAGTGGTGAGTAACTGGGAGTCTTCATTTGACCAATGTCGATTTTCGCGTCAAAAGACAACTTCATGTCCCAAGTAAAGGCTAAATTTATTGAAAAATAAAAAATCCCTCAATGTTGAAAGTTAAGTAGTCATAGGCATGTGGAGTACTTGTTAGCTATAGACTTTGCTTGCTTGCAAAAATCAGGTAAATTTGAGAAATTGAATTGAACTAGTGAAATTGGGGTATAATCACTTCTCCTTTGCTTAAAATTATGAGCATTTAAAGCAAGGCTAACATAATGGATATTTACTTAGTTGTTGAGATAGGGTTGTTGAAAGCATATGTGTTATTTCCACTGTGGTTAAGTCACAGTTTGGATTTGTATTATTTAATTGCTTGAGGACAAGTAATGGCTGAAGTGTGGGAGAGTTTGATAGGTGTCTAGTATGCATATTTATTAGTGTGTCTAGATTAGTATTTTAGGCTTGTTTTTAGGGTTTAAATGATGAACAATAGTCATTGTTATGTTTATTTCTTCCAATCTTGAGTTTGTAGCTAAAATGTGCAAATGAGTGGTTTAATATGTAATTCTTTGTGTTTTGTAGGTTTTAGCTATAACAATCATCACTTTGAATCAAATGAAGTATATTAGGATGATATTTAAATGTGATTTGAAGTTGATGAGAAGTGGCAAGAGAAGAGGACCAAAGCTGTGGCATGAAGAAGCAATGATAGAAGAAAAATTGGCAATGAAAAGGTTTCACTGCACCGACATATTGTGGTAGTTTGGTCATCACTGGAGCTAGAGATAGTGAATTGAGATGATTCTTGAAGAATTTTAAAGCTAAGATAATTATCTACAATTCTTATGAGACCTCAAAACTTGGTTCACACGTTTGCAATGTCAAATTTTCACATTATTGAAGCATTCTTGTGTAGCGATGCTCTTCCGACAATGTCTCATAATTTTGGCTATAACTTTGCATAGAAAAATCCAAATGCCTGATTCCTGTGCCCCTAGAAAGAAAATTCGAAGGGCTATTTCATGTTTTGACCAAGAGTTAATTCTGCACGACTGGAGAGTACCCGTGACGCCAATCCGGTCGTGAATACAGGCACGGATACACTGGGTAGAAACTTTTTTGCATCCGCGATGTGTATCCGTGAACGGATACCTATCGCGTGTATGCTACGGAAACTAACCCTTTTCTTCTATAACATGGGATTTCTCTTGCATAATGAGCCCAATAATTTATGAGTCCAATTTTTAGCATTCTAATTGTAATTTTAAGACTAGAGAACTCTATATATTGAGGGTTTTAACTCTTTGAGAGAGAGAGAAACCACTTTACACCACCTACATCCCTAGAGAGAGAGTTGAATAGAGATGACCAAGGGTTTCTCTTAGAGAGATTTTCTCTCTTTGAGAGAGCCATCCTTTTAGATTAGTAAATCTCTCTATAGAATAGTGCTATTTGGAGGATTCTCTTGTACACATCAAGTTTGGAGGAAGAATAGAAGATTTGAACTTGTTTATCAATCAATAAGTTTTCTTTATTCTATTTT
Organism: Mitragyna speciosa; assembly: GCA_024721245.1. Classification (NCBI taxonomy): domain Eukaryota; kingdom Viridiplantae; phylum Streptophyta; class Magnoliopsida; order Gentianales; family Rubiaceae; genus Mitragyna; species Mitragyna speciosa. Next base: position 3,688,568 of record CM045573.1, on the reverse strand, counting down.
TGTCTCTTTCTTGATTTTTATGGATTTGTTTATTAAAGTTTTGATCTTTTGTGTGAAATCCATCATGTGCATGTTCTAAGTTGTTAATCTGGGGTTAGAGGAAATTAATGAATTCGTACATATGACTTGTTTGTGATTATTCATGCTATCTTGCTCTTGTTTGTTCTCTATTTTGGTTTGCATGGATTTGTAGTTGCTTGATCACCAATTATGAATTGTTAGTTGTTATTATGCAATGAGAGTTGGTAATAATAATGGAAAAGGAATAGTTGAAGCCTAGGTTGCATGTCACACGAGAGTAGTGGTGCTCCTAGGTGGGTCAATTAGGCAATTCATGTCGCTAATGAACCAATACTAGTATCTTTTCCATGAGAGTAGGAAAGAACTAGTAGGGAGGTAATCGTTAACTTGTCGCGAGAGTGAAAGTTAAGTATAATTGGAATTGGACTCTAAACAAGACAAGAACTAATAGCATGAGTTGATCCTTTTATTTTTATGTATGGTCATTAGTTTACCCTATTCCCTAGTGTCTTAAGATTGTGAGTTTCCTCTAGATATTGTTATTTTATAGAGTTGATTAGTTTAGTTGTTTATTTTATACTTTGTTTTTCTCATTGTTATTGGGTTGTTTAGATAATAAAGTTAGCGATAAAGCCTTAGTACTTCAATAATCTTTTCCTTGTGGGATCGATCCTGTTACCCTATACTCAATATGAACTAGGCACTTGCAGTATATAGGGTAATTAGGTTTTATAACTTGATTATTGTACTAAAAACTAGGATTAAATAATAAACATATCAATTGAATTAATTTTAATTTTAAAAATACACAATTTAAAAATTTTTTTTTTTTTGCAAAAAAGAATACTTTTTTTTTTTTGGGTTAATTGTAGATCTAACGGACCAATGTAGGCAAAAAATTCCCCTAGAATAATTTAGTAATTGAACCAAAAACTTCATTGTAGAAAATTTGAGTAGATCTCGTAAAGATCTTCTCTTGATCGACGCAAAATTTGGAGGGGTAAACACTTCATAAACTTGAAAACATGGAAATCTATTAGAACTTCAAGGACCTAAAAGTTGAAGAATGCAAATTACTTATAAAGCTTCAAGAATTTCAGGGATTTGATGACTTGAGGAATTTCATAAACTTGATGACTTGAGGCCCACAAAAAACTCAAGGACTTGGTGACTTGAAGAATTTGGGAAGACTTAGGGACACGAAATGTAGGAAAAACTTTGAGAATTTGATGATTTCACATCCTGAGGGCATTCAATTGTGTAGTGGACCTGAGATTTATGAAGAATTTTAGAGATTTGATTATTTGAGATTTGAGGTAGTTCACCTATGCAGTAGCTTTCTCTTCAGCATATAATGAATTCCTACCTATCGGTCTTGGGGCTTCCTACCCCTTTGATAGATTACTTAGTACTTAACTACAAATCAAGAAATGGTCCAAATTTTGATCCTAAAGGTGATAGCATAGAAAGGTGGTTATGGCTGCTAATGTGCACCAAGAGAAGGAGGTTGGGATTTATCTAAAGTGCACCGAATTTCTCCTCGCCATTAACATCTTCTTAAAGCTTTGCTGCTAGTAAGATTACCTAAATCTGTTCAACTTTATTTTTTATTTTTGCTTATCCAATTAGTTTTCTGAATGGATAACAAAAATTGATTTAGAATATGATTTCTCAATTTTACTCTGAAAAGCAACATTTTTGTGTTAGTGTCTAGAGAGATTAACAACATCTATAATCCTTATTTCTATAAATGGACATGATATTGCAAAAGAGGATCAATTTCCCCCCTCGTTAGCTGCTAAAGCTAGGAGTAGTAAGGTTGGAACTAACAACGGGGAAATGAAAACATAGACATAGGTTGCTACTTCAAATTATGCCCTACTAAGAATGAGAATATGATGAAAATTGAGATGGCTGATGTTTTGCAGGGGTAGAAAAATGGAAAAATATAGTAGTTGCATTTATGATGGGTTATTCTCCATCCTACTCTACAATTAATAAATTTGTGGAGAATAGATGGAAGAAATTTGGTGAAGTTGAAGTAATTTCTCTAAAAAAAGGAATGATTGTTTTTGAAATGCAGAATGAATAGGATAAAAATAGGATTTTGGAACACTTTATGGCCAATTGGAAGCAAAATAATGTTTCTTAAGCCATGATCACTTGAAATGGATTTGAGAAAGGAGGATCTAGTCTCAGTATCACTGTGTATTAGGCTATCAAGCCTAAGATTACATTATTGTACTGGTGAATAGTTGAACAAATTTGCAAACTGTGTTATCATGTCTTTGTATACTGATAGACAAACAGCCAATCAGGAAAAAGTATCATATGCAAGGATTTGTATAAAGTTACATGCCAATATGGAGAGGCCAAATAAAATTAGATATGTCAATGAGTTTTGACAATTGGATTATCAAGAAGTTAAGTATGAATGGTGTAGGAACATGGTTGACCGAGCTCCACATCAGCTCAGCCATGTCATATTTTGACTAGTTGACTTCCAGCTCGGATAAAGCACCTCAGATGTACGGTCCTACCTCGTACGTATGATAAGGACATTAGGAAACTAAATCCACTTTTGGCTACTGTTACATCCTCATTAATACTCTGACACCAATTGCTATTTTTGAGAGATGGTTTGTCTTATCCCTTAAGTATTTATTTTTCTTCCTCATTATCACACATTGGCTTACTGGCTGCACACTACTAAAAAATACTCCTTCCTCTCTATCTTCTTTATTGAAAGCTTCTTTACTGACTAATGTCCTCCGAGATATACTACGGATTGTTAGGCAAGTATACCTATCATTTCTATAGTATAGTATAGATGAATATCAGGTATCGTTTCTCACAAGGACTATGATTACTAGTATTAACTCTTGTTCTATTATTTAACCTTAAAAAGAGTAAATGAGAATTAATTCAATTGTTGCGAAACTAAATAAATAGTAATCTAATTTGACCAAAATAGGATAACACTGGGACAATAAGTAATTGAATTCAATAATTAATCAAAAGAGAACTTAAATTGGGAATTCCCCTAGTCGTCCTTGTTGTAGTTCAATTCTTGGTCAATTAAGTTACTAACTTTTCTAGACCCCAAAATCCCTTTTATGGTGTATAACCTCTTTCAAAGATTATACTTCCTATTCCTTTAGTTGATTTGTGAAAATCTCTTCTTCACTAAAACCCTAAAAGAATGATTTAGAATTGTGAATTTTACAAAATGAGTTAGGTTTGAATCTAACTTCAGAAAACCGAAGCCATCCTATCTCTAGTGACTCTTGCAGGCCTTTTTATTTGTGGAGTGATTCAAATCAACAAAGTAATTTCTCAATTAACTTAAGTTGAAATCATGAATTAGAAAAGAGTGTGCACAATCCAATCTAATAATTATTCCATAGATAAATCTAGGTAAAAAGAGTAAGTTTCATTAACCAAATTAACTTAATCCACAACAAGTAAACTAAGGTTCTACCCATCTAGGTTCCTAACAAATTAGTTCATAATGGAATAAGGAAATTCAACAATCAACAGAGGAAGAACAATAAAACCCATTCTCATGGTGAATTTGAGTCTACAAGTGCTGTTGTGGAGATCCTCCTTCCTTTATTGCTACAATCCTCTTACTTAGAACCCTTGTAAATGTCCTTCTTGATTCGTTAGAGATTGGAGAATTGAAACCCTTGCCTCTTGCTTGGTTTTTTTTCACTCGTTCTCTCGAAGTCTGACAGCCTTATTTTGTCCGTCCCTCATGTTACCAACTGAATCCCCTTTTTAAAATCCTCAAATCTCGTAAAAAATGTGTCAGTTCGTAACTCGCACCAACTAGGCCGCGGGGAAGGCCATGGCGCAGCCTTGCCCACGGCCTTCGTCAGAGGCTCTTGCCTTTCTTGTGCTTGTTTGGATGGACCTTCTGACCTAGGCCGTGGGGAAGGCCGTGGCGCGGCCTTACCCGCGGCCTTGGTCAGAAGGTTTATTTTTCTTCTGCTTGCTTGGGTTGTCATTTTGACCTTGGCCATGAGGAAGGCCTTGGTGCGGCCTTGCCCGCGGCTTTGGTTAGAAACTCTATTTCTTCCACTTGGCATGTTCAACACTCCACTCGAGGGATCAACTTTGAATCTGGTAGTATATTAAGTGCGGTGATCACCAGTTGACCTCAATTAGCACAAATACAGGTGAAAATCCTGTCAAACACGCCAAAAACTATCAAATGAATAATAATCACATTCATGGACTCTAAATAGAGAAAACTTAACAAATAAGTAATAAAATAACTGAAGATCTTTACAAACCTACACCTAAACATTAGGAAGAACTATGTCACCGTGACACATATCAAATCCCCCCACACTTAAGTTATTGTTTGCGCTCAAGCAATGAACTCTAATACACTCAAACAATGACTCATCCAGAAGGGAAAATATGCACGCATCTCTAAAATATCTTCTTTGCCAACCCAGGAAAACTAACATGAAAATATCTTATAATTACCTCAGATACTTATTATGCTAAGCAACCTTTGATTAAAACAGTTTAACATGTTCTTCCCTGATATTCTCTTTTCTTTTTTTCTTTTTTTTTTCATCATTTGTTTTTCAAAATAACAACACTCATTTTTTACTGACTTCACTATAACACAAATTTTTTCATAGCCTTTAGCTTTGAGAAATGACATTGCCCCTTTTGAGCTACTCATCTTCAATCAAGCCTTGCTATATGTATACTCATAATTCAAATGCTGTTTGATGCAAAAATCGATATTTTTAGATGAAGATTCCTGGTTACTAGGCATGTGAATCATTGGAGCAGAGTGCTAATGATTCATTATTCCACTTTCTTTCTCCTTTTCTTCTTTTCTCTTTTTTTTTCAGGTAAAAAGAAAAAAATAATAAGAGAAAAGGGAAGACCATTATCAAAACTACAAAAATCTCAACCTAATTCCTCTTGCTTTACCTAGCCTATTTTCTCTAAGGTAAAAATTCCTAATTTCATATTCAAATTTCCATCCCTGATTTAACCAACTGAAGAGATAATTAAAGATGCATGCTATATTCACACTCCGGCAAGGGAAATTTTGAAACTAACTACTTAGACACCACAACTTCCACAAGTAGAATGATTGGACATAATAACTTAGAAAGAAAATTTTGGACAAAGTCTCCCTTATACTAGGGACGACTCCTTACCAAACAAATGACTATCCAATCACCAAACCAACATAATCAAAGCAACCAAATTAACAAGTACTCGATATCTTTACCCCCCACACTTATGTCACACATGTCCCCAATGTGTGAGAAAACAAATAAAACGAAGAGAAAGAAGAAAATTAAAACAAGTACTCCTCTCTGTATACGTGTTGCTTTTCGTTCCAAAGTGAAAATGCTACGAGTTATAGTATGTAATTAAAGAATAGCTGCAGCACATCACAATGAAAAATAAACACAACATTAATCGTGAAAATTAGTTAGTGCCAAAATGACAACTAAGGAGAAAATATTTATACAGGCCCAAATTAAGAGAAACAAAAACAAGCAAATGAAAACATAAAATAAAAAGGTGAGCATGATCTAAGGATCATGTAGATAGGGGGTTCTTCATGTGTTCAACTCGTCTTGGAGAGAAGTCATCCTTCTTTCTATTGATGTCATTCATCCCTCTAAAGACTCCATACGACCCTCCATCCTTTCCATTGCAAGTCTAGTGCTTCTCACCTCCCGTAAGATGGACTGGAACATGTCATGAATAGACTGATCCTCATGTGTCGCATCTCCTCTTCCTTTGCCAATGGATCATCACCATGCTCAATAGTATCAACCATATACATTTTGTCTGGGCGCACAACACTCCACAGGCATGCAATAGATACTGTGTCTCGGTGGTCGGTGCTCCTCTTTATTTGACCCCCCAATGGGACTCCATAGGCTTCAAAAACAAGGGACAGGATTTGAGGAAAGCCAAAGCAGGATTCGACACCGCTTGGATTGGTTATATTCCCCATGTGGCCAATCACATAACAACAAAGCGGAGTGTGGATTTCCATTTCACAAACCTGTCTGTTGTGGATCATTTCATCTAAGAAGTAGATGTCACTGTATCGGCATTCATTTTTCCCACTTCTCTTGGGAAAAACATTGTGGGCAAAGATAAAAATCGCGGCATGATAAGGAACAGGAAAATCGTTAGCTTTGAAAAATCTTTTGGCTCCTCTTGGGGCGGACTGCTCTGTGACATTGAATCTATTGCCAGCCTTGAATGGTGTCTATTTCCCTAATCATTTGAACTTTCCCTTGTACACAATTTCAGTCCCACTGTCAGGGCATTGTAATATTCCAGCCAGGTCCCTCTGTGTCAGAAATATTCTCTGACCTCGTACTGTTATTACCAAGTAAGAGCCTCAATATTTGTCCTTGCCCTTTATGTTGGCATGAAATTCTCTGATAAGGTCAAGATAATAATACTTTGGCAGCCTCAACAATCCATCCCAACCTATCCCTTGTACACAGACTCATGCACATACACATTCAGTTCCACAGACATTCAAACACAAAAACACACAATCATTCAAACACTCACAAACACAATACAGTGATTAAAACACACACAAACGCACACATCATTACACACGGTAAAACTCACAGTCAGCCCATATACGATACACCCTACTCACACAAACACATCCACAGCTTCACAAACCTTATTGCCTTCTTCACCATCAATCCCAAAACAACCCACAACTAATTTCTCGAAAAAACATACCACAAAACCATCCGCCAATCCATGGCCTTACTCCATAACCCACATCACCTTTGCAGAACCACCATGGTCAATCATAACTACCTCCTCCACTGCCAATTCCCTATCCATTCATCAGCCAGCAGAAACGCCACAATCAAATCTCAGCCCAATTCATAACCTGCAAAGAAAGACAACAACAATCCCACCTGCAGAAAACAAAACAGCAACCCTCTCCACCTGCAAAACAATCAAACAAATAGCCAACAATTCACAGCCCAAATCACCAACTTTACTGATCAAATCAGGGCCAAAACAAACACATCATCATAACCGGACACCAGCAAGTCACAACACACCAGCAATTCATCCTTCAAACACCCAATACCACCGGTAATCATTTCACTAGCTTCACAGTTCCAATTCCTTCCTACCAACAACCCCAATCCAACACCATTTTCCACCATCCCTGTTTCACCACTTTAAATTCACAACCACAACCGAACAAAACCATCAAGGCTCCTTCAGCAATCATAAAAAGGGCCGCCAGAATCACTCAAAAATCCTCAATAGCCCTGCAATTGCAATATTCAAAACGCCATCAATTGAGCATCTCCACTCGCAGCTCAATCACCTCCACCAGAAAGCTACCCAAAGCCATACAACCTGCAAGACAGTGCCACCACCCACGGCTGATCAATTTGGTTGCCAACATCATCGGCCAGTAGCAGCTCACTAGAAACCCAATCATAGTCACACATCATAACTATAAACCCAGGTGAGATTCGATTTTTCTTTGGGTTTAATTAACGAAATTATGTGATGAGTTGTTGTTTGCTTTGTAATAATTTGAGTGTTTGATTGATGAAGGTTTAAGCTCTGGTTTTGGGGAGATAACACAGAGAGAGAGCAACGAGAGAAAAGAAAGAGATAGATGCCAGAGCAGAGGAGAGTAGGGAAGAGAAAGGGCAAAATCGAAGAAGCTAGTGAATAGGAGGATAGAGCATCTGGAGAGAAAAGAATTGAACAAGAGAGAGAATAGAGGGGGCAGCGAAGAAATTGAACGATTGAGAGAGAGAGAGTGAAACTGGAGAGGAGAAGAGAGAAGCAAAGAGAGAGTGAGACAGCGATCAAAGAACGGAGAGGGAGATAGAGAAGAGAAGGCGAGACAGGGGAGGAGAAAGGCGAGACAGGGGAGGAGAAAAGCAAGTATGGTGAGAAGAAAAAAAAGAAGAGAGAAAATGAGAAAGAAAGGGAGTGGATAGATCGAGAGAAGGTAGAGAGTGAGAGAGAACTGGGAAGCAGAGAATGCGAAGAAGAAAGAAAAGGGAGAGAGAGTGATGCAGAGCAAATAGAGATTGAAGGGAAAAGCAGACCGGGGAAGAAGAAAATTGGGAAAATAGAAAAAAAAAATTAGAAAGAGAAGCAGAATGGGGTTTAAGGGGGTTTTCTAATGTTTAATTTTCAATTTACTTCATTTTTTTAATTTGCCCTTTTTATCTTGTTGTTGTAGTTTGTTTAATTTGGTTTTTGGCTAATTACATTAATCAATGGAATTAATTTAATCGATTAGTTTCAAAATTGTCATTGTTTATTTATTTATTTATTATTTTTTTTCTTCTCTTTCTTTTCTAAGTTGTTATCATATGAATATTCATGGTCTAGTCCTTGTATTTTCTTGAATATTAGTAATTGGCCTCAAGAACTTTTTTTTTATGCAATTAAGTTCTTAATAACTGCATATTGACCCCTAAATTGCATGTAATTTCAATTAAGTCTTGAATAATTATAACTATGCCCTTTAAATTGCTGGAAATTCATTTCTACCCCACATTGTTTGTTGAAATTTCATTCTTAGTCATTACTTGTGGCTGGAAATTCATTTTAGTCCATATTGTTTTGCTGGATTTTTTTTAATTGACCCTTGTGTATTGCTGGAAATTCATTTCTATCCCACACTGTTTACTGGAAATTCATTTTAGTCCATATATTTTGCTAGAAATTCAATTTCAGTCCTTATTGTTTTGCTGGATTTTTCAATTGGCTTTTGTGTATTGCTGGAAATTTTGTTTTAGCCTTCAATTGTTGATAGAATTTGTGTTTTAGTCTTTTATATGTTGCTGGAATTTTGTTTTAATCACTTTAAGTGATTGGATTTAGTTTTAAGGCCCGATGCTTTGATGAATTTTTAATTTTAGCCCTTAAAATTTTGCTGAAATTTTCAGTTTTACCTCCATATTTGCTGTAAATTAATATCCTTACCACTTTTCTTGCTAGAATTTATGTTTTACTCCCTTGGTTTGCTAGAATTTTTGCATTTGCCCCAATTTCTTGAAATTACTTTGTCATATTTTACATTTTATGCTTTCTTACCTTAAATAGTGGTACCTTAACGCGTGTATTCATTTTTAAGCATTAGTACCGGGTCTCCAAAGAGGTATATCGACTTCTTGTTATTTTCCTCTTTATGTGCTCCAATATGTTCTAATGTGATTTTATGTATTATTTTAATTTGTTTATTTATTTATTTATTTTATATATTGGTTGCGTATTCACGTAGTTAATTTGCTTAATTTTGAATTTTTATTATTTAAAAAAAATATATAATATTTTGTATTTAGTTAGTCAATGTAATGGGTAGATTATTTTTCTCATATTTTAGCAAAATTATGTAATTAGATAGAAAATGTAATAGATAGGGCATGTTTAATTTCTCCCCTTAAATTGTAAACCAAGCCCCCCGGTGTAATAGTTAGGGTTTATTTGCTTTTGCGTGCTTATGTGTTTATTTATTTAACCGCTTTCATTAGGATTTTGCATCTAGATATTATGCCTATGTGTTATGTGTTCCTACTTGACTTTACATGTCTTTATATGTTTAATTTGCTTTTAATTCATGCTTTAATATTTAATTCATAATTTATGTATTCCGTCACCACACTAGTCCAATGCTAGCTGTGGTTTCTTCCTTTTCTCGCTAGTCCAATGCTAGTGGGATTTGTTAGAAATGGCTAGTCCAACGCTAGACCCTTAGGACATTTAGTGTTAGGTGCATTTGTGTGAGTTTCACATCACATTTCACACACTTCTAGTTTTCTTTCCATTCGGCATGATTTTATTATTATTATTATTATTATTATTATTATTATTATTATTATTATTTTGACATATTTTTAAATGCATGACATTTAGGTTACATCTCACTTAGAAATTAAGACATTTGTGTGATTCGACTAGAAATAGTCGTCTACTCACATGGGAAGCGGTGGCGTACAGGCCGTTCCCCCCTCCGTGAGTAGAAACATTCAGTCACGAATTATTAGTCCCCCGTACCCGTCATGTTGCATACCCACGTTCTTTCTTCACTTACTATACATTATTATTTTCTTTTCTTTTTGCATCACACTTTGCATAAAAACTCGTGACTCCCTCGAGGTTTCGGCTCGAGTTTCACAATTAATGCGATAATTTCGATCAAGTCTCGACGGAACTTTTTGACCCTCCCGATATTCACATTTAGACTTAGGATTTGCATTCATTTAGACACATCCAAAGCGCGATAGAATTTAGGGTTAATTTAGGAAATTTTGATTAAACCTCGCAACTAGCCTCGGTTAGGTTGAAAGGGTGCCTTAGGCGCAAGCCTTTGCCTTCCCTTTCTTCAAATGTGACTCCCGAACCTTTTTTCTCTCGTTTTTCGTAGACCGGAGTCGAAAAAGGGTTTTAAATGATTTTTCTAAAATTTTTATTTTTGTTTTGTTAAACGATTTTTTTGGTGACTTGGTACACCCTAACTCAGTACCAAGTGGCGACTCCATTTTTTTAAAAAAAATAAAAAATAAAACCCTTTTTCAAAAATTAGTTGGCCAAACTTGTCGCATTTTTAGTCTCGGCCTTTTTTTCTTTTAAAATATCATTTTTCTTAAAATACACTTTTTTACTAAAATTTGATTTTTCTCACACACGCACGGTTTTTCCAAAAACCTTTATTTTTGAAAGGGTCATCGAGACCGGACCATCTTTTCGGGACGCGACAGTCAACGACCCCACTAGCACCCTTTTACTTTTTACGATTTTTCGGACGCGACATGGGCCATATAGACCTCGAAGGGCCGCCTGCCATCTTTGTTCTCGGCATTATCTTGCATGAAGAAAAATAAATATTTATCCGTAATGCTACAGGTATACGAAATATAGACTCATTCCGTACAATAACATACGGTCCCTAGAAGCACATTTCTCATTAACACCACATTCATACACAAATTAAATTCTCAAATTGTTGGGATTGCAATTCACATATGATAGGAAATAAAAATTTAGTAGTCCTTGAGTAAAAGAAGAATAACTAATCAAATTAATAATCCCACAGAAGGAATATTCATACAAGGGTTATTGTTGCTAACTTAGCTTCAATATCCCATGCGACCTTCGAAATGCACATTATTAAACTAGTTAATACCTCAGGAACATTATTCAATCCAGAATCCATGAAAAATCTCCATTCCTATGAAAATTATCAATCCCAAGGAATAAGGGCAACAAAATTGAAAACTCATCAAGTAGAAACTACATGGCCCAAAACTCATCACCCATCACTAATAGACTCTATTCCATATCATGAAATTCAATAATCAAAACCCCAAATTGAACATATAAGTCACAAAGACATGTAAGGGTATAATCATCAAATCTCAACAATTAGCCTCTAATTCATGTAGCCTATGGTTTATTCAATCTCAAAGCATATAATAAACATCCAAAATAAGCCATCAAACTCAAAATATGGACTAAAAACACTTGCATTCAAATTTGAGTAAATAGCACAACTATTCTTAGTCCAAGAAAAATTAGTGAATTAGATGTATTTAACCATAAAACTTAATAATGAGACTAAATAAAAGTAGGAAGAGCCGAAAGTGATCAATCATACCTTCAAAATTTAGGTGAAAAAGTGCTATATTAAAACAAAGTCTCTAAGTGGGTGAAGTGCTTGAAGACCTTGAGAAATCCTCCTCTTCTCCTCAAAATCTATAGATAGATCAATTGTAATGGAGTGGAAGATGATTTTTTAAAGGATTAAAGGGTAGATAAAAGTTTAGGAAGAAGGATTAGGAAGTAGAAGAGAGGAGTTCTTGCCAAAGAAAAGAAAGAAGACAAAGAGTTTTTGAATTTTTTAGCATGAGAAACCCTTTTTCGCAAAATCTAGATAAGGTCACGAGGTAGGCCGTGGCGCAGCCTTCGTCAGATTATGAGTAAAACAATAGTAAAATAGAATTTGGCCTCTGACCTTGGCCGTGGGGAAGGTCATGGTGCAGCCTTACCTGCAGCCTTCGTCAAAAGGCTTAAAATTTGTGTTTTCTTCACTCAAAATCAAGCTCCAAACTCCTACCTAACACTTTAAGATTCTAGTGAGTGCTTACATCAAGAAAATTTAGTACTAATCACTAGAAAAACATGCATAAAAGAAAACTAAACTCCCTTGAATGTGATGCTTCATGTACTCATTCACTAATTAAAGTATTCCCTTTTGTTATTCGACCTATAAAAGACTCAACAAAACACATTATTAAAGAAATTATATTAAACTAATTAAATAAATTAAAAATTTTCAATTACCAAAAAGCAATAATACTAAAATGTTGGGTTATCTCCCAACGAACGTTTGTTTAGCGTCATTAGCTCGACGTTCAATAGGTGCTCACGAATTGGGGTCATAGAGGTAGTGAACCTCCCTCACTTGATCATTGAAGTCCCCTCCAAGGTAGAACTTGAGTTGATATCTATTGATTTTGAATATTCTCTTGTCCTTGTGTATGATTTCTACAACACCATAAGAAAAAACTTGGTTAATTACAAATGGTCCAGACCATCTAGATTTAAATTTACCTGGAAAGAGGCGAAGTCTAGAATTAAAAAGCAGGACTTGGTCTCGAGGCTGAGACTCCTTTGGCTGCTTGATATTGTGATCATGCATTGCCTTCATCTTTTCCTTATAAATCCTTATACTTTCACAAGCTTCTTGACGCCATTCATCGAGTTCATTCAGCTGAAGCTTCCTCTTCTTACCTGAACAATTAAGATCAAAGTTAAGGCTCTTAATAGCCCAATAAGCCTTGTGTTCTAACTTCACAGGTAAGTGACATGATTTCTCATAAACCAGTCTATAAGGAGTCGTTCCTATAGGAGTCTTGTAGGCTATCCTATAGGCCCATAATGCATCATCTAGCTTAATAGATAAGTCCTTCCTAGAATGCTTAACTATTTTTTTCCAGTATTCTTTTCAATTCTCTGTTTGTTACTTCAACCTAATTACTTCTCTGTGGGTGATATAGGGTGGCTACTTTGTGAGTCACACCGAACCTACTGAACACTTTTTCAAATTGTTGTTACAAAAATGAGTGCCTCTATCACTAATTATTGCTCGTGGTGTGCCAAATCATATAAACAATTTTCTTAGAAATTTCACCACTATCCTAGCATTATTCGTAGGTAAGGTTTGAGCCTCCACCCACTTAGAGACGTAGCCAATTGCAACTAAAACATATTTATTCCTAAAAGATACTGGAAAAGGTCTCATGAAATCTATCCCCCATAAATTAAATATTTCACATTCAAGAATAACAGATTGGGAAATTTCATCCCTACGAGAGAGATTACCTGACCTTTGACACACATCACATTTCTCAACAAGTCTTTTGGCATCTTTAAACCATGTAGGCCAGTAGAAACCTATCTCAAGGATCTTTCTTGCCGCCCCATGCGCTTGATAATGACCTCCAATGGGCCCATTGTGATAATGCTCTAGATTGTCCTCCTCTTCAGGATAGTCCACGCACCTTCGTATGATATGATTTGCACAAATCTTAAACAAATATGGGTCATCCCATAAGTAATGTCTCAACTCCGAGAAAAATTTATTCTTCTTCTGATGAGTCATTTCCTTGGGGAGAACCCATGAAGCCAAATAATTAGCTATATCAGCAAACCACGGAGTATGGAGATAGGAAGAAGAAAAAGTATAGAGCCTCTCACCAGGGAATTTCTCATTGATTTCTCCCTCGTGTGGATCTTCCAATTGGTCATTCTCAAGGCAAGATGATGTGATCCTAGGAGTGCTTACAATCTTGATGCTTAGATATTCTCATGGAGCAACTCGTTTGGACCAAGATGAAATCAAATCATGGCTGATCATGAGGGGAACGTTCGAGCTTTGTGACTACCATGGTGATAGGATCCCTTGGACGTCTACACAAGAGATGCATGTTGATTATGGAGTTGGTGATAAAGTAGCTCGTGTGAAGCTTAAAGAGGCATTGATTGCTAATGGACTTAGTGAACGAGTTAGAGAAATTTGGCCAGATTGTCTATACGAGTTTTTGATGCTAAGTGGACGTGGATTCGGTTGAAGAGCCCGTTGTTCTTTTATGGGCTTAAGTTTGTTAGTTTAATAGCCCAAGTTGTATCTTTAGTTGTACCTTTATGTTATGGAGAAACTAGAGTTAAGTTAGTTTCCATATTTAGTTTATATCTTGATGTTATGTGCCTCTTTATAGAGGGTTTTACTATTCATCCGAATTTTAGAACATTAATCAATAATATTGAGTTTTTCTCTTCAATTGTGCATGAGTGCAAATTGAGTTTTCTTAGTTCTTTGGCTAAAGAACTACTCTTGATTGCTTGGCAAGGCGTTTGTTGAGTATTCAAGAATCTCGCTTAGGGTTCATCTTTGAGGGTTTGAATCTGTCCAATAGGATTGTCGACTAGGTGTCTACACCACGTTGTTGGTTAGGGGTCTAGGATCGTTTCTTAAAGGGGGGAGTTCAACAAATCTAGTTGAATTTGAAGCAAAACAATCCGAGTTGTTCTTGGGGTCTTCGACAAGTTACGAAGGGGTCAAGAAGATTGGGTTGCATACTTGGAATTCGAGAGTCTTGGACCATCATCTATTCCGTTGAACGCATCAATTGGTATCAGAGCCTTGGTTCATCTTGAAATCCAGGTTTTCTAAGCCAAATTTTCCTTTGCAAGATTTTGGTTATATCCCTTTTTTTTTTCTTTCTTCTTGAATTCTTTCGTGTTTTGTTATCATTCTTGTGGTGTCCTTTTGCGTTTGTTCTTGCTGTCCAATCTGTCCAACTTTGTTTCTCCATGTTTCTAGTCACTTTAATTTGTGTTTTGTGTCTTTTGTTCGTGCTTTAAGGTAGTCCTTGTCTATGGAGTCGTTCTTGCTATTTGCATATCAGGAATTTTAGGTTTTTTGTGTGGTTTAAACTTGTTTTCTTGACTTTTTTTTCAATTGTTCTTTGATGTTTTAATTTTTCTTGTGTTAAAACTTTTGAGAAAATTGAATCTTGGCCTAAATAAGAACCTTGAAACAATTTTCCTGAAGGTTACTATTGATTTCTGGTAAAAAAAAAAATCGTACTGTAGGGCACTGTTCACTCGACGTTGCTGTTTACTGCTAGGGTTTACTGTTCACACGGGGGGGAGTACTGTTCATCGCCGTTTACTGTTCATCTGCATTTTTTTTCTTTTTTTCTAGAAAGTTTTTTTCAGTTTAATTTTTTTTTGTTTGTTTTTGGGAGTTGAATTTTGTATTTTGTGAGTTGTTTGTGTTGTTAAAAAAAAACAGAGAGAGAGAGAGGTTGTTAGAATTGAAAAAAAAAAATTTTTGTGAGTGGAAAAAGGCAAATTTGTGAGATTCTACAAAAAAAGCCAAAAGTTGGGTGAAAAAAAAAAGTCTTGTACAAAGAAAATGTAGACACCAAATTTTGACACACCATTTATTTTCAAATATTAGGGGACCTTTTTTCTACTATTTGGAGTCAAATCTTGATTTTTTTGGTAAAAATGGAGAAGTCAGCAATTTTGGAGGGCAGAATAATAATTTTTTAATTGTAAATATTTTTTTCATTAATTTTGGAGGGTTTAAATTCATTTTTTGTACTTTTATACACATTTTTAAATTTTGTGATTTTTTCGGGTTCAGCCGGTATTTTTATGCATTTTCACTAGCACAGGGGCAAAATGGTAATTTCGCATCGCGAATACCACTTTCGCCCATTTTTGTGTACCAAATTTATTTTTAGGTTTTTAAGCATGTTTCTAAGTTTTTCTAACTTTTTTCGGAGTGAATTTCTATTAACAAATTTATTATTTACATTTTTCTTAATTTTTTCTATATTTTGTGAGAGAATATAAATTTTGATATTTTTTAAGGGCAATGTTGTAATTTTTGTTGTCAAGGGCGTTTTGGTCTTTTAACCATTTCTTGGAGGTTAAGACTTGTGTACTATAAATACCCCACTTGGAGATTTTAGAAAAAGAGGGAGAAAATAAAGAGTCTAGGAAGAGTTTTTAGTTTTTAGTTTTTTTAGTTTTTCCATTTCACCAAGAACACACACTTCTTTTTTACACACATCTTCAAGTTTTCACACACCACACCAAGAACACACACTTTTTTCTACACACATCTTCAAGTTTTCACCAAGAACACCTAGAACACACACTAATACATCTTCAAGTTCTCACCTAGAACACCAAGAACACACACTTTTCTCTACACACATCTTCAAGTTCTCACCTAGAACACCTAGAACACACACTAGTACATCTTCAAGTTCTCACTTAGAACACCAAGAACACACACTCACATTCTCTCTCACACACTACACACACCACTCACATTCTCTCTCACACACTACACACGCTACTCACTCTCTCTCGCACACACTATTGACATTCTCTCTCACACATTACACATACTACTCACATTCTCTCTCACACACTGCACACGCTACTCATTCTCTCTCACACACACTACACACACTACTCATATTCTCTCTCACACATTACACATACTACTCACATTCTCTCTCACACACTACACATGCTACTCACTCTCTCTCACACACTACACACAGTACTCACATTTCTCTCTCACGCACTACACATACTCCCATATTGTTCTTGCATTTTCTCTCTCACACACTAGCTCACAATCTTACATACAAACACACATAGCAAGCACTTCACAAACACACAGAGACACACACATACACATAGCCCACAAATACACACAAACAGAAACGGAAACACAAGCACAGGCATACGTCACACACACACACTGCTAACACAAAATTTCACACACAATTCATGTACAATTCACACACAGACTCACGCACATACACATTCAGTTCCACAGACATTCAAATACAAAAACACACAATCATTCAAACACTCACAAACACAATACAGTGATTAAAACACACACAAACGCACACATCATTACACACGGTAAAACTCACAGTCAGCCCATATACGATACACCCTACTCACACAAACACATCCACAGCTTCACAAACCTTATTGCCTTCTTCACCATCAATCCCAAAACAACCCACAACTAATTTCTCGAAAAAACATACCACAAAACTATCTGCCAATCATTTATTTTGCTAACTCAGTTACCTTTTTCCTAGTGTTTTTATGTTGTTTTTGCAGATTGATCCTCAAGTAAAAATGTCACATGCTTGTTTCTTTGAAGTGAATTTTGCAACCGCCATTGAGTGTCCATTGAGCAAAGAAATTCAAGCCTTGAGAAGGATTCACTTAAGGGGCGATGAACTAAGTTTTAACGCCACAATCTTGCAACACAATTTGTTAATGTTGATTGATTGGTGGTGAGGGTTTTTACATTTTATTTGTTTGCATTCTTCTTGTTTACATTATGGATTTCGTTTACACTTAGTTTGTTTTAAATTACACATTACAATCTGTTTTATGTTAGATTATAACAGTTTAAGTGATTTGAAGTCTTTGTTGCATGATTATTCACATTGCATTGTTAGGATTAGGTTGCATTCAAGTATGCATGAATTTTTTTTTGTAGACTTGTGTGATTTTCAGCTTGGCTTAATTGAGTCTTCTAGTGTTATCATGCATGATTCTTCTATTTTGAATATTTATTCAAGTTCTTATGCATTAATTGAACATGTTTGGTTATCTTATATCATTAGATCGCTTATGTTAGTGATCTGTCCAAGTATTTTCATTGTTGTAAGCATTCTTGATTCTTGTTTATGTGTTGAGTTTAGCACTTCTAGTTGTCACATGCATACATCCTTGGATTTGGTCATTGGTTATGATGAGTGCAACTTAATTCATTCTATTTTATCAAGTTTCATTACTGATTCATCAAGTATTTTTAGTATGTTGCATCTATACTTGTTACCTTTAGTTCATGTGTTTAAGGATTATGCACATCGTAGGGAGTTCATTGACTTAAACTATGATCTTACTTGTTTAACTGTCTTACTTATGTATGATTCTCATAGTTCTGATTATGTGCATTTGGAAGTTTACCTTATTGAAGGTATGTTTCATGACTTGAATTTAAGTTTACATGGTACTTGTTATAATTTTTATGATGTAGGTCATTCGAGGACGAATCTTCGCAAGGAAGGAGGGAATGATAGGATCCCTTGGACGTCTACACAAGAGATGCATGTTGATTATGGAGTTGGTGATAAAGTAGCTCGTGTGAAGCTTAAAGAGGCATTGATTGCTCATGGACTTAGTGAACGAGCTAGAGAAATTTGGCCAGATTGTCTATACGAGTTTTTGATGCTAAGTGGACGTGGATTCGGTTGAAGAGCCCGTTGTTCTTTTATGGGCTTAAGTTTGTTAGTTTAATAGCCTAAGTTGTATCTTTAGTTGTACCTTTATGTTATGGAGCAACTAGGGTTAAGTTAGTTTCCATATTTAGTTTATATCTTGATGTTATGCGCCTCTTTATAGAGGGTGTTACTATTCATCCGAATTTTAGAACATTAATCAATAATATTGAGTTTTTCTCTTCAATTGTGCATGAGTGCAAATTGAGTTTTCTTAGTTCTTTGGCTAAAGAACTACTCTTGATTGCTTGGTAAGGCGTTTGTTGAGTATTCAAAAATCTCGCTTAGGGTTTATCTTTAAGGGTTTGAATCTATCCAACAGGATTGTCGACTAGGTATCTACACCACGTTGTTGGTTAGGGGTCTAGGATCCTTTCTTAAAGGAGGGAGTTCAACAAATCTAGTTGAATTTGAAGCAAAACAATTCGAGTTGTTCTTGGGGTCTTCAACAAGTTACGAAGGGGTCAAGAAAATTGGGTTGCATACTTGGAATTCGAGAGTCTTGGACCGTCATCTATTCCGTTGAACGCATCACATGGTGTAATTCGTGACTTTAGGCCTCTCAATGGACTTGGTGATCAAGCAATTCAACTGTGTTCATTAGGCCAAGAGTTTATGCATTGGTTATGGATTAAATACACATTCAAAGAAGGTCCAATTAAAGCTTCTAAGTGGTCCATAACATATTTCTAAGGTGCTGGTTTGGTTGGACTTGTTGGAAGGTCTTTTAAAGATGCAAGATGTAGGCCCAATGGTGCTTAAAAGGAGGTGTCCAGCCCATTAACAATTTTTGGACGAATTTTTTAGTTTAATTCTTTTATGTTAAGTTTTCTATTTTGTTTACAAGTTGTAACCTTTTAGAAAGTTACCATATTGTGTTAGGTTACAACTAGCGCTCTTTGTTAAGTTTCTAGAACTTTCTACAAGTTGTTATGCAAGCCTATTTATAGGTCAAAACACTATTACGAATTTTAGTAAGTTTTGATGATTAATAAATTTGTGAGTTCTCAAATTGAGTGCTTCTTTCGTTCTTTGCTGATTAAGAACAACCCCTAAACTTATAGAGTGATTCCAAGTTCAAAAACCCTAGCTTAGAGTTACCTTATTGATTTGATCAAGCGTTCTAGGTGCTGATTCCTTGAGTTCTTGTTCGTCCCATAAGGAGGTTCAAAGCTTCCTTGAATTTTTGAGTTGTTCATCTTGCGTGTTTAAGGCTTTGGTGCTGATTCTAGAGCCTAGTTCATCCAAGAGGAAAGGGTCGAAATTCATACTTGGTCTTTCAAGCAATTTTGCGTACGTCTGCACGTATCACAAGAAAGGTGATCTACCGCCAGATTCTCTGCTCCTTTCTTGTCCTTGATCTCAATGTCAAACTCCTGTAGCAATAACACCCGTCTAATCAATCTAGGCTTAGCATCATTCTTACTCAAAAGATACCTAAGTGCAGAGTGATCAGTGTATACAATAACTTTAGACATAATAAGATAGGATCTAAATTTATCAAAAGCATAAACTATTGCAAGTAACTCTTTCTCTGTTGTGGTATAATTTTCTTGAGTATTAGTCAGAGTTTTGCTCGCGTAGTAGATAAGGTAAAAATGCCTATCCTTTCGCTGTCCAAGTACTGCACCCATTGCAAAATCACTAGCATCGCACATTAGTTCAAAAGGTAAAGACAAATCAGGTGCTACCATAATTAGGGAGTGAGTCAATTTCTCTGTTAAAATGCAAAAGACATTCAGGCAATCATTAGTAAAATCAAAAGAAACATCCTCTTTTAACAATTTTGTTAAAGGTCTGGCTATCTTGGAGAAATCTTTGATAAACCATCTATAAAAATCAACATGTCCAAGAAAGCTCCTAATTACCTTAACTGAACTAGGTGGTGGTAATTTTTCTATGATTTTCATTTTTGCCCTATCTATTTCAATGCTTCTTTTTGAAATTTTATAACCCAACACTATGCCTTCTTGAATCATAAAATGGAATTTTTTTCAATTTAGCACTAAATTGATTTCTTTATACCTTCTAAGTACCTTATTTAAATTAATGAGACATAAGTCAAAGGAATCACAAAAAATGAAAAAATCGTCCATAAATACCTCCATGATGTTCTCAACTAGGTCGTCAAATATAGCTACCATGTATCTCTGAAATATTGCTGGTGCATTGCAAAGTCCAAAGAGCATCCTCTGGTATGCAAAAGTACCATACGGGCAGGTGAAGGTCTTCTTTTCTTGATCTTCAAGTGCTATTGAGATTTGAAAATATCCCAATTATCCATCCAGGAAGCAATAATACTCATGCCCAGAGAGTCACTCTAACATCTAGTCAATAAAGGGTAACGGGAAGTGATCCTTTCGTGTAGCATTATTCAGCTTCCTGTAGTTTATGCAAATTCTCCATCCAGTTATGGTCCCCATCGGGATGAGTTTGTTCTTCTCATTTGAAACCACCATCATGCTTCCTTTTTTTGGTATTACCTGCACAGGACTCACCCAAGAACTATCAGAAATTAGATAAATTACCCTTGCGTCAAGTATTTTAATTACCGCCGCATTCACCACATCCTTCATGTTCGGATTTAGCCTCATTTGGGATTGTACTACCGGCTTGAAATCATCTTCTAGCAGAATCTTATGAGTGCAGAAAGGGGGGGTTGATACTCTTGATGTCAGATATCTTCCATGCAATAGCCTCCTTATGCTCCTTCAACACTTGAAGTAGCCTTTCCATCTTTTGTTCTTAGTCTTGATGCTATGATTACTAGCAGTTTTGAGTTTTCTACTAGGAATGCGTATTCCAAATGGTCGGGCAATCTCTTCAATTCTAATTCAGGGGGGTCCTCAATCGAAAGCTTAAGACCACTCTCACTCATTCCATCTAGCTCCTCAAATGGTTTGATTATTTTCATCGGCTCCTTAGCTTTTAATTGAGCCATTTGCTCTTTAATTTCTAGGTCGAACAATGAACTTTCTCTATGGGTAATGCATGATTCCAATGCATCATTTGTAGAAATCTCTTGCAAAATAGAAAATGCCTCGATATTAGTGCTATCTACATAAAAAAAGTATCATCCCTATTCAGAGAATGTCTTATGGCTTTAGGTATCCTGAAGACCACTTCTTCATCCTCTACTTTAAGAATCAACTTCCCTGCATGAACATCCATTAATGCTTTAGCAGTAGCCAGGAAAGGTCATCCTAGAATTAGAGAAATCTCTAGATCATCTTTCATATCTAGTATAACAAAATCTACAGGAAAAATGAATTTATCTATTTTGACCAAAACATCCTTGATTGTGAGTTTAGGTTATATCAAAATATAACAATAAATCCACTTAAAATCACACAAACAAGTAATAAAATTTATAACCTAATACTCGTTCCGCAAGTGCACGGGTCAATTATAGATGTGACGAGTATTAGGTCGATCCCACGAGGAAACGTGAACTAGCAACTACCAAAGCTATTAATTTGCTTTATTATCTAAACAATCAAACTTGAAGGTGGTGAAAATGGTAGGAAAATCAATTTCAAGTAAACAAATAATGAAGAAACTAGTTAAACAAAGTTGACTAGGCTTAAGAATCCATCAAATATGAAAGTTTAGCTTATGGCCATAATGATTTTTGTCCATGTTTAGGATTCAATTCTATTTTTACTCCAAAGTAGATCTCTCTATGAATGGAAAATTACTAATACATGAGCTTTCCTACTCTCGTGGTAAAGTCTAGCATGCATTAGTTCATTTAACTCATGAATTGTGGCTTCAAACCTTAATCCACCTATGTGAATCACTACTCTCGTGAGATTCAACACAAGTTCCATTTACTCTTTCCATTGTTAAGTGCAAATCTCTTTGTCAAATAACAACTAAATGACTTGAAGTTGGTAGCTAATCAACAACAAGTATTAAGACCAAGTAAATGAATAAACAAGAATAAATAAGCCATAAACCAATTCAAATCATATTAGAGCTTCATCTTGAATATAGTGGAAATCAACTTAGTTCAACATATTTAAGATAAACTTAAGCACATAAATAAAAGTAAACCATATGCAAACATGAAATTAGAAAGAGTAAGGTAAGAAATGCTCTATATATGGTTGAACATTGCTCCAATGCATCTTCCTTCATTCCATCAAACATGTTGAGTACAAGTTTCTTCAAGGTTTTGTTACAAGAATTGAGAATTCTCTCAAAATTAGAAAGAAAACTAATCTAATACTTATAAGGAGTGCTCCTCCTACCAAACTCTAGTTCTAGCTTTTTCAAACATAAAACTAAGCATATTTTTCATGAATACAAAGACATGTATTTATAGAATAAACCCTATCTTAAGTCCTTGTCCAAGTTGGAGACATCATGATGAAAATTGATTCCTTTTGCTTCAAAAGTCTTTTTTGAGCTTTGTGTTATCTTCTAGAGATTCCAAAAATGCAGCTGGACATTAGAATTATCTGCAAAATTTGTGTGAACAGGTTGCAAGTTGAAGAGAGCCAAAATCTGCAAATTGGTGCCGATACACAGATGCGATACGCGAGTGGTGGCCCGCGTATCACTCTCTTTTACCATTTTGCCCTTTTTAATTTTTGGTTATTGCTTCCATGCTCTTGAGACCTTTTTTCACTATTTGAACCATAATTTTCTTGGTAGGATCTAATGAAGAAAAATTATTCTGGACATTCCAAACTTAATTGATAAAATTGGTACAACTTGAATCAACTTTGAATTTGATATTCTTTAAGCTTCAATTGATCCAAATTGTGTTTAATCATCATTTTCTTGCATAATCAAATAAACTTGGGCATTAATTTACTCCAAATAATAATTTTGCCTCAAAACCCTAATTTGCGGACCAAAAATTCTAATTTTGGAGCAAACCTTGATTTGATGGGAAATAATAAAATTGAGCCATTTTAATGTAAAAAATAATAAAAAAATATTTAAAACACACTAAAACATATATAAAATATTATACAAAAATAGGTAAATTTATTAGTTGTCAATCCTCTATGATACCCCTAGGATATTTAATAGAGCGGTCTGCTAACTATATACTCATACTCATCCTAGTGGGGGTGGGATCTCCTAGACCTAGTTTCAAATACATATCATATGACATTAAATTAATGCTAGCCCCTAGGTCAGTTAACGCCCTATCAACAGATAAATTACCGATGTTATAAGGAATAGTGAAACTTCCTAGATCTTTCAACTTCTGTGGTAGTTTATTCTGTAGAATAGCCGAGCATTCTTTATTCAGCGTGACAATTGAGAGCTCTTTCAATTTTCTTTTATTTGTCAATAGGTTCTTCAGGAACTTCACATATTTAGACATTTGCGATAAAGCATCAAACGGTATGTTAATATGCAGTTGTTTGAAAAGTTTCAAAAACTTACCGAATTACTCATCCTTGTGGTCATTTTGAAGTCTGCTTGAATATGGAATAGGAGGCTTGTATTCTTTCACTATCTTTTTCTTTAGCTCCACCTCCTTGCTCTGCTCATCCTCTTTTTCTTCAACCTCTTTTTTAATAGAAATCTCCTCTTTCTCCCTTGCCTACTTACCTTGCAACTCCTTCCACTCCTTAATGTGATTGCTTTTGTCTGCTCCCTCGGGTTGGTCTCGATGTTGCTTGGAAGGGTCTCTTAAGGTCTTTCTGAAATCAACTTAGCAATTTGGCCAATTTGATTATCTAGATTATGTATACTTGCTTGTTGATTCCTTAAAAACACCTTAGTGCTTTGGAAGTGTGTCTCTGATGTCTGGATGAATTTAGTTATCAGTTCCTCCAAGACTCGACTTCTTCTCCTGAGACTAGTGCTGTTGGTAGAAGCCTGGTGAAGGTTGTCTTTGCTATCCCTAATTCTCCCATAAGAAGTTGGAGTGATTTCTCCATCTAGGATTATATGTGTTGTTGTAGGGATTATTCTGAGGTCTCAGTGCATTTCCCATGAAGTGAGCTTGTTCATCAGTGGTCTCCGTGGCACCAAGTACTGGACACTCTTGATTGCCATGACCTCCCCCACAAAGGTCGCAATGCATCACTTGAGCTAGTCTTTGTGTGGTAGAAAGTCTATCTATTTTATTGCTTAGTACTTCTACCTGAACCGCCAATGCAATAACTGCATCTACATCATACAGTTCCGCTAGCTTAGGAGGTCTGGAACGACTGCCTTGCCATTGGTAGCTTTTGATTGCCATCTCCTCTATCAACTCATGGGCAGCTTCTAGTGTCTTACTGTTTAAAGTCCCTCTGGCAGCTGCATCTATCAGTTGTCTGGTTGCCGAGCTCAGTCTATTATAGAAAGTCTGTACTTGAAACCATAACGGTAACCTGTGATACGGACACTTCCTTAGCAGTTTCTTGAACCTCTCCTACGTGTCATAGAGAGTTTCTAATTCCATTTGTGCATATGAGGAGATGTGATTCCTCATTTTAGCAGTTTTGATTGGTGGGAAGTACTTGGCTATAAAATATTTCAGCCATCTAGTCTCATATTGTGATAGACCCTCGAGGTAGCGAATTGAGCCACTGTTTTGCCTGGTTCCTTAATGAAAACAGAAATAGTCACAACCTAATGGCGTCTTCTGATACCCAATTCATATTGAATGTGTCACAAATCTCAAGTAAACTTGTGATGTGGGCATTTGGGTCTTCGTCTGGGAGGCCATCAAATTGGACGTATTGTTGTACCATCTAAATCACATTGAGCTTGATTTCAAACTTGTTTGCCTCCACTCATGGTCTAACTATGCTAGGCTCTATCCCTGTCAAATGTAGCCTAGCATAATCAGACATAGTCAATTGTCGTGGTTGCTGCTGCTGGTTTTGAGCATTCTCCTAATAAAAAGGATTTTCATTGACTATGGGATTGTTATTGGGAGGTTGTGCCATCGTTAGATATCATTGGTGCTCTAATTCGATCTCATCCCCCTTTTGTCTAAGTCTCTCTCAAAGTGCTCGAAGAAAAGTTCGTTCAATCTCCAAATCTTGCTCCAAAAGTACAGCACTACTACTCCTTGTCATGCACTAGAGCAAAGGCCTCTAAGTCGTGCACAAAGACAGTTATCAAATACTAAAAATTAATAATAATAAATAAGAACGTAAATAAACAAATAGAAAAATAATGGTTAAAGTAATAAATATTAAGTGTTCCTAATATCACAGTCCTGAGCAACGGCGTCAAAAACTTGATGTCCTCCGATATATATTACGGATTGTTAAGCAAGTATATCTATCGTTTCTATAGTATAGTATAGATGAATATCAGGTATCGTTTCCCACAAGGACTATGATTACTAGTACTAACTCTTGTTCTATTATTTAACCTTAAAAAGAGTGAATAAGAATTAATTCAATTGCTACGAAATTAAATAAATACTAATCTAATTTGACAAAAATAGGATAACACTATGACAATAAGTAATTGAATTCAACAATTAATCAAGAAAGAACCTAGATTGGGAATTCCCCTGGTCGTCCTTGTTGTAGTTCAATTCTTGGTCAATTAAGTTACTAATTTTTCTAAACCCCAAAATCCCTTTTATGGCGTATAACCTCTTTCAATGATTATAGTTCCTATTCGCTTAGTTGATTAGTGAAAATATTTTTTTCACTCAAACCCTAAAAGAATGATTCAGAATTGTAGATTTCACAAAATGAGTTATGTTTGAATCTAACTTGGAAAAACCTAAGCCATCCTATCTCTAGTGATTCTTGCAGGCCTTTTTATTTGTGAAGTGATTCAAATCAACAAAGTAATTTCTCAATTAACTTAAGTTGAAATCATAGATTAGAAAAGAGTATGCACAACCCAATCCAATCATACAAATTATTCCACAAATAAATTTAGGTAAAAAGAGTAACTTTCATCAACCGAATTAACTCAATTCACAACAAGTAAACTAGGGTTCAACCCATCTAGGTTCCTAACAAATTAATTCATAATGGAATAAGGAAATTCAACAATCAACAGAGGAATAACAATAAAACCCATTCTCATAGTGAATTTGAGTCTTCAAGTGCTATTGTGGATATCCTCATTCCTTTATTGCTGCAATTCTCTTACTTAGAACCCTTGTAAGTGTCCTTCTTGATTCGTTGGAGATTAGATACTTGAAACCCTTGCCTCTTGCTTGGTTTTCTTTCACTTGTTCTCTCCTTTGAAGTCTAGCAACCCCATTCTGTCTATCTCTCATGTTACCAACTAAATCTCTCTTTGAAAATATTCAAATCTCGTCAAAAACGCGTCTGTTCGTAACTTGCAGCAATTAGGCAGCAAGGAAGGCCGTGGCGTGGCCTTGCCCACAACCTCCGTCAGAAGCTCTTGCCTTTCTTATGCTTGTCTTGACGAATCTTTTGACCTAGGCCGTGGGGAAGGTCGTGGCGCGGCCTTGCCCGCGACCTTGGTCAAAAGGTTTATTTCTCTTCTACTTGCTTAAGCTGTCATTCTAACCTTGGTCGGGAGGAAGGCCGTGGTGCGGCCTTGCCCGCGGCCTTGGTCAGAAACTCTATTTCTTTCACTTAGCATGTTTAACACTCCACTCAAGGGATCAACTTTGAATCTGTTGGTATATTAAGTGCAGTGATCACTAGTTGACCTCAATTAGCACAAATACAGGTGAAAATCCTATCAAACATGCCAAAAACTACCGAATGAATAATAATCACATTCATAGACTCTAAGTAGAGAAAACTTAACAAATAAGTAATAAAATAACTGAAAATCTTTACAAACCTACACCTAAACATTAAGAAAAACTATTCCACCATGGCACATATCACTGACTTAATTATCGGAGTGTTTATAGGGATTAAATCTCCTTGCATGTGACTTTTCTTGCATGACAGGTCAACTCTCTCAGCATACATGTGGAAGTTGGAAATTAGAGACTCTATAATTTGCGCCATCTATGGGAACAAGATTTTTGTTCTTCACTTTCATTCCCGTCGTCGAAAATTTGCTCTAAGTTTTCTGATCATGCCTCCAAAACCTCCAGCCAAGAAAGGTATTCTCACCATCCGTGAGCAACCACCCTCATCTTCCCATAGGGATCAACAAAATCCTCAAACTACACAACCTGAGATTCAACAAAATCCTCAGGTACCTCTTGAACAACAGAGGGAGAAATCTCCTCTAGACGAAGACGCCATGGCTGAAATGACCAAATTTGTGAAGAAGAATTCTAATATTTTTTATCAGTTGGAAAATTTTTTAAAACAGAAGGGTAAGATGCCTGCTGAGTCATCTTCACGCCGATCAGGGTCTCCATATGACTTGGGTGATGAATCTTACTCAAGACAATCTAAAAACTTTCACACTGAGCAAACTGAGGAGTGTTCGCTAAAGAAAAATCCACCGGAAGTCCCAGGTGGGAATGTTAATCTTATCAGTAAACCTATTATCCCCTCTTTAGATGGGAGTCGAGCTTTTCCTTTCATGTTGGAAGTCAATGATGACCCCTTTTCGAACAATTTCAAATTGCCGAATATTCTTTATTATGATTGGCATGGTGATCCTGAAAACCACGTTCATGCTTTTACTTTGGCCTTCATATTTTATTAGGCTTTCGATGCTGTAATGTGCAAAGCTTTCCCTGGTTATCTTTTGGCGAATGCTAGGAAATGGTTGTGGCAACTTCCTCCAAATAGCATTCGAAGCTTAGATGAGCTGACTAGTAAATTTGTGGCTCGTTTCATTTTTTCTAAACCACTGAGTAAGAAGTTAGCTTCACTGATGCATCTTCGACAAGCTACCAATAAGTTACTTCGAGACTATTTGACCCGTTTCACTAATGAATGGCTCCAGATTCCTAACCCTAATGATCAATTCACATTGCAGCTTTCATTCATGGGTTGTTGCTTGGGAGGTTCACAGCTCAACTGCACAAGAAATACCCTAAGACCCTAGATGAACTTTGGGGGAGGGTAAGTCAAGGAATACAGGGTGAAAAAGCTAATAGGATGAAGCATGAATTGCAATCATCCAAATCCGAGAAGAAGGGTCGAAGAGGTAAGACTCGGGATGATGATGTCAATATCTCCTCGAGTTGAGGAGGCAGAAACAGAGACAGGTGTAGCGTGTTCGACAGGATTAGCAAAGGGAGATTGCTTCGAACACATCGT
Source organism: Mitragyna speciosa (assembly GCA_024721245.1). Classification (NCBI taxonomy): domain Eukaryota; kingdom Viridiplantae; phylum Streptophyta; class Magnoliopsida; order Gentianales; family Rubiaceae; genus Mitragyna; species Mitragyna speciosa. Next base: position 3,659,992 of record CM045573.1, on the reverse strand, counting down.
TGACTCCTCTTAATGTCAGCAAATCTAAAGTGTTGGCTGTAATGAAGCAACAAAGTTTGGGTAGGACACCACCCAGGATGGTAGGTAAAAAGGGGATGAGGAACTCTAATCTTTACTGTGCCTATCACAGAGACATAAGTCATGAGATCAAAAATTATTATGATCTCAAAAAAAAAATCAAAAATTTGATACAGCAAGAGTATTTGAGACGTTTTGTCAAAAATAATACCCAAGGACGTCGAGAATATCATCCGAAAGATCGTTGAGATGACCACCAGCAACCGCAGTAGGGAGATCGGTGAAACCAACAAGATCACTCTCGGTATAATGATCGAAGAAATAATAGTGATAAATCTCCAGATCCTGGTGCTGGGTTAGTTGGTGTTATTAATACCATCTGCGAAGATCCCAATGCAAGAGACAATCAAAATTCTAGGATGAGAACTTATCGACAATTCTTTTCAAAATTTTCTGAATCAAGCCCTCATCTCTCTAAGATCCTTTCTTATGGACCCAACGATCCTGTGCCGCTGCTTCGAGCAGCATTGAAGCACTAGTGACTGAAGTAATTACTAAAACTACTCAGTCAAGAAAGTTTATATTGATGCTGGAAGTTCGACATATATCATGTACTACAAGACTTTTGAGCAAATGGGATTAAAAGATAGTCAGCTTACATCAGTCCAAACCCCATTAATTGGTTTCGGGGGTCAAGTTGTGCATCCTAAAGCAATGATCACCTTGGTGATTACTATTAGAAAGTACCTCTGGTCTCGAACTTTTCAAATTAATTTTCTTGTAGTCAAGGCAAACACTCTTTATAGTATGTTGCTCTGATGTCCAACTCTTAATACCCACAGTGCTATCTTTTTCATGTATCACTTGAGCATGAAATTGGCAATACCTAGAGGGATAGCCAAAGTCTTTAGTGATGTCCGAACGGTGAGGGAATGCCACACTACTACTCTACAAGCAGCCTTTTCGGCAAGTTCTTTTGAAAATACTACGAAGATGAGATCAGATGATAGCAAATCTCGTAGAGGTTCGGTCTTAGTTCTTGATGTAATGGAGACTCCTCCATTCAAAAAGTCACCTTGACTTGAAACCAGTGATGAGATGGAAAATGTGTTGTTGGATGAAGAAAATCCGAAGCATGCTATCAAGATAGGCCGAAATCTTTTTTTTCAAGACCAAAAATGCCTTAATAGCTTTTTTAAAAGAATTTAAAGAAATATTTGCCTAGACGACTAATGACGTCATTGGGATTCCACCTGAATTGATAATTCACAGGTTGAATGTGGATCCACGGGTCAAACTGGTTTAGCAAAAGAAAAGACACTTCGGCTCGGAACATGGTTAAGCCATTTTGGAAGAAGTTGATAAGTTGTTAGCTGCCAATATGATATGGGAAGTACAATATCCGACTTGGTTAGCCAACCCAGTGACGATAAAAAAAGCCAGTGGGGGCTGATGAATGTATGTTGATTACACGAATCTGAACAAAGCCTACACAAAAGATTATTATCCTTTGCTCTGAATTGATTCTTTAGTTGATTCAACCACTGACAATGAAATGTTTTATTTTTTGGATGCGTTCAAAGGATACCACCAGATTGGGATGACTAAAGAAAATCAGGAAAAAATTATCTTTATTACCTATCATGGAGTTTATTGTTACACTATCATGCCATTTGGGCTTAAGAACGCTAGGGCCACTTATCAGCATCTAGTTGATAAAATTTTTCACCAGCGAATTGGCAAAGTAATAGAAGTTTATGTTGATAACTTGCTTGTTAAAAGCCGAACTGCTGATGTGTTTATAGATAATCTAAGAATGGTGTTCCAAGTTTTGAAGGACGCTCAAATGATGCTTAATTATAAAATGTGTACTTTTGCTGTGAAGTCTGGAAAATTCCTCGGTTATATGATCTCATCTTAAGGAATAGATCCAAATCTCAACAAAGTTAAAGCAATTCACAATATGGCCGCACCGACTTCAATAAAAGATTTTCAAAAACTCACAAGTCAGCTAGCGACGTTGAATAGATATCTTTACAAGTCTACTCAGCATAGTTTACCTTTCTTTAAAACCTTGAAAAAGGCTGATTAATTTGAATGGATTTTGAAATGCCAACATACTTTTGACCAGTTAAAGGAATATTTACAATCCTTACTGACCCTAGCCTCCCCAACTGCTAGAGAAACTTTATTTTTGTACCTTGTTGTGGCTCCCGAGACCATTAGTGCTATGTTGGTAAGAGAGGATTCGAGAATCCAGCATCCTATTTATTATGTGAGTTGAGTCTTGAATATGCTGGAGATGAGATATACTTTAGCTGAAAAGCTAATCCTTTGCTTGGTCCATACAGCCTGGGGACTAAATTCTTACTTTTTAGCTCATCCTATTTATGTTTGAACAGACCAACCACTTCAGCAAATCTTGACTAAGCCTGAGGCCTCGAGTAGGTTGATAAAATGGGTTGTTGAATTTAGAGAATATGATATTTCCTATGAACCTTAGAAATCACTTAAAGCCCAGAACTTGATAGATTTTATTGCTGAATTCGCTCTCGGACTGGTATTCAAAGACGCCAGAAACTGTCCTGGACATTATATGTAAATGGATCTTCGGAAAAGGATGGCAGTGGTGCTAGACTATTGTTAGAAAGCCCAGAAAACTAGTAATGTTGTTATTCCCTTTTGTCGAGCTTAATAAGTCTGTCCTATTGAGGTTATTAGCCGACCCAGTCACTTGGAACAAACCGTTTGTGCTGTTGATATTTCAAATACTTGGATGAGTTTAATTGTGAATTTTCTTGATCGAGGTCTTCCACCATCTGATGGAGAACAAGTCTGAAGAGTGCAAAGAATATCACCTCGGTACTCCTTAATGGATGGTACGCTTTATAAGAAATCCTATATGATATCCTCTTTGCAACACCGTGGATATGCTAGGTAAGTGTACCTATCGTTCCGTAGTATAGCGTATAAGGAGTACCGAGTGTCGTACCCACAGGGACTTAGCAAGTACTAGTAATTACCCGCACTTTATTATCTAGTCTAATTGATATGATAGATTGTAACAATAACAAACTAGTCTAAGTAAATAAATGAACGAGAATGCTAATGAATCAAACGCAGGTGGTTGAAAAAGAAGGAAATGTAGTAGTTTAAACGCAAGACATAGAAAGTGGAATCCCCCTAACCCCGATTATTAGCTTAATTCGTGCCCAATGGATTACTCAAGTTCAATTGACCCTAAAATCCCGTTATTAAGTTGTTGTCTCTCTCAAGCTTACAATTTCTATCCCTAGGTTGATTGATCAGAATCTCTTCCCAACTCAAAACCCCTAGAAGATGCAATAGAATCAACGGATTTCATCATACAAATGGATTCACATCCACATAGGAGAACTTATGGAATTCTATTTCTAAAAATTCATGCAAGTTCTTTTACTTGAGAGTTGTTCTACATCAATTGACTAATTTCTCAATTACTCAACCAATACAACTATTAAGATTGAATTCATGCACAAAAACCCAATCCAATTCATCAATAAACTCACAATTAAACCAATTAAAGATGAAATTTTTCATTGAAATAGCAAATCAAAACATCATAAACAAAGGTTAGGGTTCAACCCTTCTAAGTCTTTAAACAAATCTACTCCGTAATAAAGGAAGAAAGTTCAACAAGAATCAAAGAAAGCAATGAAAAACTCATTCTCATGTATTGTTCCTCAGTCTTCTTTGTTGCAGAAATTCCCTTTATGCTGCTGCAATTCTTCCCTTTTCTTTAACTCTTGAGTTTTCTTCCTTTCGTTCTTCGTCCGTTCTCCCCTCTTTTTGCCCTCGAAGAGCCACCTTTATTCTCTAGTTTTTCCCCCCTCTAAACTTGGGTTCTTTTTTCCCCAAACTTCGCTTTAAAAACATACTGAATCGCAGGTTTATGCCATTCATCCGCGACCTCATCCGCGAAGCGACCGAGGCCGCGGATGAAAAGTTGTCCGGGTTTGATGTCACTCGCGCCCTCATCCGTGGTGCGAGTGACACCGCGGATGCCGACAGAAGATTCAATGCGCACCGGCCAAGTTACTGTCCCCATCCGCGACCTCATCCGCAGTGCGAATGAAGGCGCGGATGGGAACAGAATCTTTGATTCCCTTCAGCCAAATTTTTGTATTTGTAATATCTTTTCCCCATTTCGCGTACACTCAACCATCTTTGGTATTCGGCAAAAGAAGGTAAAAAAACCTATAAAAATATGGAAAACAAGCCAAATGAGTAGCTCTCTTGTCAAATTCATTCAAGAATCCAAAAGAAAGAAAAACCACAATTATTAAGCAAAACTTGTAACGAAAAACACGTAAACCCTAGCCTAAACACACCTAAAAACCTAGTCACTTTGGCCATTATCAACTCCACCACACTTAAGCCATTGCTTGTCCTCAAGCAATAAAACTCTAATGATCAAATAATGGTTCAAAACCAAGGAAACCATACATGCAAACTTTACAACCAGGAAAAATACTCTGCATACAGTTACTCTTACTTTGATTACTCATCATAATAGGCAAAATAAAGGTAAGTATACATCAACCTTGTCAAAATGAATCTATTCTCTTCATACTCGACCCACTTAAGTAGTCAACTTCACAGTTTATGAAAAAATCCATATACCCATGATTATTTCAACGTTAATCAATAAGAGGCTCTTCTCTTCTTTTTTTTTTTTGTGAAGTATATAATTATAGCTCAACTTTTCCTTGAGACACGAAGTTATCTTTTGACGCGAAGAACGACATTGGTGATGAAGCTCTCTGGTCACTCAATACTTCGTATGCTCAAGTAGCTATGCTTACTTCATAATTTTAGTAACCTTTTGACGCAAAAGTCGACATTGGTAAATGAAGACTCCCAGGTTACTCAGTACCAAAGCTAGTGGAGTAGATCCTGAGCTATATTGCTAATTGCCCCTCCTCTTCTTTTATTATGTTAGTCATAAGGTATACTTCACTCCACTTACCATATCCGTTAACTACTCAACTGAATCAAATAATCTAAAGAAACTTCTTCAAATCTAAAATTGCAGCATAATTAACTCTATTTTGCCTACTATACTTTTACTGAAAGTATGAGTTCTTATACTACTTACTAATTTCTCCTTAGGTAAAGCATGCATTGGTCCCATTCGTAGCAGGACAATCGACCCCTAATTACTAAGATAACATAACTTCCTGAAAAAGAAAACTTGAAAGAAAAGAAATACGAAACACCACAAGTTGGATAATTATTCAAAGAATTCCAACACAACCAGCAAAAGATTCCAAAACATCACAAAAGTAAACAACTGATATGTCTACGACACTCCTCCCCACACTTAAATCACACGTTGTCCTCAATGTGGGAAAAATAAAATTAAAAATAAAAATAATGAAAAATAAGGTAAAGATAGACAGTTACTCCCCTTAGGTGGGCGGGACCACTTGGTACGCGATTGAAAGAAGAGTGAAAGCCACGAGGATCTACAAACTACTTGCAATCACATAAACAAAAGAAACAGAAGAGCTACATTATCCCATTAATTAGTACAGGCCAAAAGTGACTGCACGAAGAAAATAAAAGAAACATAAAAATAAGAGCAAACGTCTTATACAGGCCAAAAGCAAAAATAAACGAAAGGAAAGGAAAAGAAAGAGGAGGATCATGAAGGCGGTGCGCCTGGTGTATCATGACTGCCTCCCGACCCGCCAAAATGAAAAGAGCGTAGATAATCTTCAAGACTACCCACACGATTGCCAAGGTCGTCCATTTGCCCTTGGATATGACCTAGGGTGTCCATAAAATCGGTCCTCAAGTCACCCAAAGCACCCATAAAGTCAGTCCGGAGTGTGCCTATGGCTGCCAAGATGTCTTCATTCCCAGTCGGGTGTGAAGGACCTGGAGAATGTGCCTGTGGGGACGAGGGTTCAAGAGTGAGCTCCGTGGGAGGTGCATCTTCATCTTCCTCATCCTGTTGGCCTCATCCCTCCAACATGTCAATTGCTCATGGTCTGGCACCAAGACTCTTCAGAACACGGAGATTTACTATGTCTTGAGTCCCCGTGTCTAATATATGTTTACCGTCATGATGGACTCCATAACGCTCCATAATTAGGGAAATGAGTCGTGGGAACCCAAAGCCGATGGTGGCACTCTGCGCCATGGCCGTCTTCATCATGTAAGCAATGATTGCACTAGGTAATGGACTAGGTTCAAGCATGCCACCATTCACCATCTCATCTAGAAAGTAGATATCGCTAGCTCTAGACTCGTTGAGACTGCTCCACCTTGAAAAGACATTGTGACCAAAGATATAAATGATAATGTGATGGGGGGTATCAAAATCTTTGGCGTAGTACACCTCACGATTATCAAATCTTACCTCTTTGCTGTGCACTTCAAACTTGGCAGCTCCCTGTTGGACAGTCCGTGTGCCCCGCCACTGAAATTGTGTAACATACTATACTGGGGGTCCGTCGTTCCAACACCCAAGAATTGCAGCCAAAGATGCTCAGTTGAGCTCAATCCGTGTGCCACGAACAGTAGTGGTCAAGCTTGAAGCACTGTACTTAGGTTTATCCATATTCACGTAGAATTCACGCACCAACTGAGGGTAATAGAAATTGAGAAGCCTCAAAATAGGGTCCCAACCTAATCGGGCAAAATTCTCAGTAACATGGAGGATGGCACCCACAGCTTCATCCATAGTTTTTTTAATAATCAATTCATTGCGCTCATGCTTAGTATACCATTGGGCATTCTCAAGAGAGGTGAAGCGTGTGGTATCCTATGGGGGAGGGCAACTAGATGATCCTTCACCGCGGGCTCGTTTGGGTGCCACGTATTTCCTTGGCATTTTGAGTACCTGAACGGATCAAGAAGCAAAAATACATGAAACAGGATAATAAGTGCTCGATAGAACCAAATGAACACATTGAAACCAAATTAACAACCACAATATGATGGAGACATTCAAGATAAAAATATGCCCGTGTATGCCCAAAATGAGAATGACAATGCTCTTATATGAGAACGCTTAGCATCATAGCACCAAGTCATACTACCATTCAAAGTGTACTCATGGTAATTGGGGTAGGAATATGCACATTATATCGAGAACCAAACAATGAGACAACCAATGTGATAAGTAAAGACACATACTAGCTGTAGACATTCATTGGTTAGCCCATGCTAAATTTATCAAAATTACCCAAAAATAAACTAACCCACACTTGAACTATCCACGAATGAACAACTAATGCATAGAAACATGCATTCATATCACCCAACAATTGAACAAAGTCATAAAAATCTCAAAATTTCAATGAAAGCACCAATCCAAAGATACTTAGTCATTGGGAATTTCCAACGTAATTCAACAAAATTATGTACAAACCACATAACCCACAATGTAATCTCCCCCAAAACATCAATAAAAACACAGATATAATCACTCAATCAACTAATAACATAAATACAAATAGACAAAAGTTTAGTCAATTGAACAACCAATAACATAAATAAAAAGAAAAAAAATGAAAGCCCATATCTCAAGAGTAAAGTAACTAGGTAAAGAATGCAAGAAGAATGCCTTAAATCCGCAAGCAAAATAGCCAAAATAAAGCCCACGAAAATTGGCCCTAGAAAGTCAAGAAAATTTGCCCAAATAGTAGAAAAAAATGAGAAGTGCAGGTGGCTTATGTAGGGGGAGATGTGTGGGATGTGAATTGAAGGAGGAATTGGGTGATAATGGAGGGGATGGAGAATTTGGGTGGAGGGGTTAGGGTTTTGGGAGAAAGGAAGAAGAAAGGAAATGCAGAAAAATTTTCAGAAAGAAGGAAGTTATATCGTCCGCAACTTTATCCGTGGGGTCATCCGCTGCACGGATGAAGTCGCGGATGGGGACAGACACTTCCTGGAATGATCTGCGGTTTCACCCGCGACGCGGGTGGGACGCGGATGACCCCTCTTTTTTTCTTTTTTTTTAAAACCAATTAAAGACACTCATCCGCGACATGATCCGCAACGCGGATCATGCTGCGGATGGGGGCAGAAACAAAGTCAGATTCTTAGTTTCTATCCGCGGCCTCATCCGCTGCGCGGGTCAAGGCGTGGATGGGAACAGACACCTCGACTCAACTCTCTGGTTTCACCCATGGCCTCATCCGCGGTGCGGATGAAGGCGTGGGTGGCACCATAAAGTTTATTTGGCTACACAATTAAACTCCCCAAATATCTATCTATACTATGCCATATAAAAACGCATATTCTACCAAATAAATGAGAGAAATCAACTTTAAAAACAAAATTAAAGTTCAAACAAATAATGAAAGTTGAGCGAAAACTCCTTTTTTAACCCGAATGTCTCCCGTTCTATCCTCAAATCTTGTCATTGAAGTATAAGCTCTTTCCTATAGCTAAAGGCTTGCACCATAGACACAAGAAAAGATAATACACTACTTAACAAAATCACAGATACCTAACTAAAATAATAATACCAAAATAAAGGTTGGGTTGCCTCCCAACTAGCGCTTTGTTTAACGTCGTTAGCTCGACGCCTGTAACATGCTTTAGACTTGTGGGTCATCGAGGTAATAAACCTCCCTTCCTTGTTCTTTAAAATCACCACTTTGGTAGAGCTTTAGACGATGGCCATTGATCTTGAATGTACCCTTCTCCTCATGTGAAATCTCCACTGCACCAGAAGGAAAGATCTTATTAACTACGAATGGACCAGACCACCTAGACTTAAGCTTACTTGGGAACAACCGAAGCCTCGAATTAAATAGTAGAACTTGATCGCCTTGCTGGAATTCCTTGGCTCTTCTAATTCCTTTGTCATGCCAAGCCTTTGTCCTCTCTTTGTAAATCCTTGAACTTTCATATGCCTCTTGCCGCCATTCATCTAGTTCATTCAATTGAAAAGTTCAGCCTTAAGCCTGCACATTGCAAATCAAGATTAGTAAGTTTAATTGCCCAATACGCTTTATGTTCAAGCTCAACCGGCAAGTGACAAGATTTACCATAGACTAGCCTATATGGTGTAGTGCCAATGGGGGTCTTATAGGCAGTTCTATAGGCCCATAGAGCATCATCTAACTTTACTGACCAGTCTTTACGTGAATGCTCTACTGTTTTCTCAAGAATCCTTTTTAACTCTCTATTGGTAACCTCTACCTGGCCACTAGTCTGAAGGATAGTAAGGGGTAGCCACTTTATGTGTAACACTCATATCTTTTAAGGACCTTATCAAATTGCTGGTTACAGAAATGTGTACCCCTATCACTTATTATAGCTCTGAGGTGTGCCAAATCGGGAAAATAACTTTTTGAGAAATTTGACTCACTACCCTAGCATCGTTAGTTGGTAAAGCCTGAGCTTCTACCCACTTAGAGACATAATCTACAGCTACTAGGATATACTTATTCCCAAATGACACAGGAAATGGGCCCATAAAATCAATACCCCACAAGTCAAAAATCTCACACTCAAATATATTAGACCGGGGCATTTCATCCTTAGATGAAAGGTTACCTGATCGTTGGCAATTATCACATTGTTCAACATACCTCTTGGCGTCCTTGAAAAGTGTAGGGCCAATAAAAACCTGATTCGAGGACTTTGCGTGCTGTCACATTAGCATGATAGTGTCCTCCAGCTGGTCCTCTATGGCAATGCCCCAAAATGGACTCCGTTTCTGGGTGAGCCACACATCTCCGAATCATGTGATCTGCACAAATACGAAATAGATACGGGTCTTCCCACAAGTAATGACGTAAATCAAAAAAGAATTTCTTCTTTTGCTGATTTGTCATACCTTTGGGAATGACCCGTGCAGCTAAGTAATTGGCAAAATCAGCAAACCTAAGGGGAATACACACAAGAGGGATTAATTAGATAAAGTTTCTCATCCTGAAAACTCGTCGTTTATTTCTTCCTCGAAGAGTGTCCCTCTTTGGTCATTTTCCAAGCGAGAGAGGTGGTCTGCTGCCAGGTTCTCAGCTCCCTTCTTGTCCTTTATTTCGATATCGAATTCCTGCAACAACAGAACCCAACGAATCAGTCTCGAGTTTTGCATCATTTTTATGGAGAAGGTACTTTAGTGCTGAGTGGTCAGTGTAAACAATAACTTTAGACAAGATAAGATAAGATCTAAATTTATCAAAGGCAAACACTATGGCAAGCAGCTCTTTCTCGGTGGTGGTGTAATTCTCCTGAGCATCAGTTAGAGTCTTGCTTGCGTAATAGATGGGTTGAAAATACTTATCTTTTCGCTGCCCAAGTACTGCTCCCACTGCACAGTCACTAGCATCACACATTAGTTCAAAGGGTAGGGACCAATCTGGTGCTACCATAATGGGGGAATTAGTCAATTTCTCTTTCAAAATAGAGAAGGCATGCATGCAATTATTATCAAAATAAAAAATTGCATCTTTTTCAAGCAATTTAGTTAATGGCCTAGCTATTTTTGAGAAGTCCTTAATGAACCTCCTGTAGAAACCAGCATGGCCTAAAAAACTTCTAATTGCCCTAACAGATGTTCGGGGGAGGTAATTTCTCTATTGTTTCAATTTTTACTCTATCAACCTCTATGCCTCTCCTAGATATCTTATGCCCCAATACAATGCCTTCCTTTATCATGAAGTGACATTTTTCCCAGTTCAATACCAGATTAGTCTCTTCATATCGCCTAAGCACTCTACTCAAATTCGTCAAATCATAAATCAAAAGAATCACCAAAGACAGAGAAAGTCATCCATAAATACCTCCATAATGTCCTCAACTAGTTCATCAAAAATAGCGAGCATGCACCTTTGGAAAGTTGTTGGGGCGTTGCACAACCCGAATGGCATCCTACGGTAGGCAAATGTACCGTATGGGCAAGTAAATGTCGTCTTCTCTTGGTCCTCCGGGGCTATTGGGATCTGAAATAGCCCGATAACCATCCAGGAAACAGTAGTATTCATGCCCGACAGCCTTTCCAGCATCTGATCGATGAAAGGGAAGCGGGAAATGGTCTTTACGGGTTGCATCATTCAACTTCCGATAATCGATGCAGACCCTCCATCCAGTGACAGTCCTCATGGGTATTAGCTCATTCTTCTCATTCGGGACGACTGTCATGCCTCCTTTCTTCGGCACCACCTGTACTGGACTCACCCAAGAACTATCAGAGATAGGATAAATAACTCCAGCATCTAACAATTTAATTACCTCTGATTTAACCACATCTTTCATGTTCGGGTTGAGCCGTCGCTGTGGTTGTACTACTGGCTTGAAATCTTCTTCCAGTAAGATCTTGTGGGTGCAATACGAGGGACTAATTCCCTTTATATCCGCTATCTTCCATGCCAATGCCTTTTTATGGTCTCTTAGTACCTTCAACAATCTTTCCTTCTTGGCACCGTCTAGGTCTGCTGCGATGATCACTGGCAATTTGGAGTCCTCAGCTAAGAATGCATACTCGAGGTGCTCGGGTAGTTGCTTCAACTCCAACTCGGGTGGCTCTTCGATTGAAGGCTTGAGGTTACCACCCTTTGAGGCTCCAAGCTCCTCATAAGCCTTTCTCCTTTTCACTGTCTGTCTAGCATCCAAATGCATTATCTGATGAACAACTTCAGGGTTGGTTTCACTGGACCTTTCTCCTTGAATGATGCAAGCCTCCAATGGGTCCTCTAGTGAAATTTCTGCACAAAAAAGGAAGACTCATCATCAATTATGTCCATGAAATAACAGCTATCATCCCTATCTAGAGGGTGCTTCATGGTGTCAGGAATCCTAAACACCACTTCTTCATCCTCAACCCTTAGAGTTAACTTTCCCAGCATGTACATCAATTAATGCTTTAGCAGTTGCTAGGAAAGGGCGTCCTAGGATCAAAGGAATCTCTATGTCACCTTCCATATCTAATATAACAAAATCAACTGGGAAGATGAATTTATCAATTTTCACTAGCACGTCCTCTATGATTCCCCTAGGATACTTAATTGATCTATCAGCCAATTGTATGCTCATCCTAGTGGTTTTTGGTTCACCCAACCCCAATTTCATAAACATTTCATAAGGCATTAAATTTATACTAGCTCCTAAGTCAGCTAGAGCCTTATCAACAAATAAACTACCAATATTACAAGGGATGGTAAAACTCCCTGGATCCTTGACTTTCTGAGGTAGTTTATTCTGGAGGACGGCAGAGCACTCCTCGTTCAGTGTCACGATAGACAACTCTTCAAGCTTCCTCTTGTTCGTTCAGAAGGTCCTTCAAGAATTTGGCATACTTGGGCATCTGCGCAAGAGCCTCAACAAAAGGTAAGTTAATATGCAATTGCTTAAATAACTCTAGGAACTTACCAAATTGTGCATCTTGACGGTCCTTTTTGGAGTCTGCCGGGATATGGTACGGTAGGCTTGTACTCTCTGACCTCCTTCTTCTTCGGCCTTTGATCCTCATTAGATTCTTCTTCAGGGCCCATCCCGTCTTTAGTCTGTTTGTAATCAACTCCTTCCTCCTTATTCAGCCCTACCTCGGAATCCTTTATCTCTTTACCACTCCTCAGTGTAACTGCCTTGGCTTGCTCCCTTGGATTATTTTCTGTGTTGCTTGGGAGTGCACCATTGCGGTCTCTCTGAGATGTTCTTAGCTATCTGACCAATTTGATTCTCCAGGTTATGGATCGAGGCTTGCTGATTACGTAGAGAAGTCTCCATCCCTTGCATGCGACTCTCTGAAGGAATTGATATATTTTGTCATCAATTCCTCCAAATTTGATTTCTTCTCTTGTGGAGGTTGCTGCTGGTACCCAGGTGGAGGCTGTGGTCTTTGCTGTCCTTGATTCCCCAAGAGAAATTGGGGTGATTCCTCCATCCAGGATTGTATGTAGTGCTGTATGGATTGTTCTGTTGCCTCGGTGCAGTTGTTCATATATTGGCATTGCTCCTCCAGATGATCCGTGGCACCTATCGCTTTGCACTCTTGGTTGTTATGCCCTCCTCCACAAAGGTCACACTGCATCAATTGGGATTGTCTCTGTGCAATTGTCATCCCATCTATTTTCTTACTCAATGCCTCCACCTGGGCCGCTAGAACTGTCACTGGATCTACATCATAAACACCAGCTGCTCTATTGGGTCGAGATCGCGTGGATTGCCATTGATAACTGTTCATGGCCATCTCCTCGAACTAGTTCTTGGGCTTGCTCCGGTGTCTTGCTATTCAGTGTCCCCCCTGCTGCTGCGTCAATCATCTGCCTAGTGGCTGGGTTGAGCCCGTTGTAAAATGTCTGAACTTGAAGCCAAGTGGGCAACCCGTGATGTGGGCACTTCCTCAAAAGCTCCTTAAACGCTCCCAAGTGTCATATAATGTCTCTGACTCTATTTGGGCAAATGAGGATATGTCATTCCTCATTTTTGCAGTCTTGGCGGGTGGAAAGTACTTGGCTAGAAATTTCTCCGCCATTTGGTCCCATGTCGTTATGGACCCTCTTGGAAGGGAGCTCAACCACTGCTTTGCCCGGTTTCTAAGTGAGAAGGGGAATAACCTCAGGCGAATAGCATCATCCGAAACTCCGTTTATCTTGAAGGTGTCACAAATTTCCAAGAAATTTGCCATGTGGGCATTCGGATCTTCATCAGGCAGGCCGTCGAATTGAATGAGTTGTTGGACCATTTGAATTATATTCGGCTTGATCTCGAAATTGTTAGCAGCAACTCTTGGTCTAGTTATGCTAGATTCTGTGCCTGTGAGAAGAGGTCTAGCATAGTCTGACATCGTTCTTTGTCTCTCTTGCTGCTGTGGTGGTGGTGGTGCATTGATTGGGTGGAGTGGATTCTCATCGAACAAAGGATTTTGAATATGAGCTTGGGGGTTGTTTTCTTCAGCCATTTCTACTTGCTCTCGATGTTCTTGATCAATCTCCTCTGCTCTTTGCAAAAGTCTCTCCCTGAGAGCTCGACGGAATGTCCTTTCAACCTCAGGATCAAAGGTAATGGAGTTGAACTGCTACTCCTGGTCATGCACTAGTTTAACTCCTGTAGTAGCAGTAGCAAACCAATCGAATTAATAAAGAATTTAACAATTAAGAAGAAAAATGAAATAATAAAATTAATGAAATAATGAAAAAATGAAAAATGCAATGACTAGATTAATAAAACTAAGGATTTCCTAATATTGCCTAAGTCCCCGGCAACGGCGCCAAAAACTTGATATCCTCTTTGCAACACTATGGATACGCTAGGCAAGTGTACCTATCGTTCCGTAGTATAGCGTATAAGGAGTACCGAGTGTCGTACCCACAGGGACTTAGCAAGTACTAGTAATTACCCGCACTTTATTATCTAGTCTAATTGATACGATAGAATTGAGACAATAACAAACTAATCTAAGTAATAAATAATCGAGAATGCCAACGAATCAAACGCAGATAGTTGAAAAAGGAAGGAAATGCAGTATTTTAAACGCAAGACTTAGAAGTGGAATCCCCCTAACCCGATTATTAGCTTAATTCGTGCCCAATGGATTACTCAACTCAATTGACCCTAAAATCCCGTTATTAAGTTGTAATCTTTCTCAAGCTTACAACTTCTATCCCTAGGTTGATTGATTGGAATCTCTTCCCAACTCAAAACCCCTAGAAGATGCAATACAATCAATGGATTTTATCATACGAATGGATTCACACCCACATAGGAGAACTTATGGAATTCTATTTCTAGCAATTCATGCAAGTTCTTTTACTCGAGAGTTGTTCTACATCAATTGAGTGATTTCTCAATTACTCAACCAATATAACAATTAAGATTGAATTCGTGCACAAAAACCCAATCCAATTCATCAATAAACTCATAAGTAAACCAATTAAAGATGAGATTTTTCCATTAAAACAGCAAATCAAAACATCATAAACAAAGGTTAGGGTTCAACCCTTCTAAGTCTTTAAACAAATCTACTCCATAATAAAGGGAGAAAGTTCAACAAGAATCAAAGAAAGCAATGAAAAACTCATTCTCATGTATTGTTCTTCACTCTTTTTTGTTGCAGAAATTCCCCTTATGCTGCTGCAATTCTTCCCTTTTCTTCAACTCTTGAGTTTTCTTCCCTTCGTTCTTCATCCGTTCTCCCCTCTTTTTGCCCTCGAAGAGCCCCCTTTATGCTCTAGTTTTTTTCCCTCTAAACTTGGGTTCTTTTTTCCCGAAACTTTGCTTTGAAAACATATTGAATTGCAGGTTTATGCCATTCATCCGCGGCCTCATCCGCGGCATGGCCAAGGCCGCGGATGAAAAGTTATCCGGGTTTGATGTCACTCGCACCCTCATCCGCGGTGCGAGTGACACCGCGGATGCCGACAGAAGGTTCAATGTGCACCAGCCAAGTTACTGTCCCCACCCGCGACCTCATCCGCGGCACGAATGAAGGCGCGGATGGGAACAGAATCTTTGATTCCCTTCAGCCATTGTTTTGTACTTGTAATATCTCTTCCCCATTTCGCGTACACTCAACTATCCTTTGGTATTCAATAGAAGAAGGTGAAAAAACCTATAAAAACATGAAAAACAAGTCAAATGAGTAGCTCTCTTGTCAAATTCATTCAAGAATCCAAAAGAAAGAAAAACCACAATTATTAAGCAAAACTTGTAACGAAAAACACATAAACCCTAGCCTAAACACACCTAAAAACCTAGTCACTTTGGCCATTATCACTATATAGGGCCATGGTTAAAATGCATTACTCCTGAAGAGGGTATTTGAATTCTCCTTGATACACACAAAGGTCTTTGTGGGGCCCATATTGAACATCGAGATTTAGCTCGAAAAGCTCTTCTTTGTAGTTATTTTTTATCCACAATGTACAAAGATTCTATGAATATTGTACGGGCTTGTTCTTCTTATCAGTTTAACGCATCCGAAGCTCATAGGCCAACTCACCAAATGGTGCCAATCTGCTCGCCTTAGCCTTTTAAACAATGGAGAGTAGACAATTTGGGACCTTTTCCTCATGCTCTGGGGAATTATCAGTTTGTCATTGTAGCTATTGATTACTTTACCAAATAGGTTGAAGCCGAACCATTAACTACTATTTCAGGGAATGCAGCTCAGAAATTCTTTTGGAGAAATATTGTTTGCCAGTTCGGGCTACCTAGGATTATCATTTCTGACTATGGCCGACAATTTATTGAAAATCCCTTCAAAAGCCGGTGTAAAGATTTGACTATTCTACAACATTTCACTTCGATTGGCCATCCTCAGGCTAATAGACAAGCAAAAAATTTCAAGCTCTCTTGTCTGAGGACTCAAGACTCGATTACATCAAGCTAGCTCTAGTTTGGTGGATTATTTGTCTAGTGTGTTATGGGCCTATAGAACAACTCCTTGGACATCCACTAATGAAACTCCTCAGCATGCTAAGAATCTTAAATTGTATTATCTTTGATGTAATAAAAGTACATTGATGTTCCTTTTTAATATTTTTCTTGTTGTAATTTACTTTGTTTTCATTTATATTTATGCTTCAATTGTACTTCAACAAAAATGTAAAAAGGGAAGGAAGTAATAGGAGAATAAGCAATGAAGCAAAAAAATAATATAAAGTAGGCATTATTGAAAAACTGAAGAACAGGTATATGGAAAAGATAAATTTCATAATATGTAAGTCTGTTCGGCCAACATTTCTAAAAATTTTACAAATGACAAAGCCTAGCTAAAGAAACTATTACATGAAGTGCCCTAATCTATTCTATGAAAGTTTCTTTGGCATTGGCTTCTACTTCGTTCTCAGCAGCTGTGGTTGTGACATCTCCCTT
Source organism: Mitragyna speciosa (assembly GCA_024721245.1). NCBI lineage: Eukaryota > Viridiplantae > Streptophyta > Magnoliopsida > Gentianales > Rubiaceae > Mitragyna > Mitragyna speciosa. Next base: position 3,643,153 of record CM045573.1, on the reverse strand, counting down.
TTCATCTAGAGAGGGCTCTTTAGTAGTCGAGGCTTCGGCTCGGGAAGACTCAATCACTGTTTCCTTGTGAGACTCTTCAACTTGAGGCTCTCCAGTTGTTTGCTCAATAGCAGGAGAAGCATGGTTGATTCAGTAGCAGCAGATCATCAGCAAATTATTCCAAAGTCCTGAAGTTTCTTACTCTTTTTCTCGGGCAGTACATTGGACTCTTGGAAGGACATGATTCCTTCTTCTCGAGCTTCCTCCCGAGCTGCTCGTATTTTTTGCTCTTCTGCCTCAACTAGCGTTTTTAACTCCTCAGCATGGACACTCTTTAAAGACTTGATTTTAACTTCACAATCTATTAGAGCTTCATCCCGAGCTCTTGTCGCTTGCAGCCGAGCCTCCTCGATTGAATTGAAATTTGCCTGTAATTCTTTCATGGCATCCTCAGATGTTTTGAGCTTTCTCTACAACTTTTTCACTTATGTTTCTCTCAATTTCTCTACTTCTGGAGCTCTAGTGAGCAGTTCAAAAATCGAAGCGTGGGCCTGAGAGACTTCTATTGTTAGTATGTTAGAAGACTTATGAAGTAAACTGAAGAGCATGATTGAAATACTCACCTCGGCTAAAGAGATAGCCATCTTGTTGGAATACTGATTAAAATCCATGGACTAGAGCCATTCTATGTCCTTGGGCAAATTAGCCCTTTGGAGTAACTCCGTAGCTACCCTACCCTCCTCAGCACTATCTACGGTGGTCAAATTCTACCGAGGCATGAAAGCCTCACCTTTGTCAAGGATGGACTCTCTTTAAAACTCAAGCACCTCCAATTTCTTGCCTCGTCCATGGTGGCCAAGTCCACCTTGGCCTCTTGAAGCTCTTCCAACAGCTTGGCTAATCCCACAACCAAACCCTGGCCCAAAGCTCTCCACTATAGGTGTGGGTGCAAGGATGATTTGCACTTCGAGCTCACTTATTGGGGGCAGTGTTGCCGAGCTGAGGACTGAGCTAACTCCCGAACTCGATGAAACCTTTTGCCACTTCAACGGGCCAGCTTCACCTTCATCTCTTTGCTTCTTTTTCTTTAGAGCACCTCCACCCAATAGTAGATCGAAAAAACTTGACACTGCAAAACAAGAACAAAATATTAGTTAGTATTCATTATGAAGAGTTAAAGATGAAATTTTACCTTCTTTCCTAAGTCGAGATGAGTAAATGGAGTCGTCCTGATCCACTATAGCTCAACTCAGGCCCTCTTGTACCAACTCCAGCTCGAAAAAATCCCAACAATTTATACAAAAGTTGCCTCGGAGGATTTGTTGAAACTCCCCCTCATGAAGAGTTCCCAGAGAGGAGTTTGGAGTCTCGTTTGTTCCTCTCTACCAAAAACTCTTAGGAAAATATGCATTTGAGATAAAGAAGAATTTTGTCTTCCAACCCTTGATTAATAAAGGGTAATTTGTGGTTATCTTAGGAGCTCCACTTCAGGGGCTAAAGTAGAACCACCCTCTTTTCGAAGCATGCTTCTTGATGGAATAAAAGCATCTGAAGAGGTCGATTGTGGCTGGGAACCCTAGATAGTTACATAGCAATTCGAAGTTGACTATGGTTCCAATTGTATTTGGGACGAGCTGGATAACTTTTGTCCTCTAGTATCGTAAGTTATCTCTGAAGAACCTTGTGGTGGGTATCCTTAGCCCTGCTTCAAACTGGTCTACATAAATAGCCACCAACCCTTGACATGGTTCGTGGGCTCGCTTAGTTCTTTTTGGAAAGTATGTTCGGTGATGATGCCGAAAAACAAACTTAATCTTCACCTGCCCAGCTATTTCCATTTATAAAGTTGAGGCGTACTTCAAGACGTCCCCGAAGTAGTCCACTAGTAGATTATTGGGACGGTTTGACTCGGCTACTCCCACATCTACTGAAGCAAGAGAATCTAGACTCTGCGTAGGGGACTTTGGGGTCTAAACTAGAGATGTTCTTTCTTTAGAATTAGCACTGTTCTCCTCTTTGGAATCTACTTAGTCCTCTTCTGTCACCTCGGTATTCGTAGCTCCCATAGTCTCTTCCCTCAAAGGATCGACGCTGGTAGTTGCTTTTGAGCTTTGAGTCGTGGCTTGTGGTTTTTCAGCTTCAACTCTGCTTACCTTGATCACCTCGGCGTGACCACCTACAGTGACTGCCATACTTATTATTGGTGTTCTATCTGGTGGTTCTTTAAAAGCAACTATTTGGGATTTTTAGTTCTGCTCTTCGGGATTGCAAAACGACTTTGGCACTTCGAGAGCTAAAGGAGGAAAAAGTAAAAAATGTGCCACAATGACCTCTATTTATATAGAGGGTACGCGACCCGTTCTCTTGAAATTTGGATCGGTTACACCGCTTCACTTCTCTCTCATTAATTGCTCTTCATTGCACCATTACAAAAAGACGTGGTGTACACATCGTGTCCTGGGGCGGTTACTTTTTGGCAGTCTTTTCTGTTAAAATTTCACCACTTTAAATTTCAAATATTTGATCACTTTATCACATTCCCTCCTTTAACAATAATCAGTTCAAATTCATGTCGTTCTACTAATTCACTTTGAACTGGGGTGCTTATATAGAAACACGGTTAACCGAGCTTTACATTAGCTCGGCCAAGTCATATTTTGACTGGTTGACTTCCAAGTCGAACAAAGCACCTCGGCTGTATGGTCCTACCTGGTACCTCAGATAAGGACATTGGAAAACTAAATCCATTTTCGGCTACTATTACGTCCTCATTTATGCTCTAACACCAGTTGCTATTTTTAAGAAATGGTTTGTCTTATCCCTTAAGTATTCATTTTTCTTCCTCATTATCACACACTTGCTTACTAGCTACACACTACTAAAAAACACTCCTTCCTCTCTATCTTCTTTATTAAAGGCTTCTTTATTGACTTAATCATTGAAGTATTTATGGGGATTAAATCCCCTTGCATGTGAGTTTTCTTGCTTGGTAGGTCAACTCTCTCGGCATACGCGTGGAATTTGGAAATTGGAGACTCTACAAATGGATACCATCTAGCTACTCAAAATGTGAAAAGTTTGGACACACAAATAAATACTACCTGTTTAATCCAAATGTTGTCCACAAATGGGTTCAGAATGAGAAACCTACTGTTGATGAGCTATTAATCTAGGAGTGGGGATCTGGAAGTTCAGTTTGACGAAGTGAAAAACAAAGGGAAGGAACTTTCAAATGAGGTGAGGAAAGTAGAATGTGGCCTAAAAATAGTACTAATTCAAAGTTTAGATCTATTGCTTGATGAAGTTGATGTGATGAGTCCCAAGTTGGAGACCTTCAAGGGGGACATTCCAAGGATGATGGATCGAGTTTGAGGAGCTTCAATGATGTGCTTAAAGGTTTGGATGGTCCTATGACTAGAGCAAGAACTAGAAGAATGAAGGATGCATTGCATGGACTCATATTGGACTCGTACGAAAAGGCTTTGCAATTGGGCTTGAAGGATCAATCTAAACAACTCATTAATGTGATTTGGGCTTAACAAACTTTGCATGAGGGCTTCATGGACCACATGAGTGGGGAGCTTGAAGAATTGAAGTCCAATTGATGGTTTTGTGGGCTTAATGGACCGCTAGCCCATTAGGGTTTATTACCTACGAATTTTTAAAATTTTTAGAGTTGTAATAGACTTAGTTATTTTAGTTAATTCATGCTTTGTTTTGGTAGTTTCTTTAGTATAGGTTTTGTTTTAGAAGTTAAGCCTATTTTCACAACCCTAGAATATTCTTTATAAGCGTATTTGTAGGCCTATTTTCTAGTTACGAATTTTAAAATAAGAATTTTCAGAAATATTGTGTGTTCTCTTTGAGAATTTTCTTGGTTCTTTGTTGATTAAGAACTACTCTTGGTCTTATCAAGCTTGCTTGTGGCGACCACCAACTTCACTTAGAGTTTTTCTTGTGTTTTTTATCAAGTCTTAGGTAACTTAAGTTAAACGATTGAACTCGCTCAACTTGGTTTAATCTAGCTTGTCTTAGGCGTGGTAATCTTCTTCAAGGGAGATTCAAGGCAAAACAACTCCACGTCAAGGGTTCCTTGGTTCACGAATCAAACGAGGTCTTGAGTTCAACGAGTTGCATACCTGAAATCCAAGACTTTCTTGGCAACGCAACCGTGCGCACATCAAGTGGTATCAGAGCCATCTTCTTGGATTTTTTTTAGGTTTTTCCAATCCAATTTTTCCTTTGGAAGAATTTGGATATATCCCTTTTTTTTTCTTTTTTGTTGTTTATCAAAGAGCTTCGAGCCTGGTTAAGCAACTTGTGTTTTATTTGCTTTTCTTTTTTTGAGTCGTTGTCAAAGAGCTTCGAGCCTAGACAATAAGTTGTTTTCTTGTGTCTTTACTTTCGTTTCTTGAAAAAAAGAAAAAAATTCGTCCATAAATTTCTGCTATTTTCTCATTTTTTTCTTTGTGAAAATCGTGGCCTAGGTTCTTTAGAGTCATTCTTGGTTGCTTCTCAATCAAGAATTCTAGGTCTTGTGTGATATTTTGTGATTCTTGACTGTTTTTGGTATTTTCTTGATTTTCTTGTGTTAAAAACTATCAAGTAAAAAAAGATTCTTGAATGTAAGACATTCACAAATCAACTTTCTTGAAGTTTTGAGTCGTTCTTGTGTTGTTCTTGAAGTAAAGAAAAAAAAGGCAGAAAATTCATTTTTAAAAAAAATTAAAAAAGAGGCAGATTGTGTGCTAGAAGAAAAAGCCAAAAGCACAAAGAAAACGAAGGAAAAAGAGAATAAAAAGGAGTGCACATCAAAGCAAAAACCATGCACAATCGTTTATTCAAAGTTTCTTGAAGTTTCTTGGTGTTCTTGATACAAATCTTGAAGTTCTTGCACTTACTTGTCAAGTTCTTGAAGTTCTTCAAGCTGTCCAAAATCGTTTTTTTGAGTTCTCGAATTTCTGGAATTTTTTTGTTCAATTTCTTGAGATTCTTGAACAAGTTCTTGAGCTTTCTTGAAGTTCTTGATAGGTTTCTTGAAGTTCTTGATAAGTATTTTGAAGTTCTTGATAAGTTTCTTGCACTTCTTGGTTTGTAAGTTGAGTTCTCGAAGTTTGTGAGTTGCTGGAATTTTCTGGACTGATTTCTTGAAGTGTTTGGCTAATTTCTTGAACTTTTCTGGTTAAATCTTGAAGATCTTGGAGCCAAAAAGTGTCGGTCAAAGGGTCTTGTTCATCAACTAGGGTTTGTTAGGGTTTTCCTTCATAAATTGTTGCTGAATTTGTGGCCTTTTGCTGGACGAATTTCTGTTACGATTTTTGCAGAAATTTTGGTGTTAAAAGGAGTCTAAAAGGTGTTAGTTGGGTTTATATAGAAGTTATTTGTCATAGGGAAACCAATTGGGTAAAGGAAAACTAGTTGGCAAAGGATAGGAAACCAAATCCTCAAGGTGCAAGGGTTTCTTCATTCTTTTTGGAAAGTGGTGATTCTTGTTTCCTTTTGCTTCATATTTTCGTATATTTTAGTCTATTAAGGAGTGTTTGGGTGTGTTTTAAGGTTTCCTAATTGGTTGTGCTTGGTTTTAGTTGCTATTAGTTCAAGAATTCTTTTTGGAAAGTGAAATTGGACTGTTGGAGTTTTACTTTTTGCACAAGAATATTTTTTTTTTTTTCAAGAGAACATTAAAAATCAAGAATTTTTACACATTTATACCACACATTAGGGTGTCTATTTTTGTGTCAATTCTTGATTCTTATCCATTCTTTGATTTATTCTCTTGATAAAAAATACTCTAAGCTAATTTTTCTTGGCCTCTACATTTACTCTTTACAAGTTGAGGTTGCTATAGGTCCTTGGTGGGATTGATTGAGCTAGTTCTTCATCAAAGAGCCTACAAGAAGATTCTTTGAGTAGAAAAAGGCTTAGTTGTGAGCTCATTTGAGGGTAAAAGCCACTCTACTTGAGGGAATCGAATGCCAAACACTAAGGGAGTGTTTCACATATTCTTGACTATTTTCTTTGTTATTTCTAACAATTGTTCTTGCAGGATTTTCTTTGTAGTCATGGCCGAGCAAGTTGACCAAAAGCTTAAGGACATTAAGATCTTGTTGAAAACCATGCAAAAGGACTTTAGGAGGATGCATACTCGCATGGATGATGTGGAATTAGCCATGAAGGGAAAAGCAAAAGTATCCAATAATCCGACTTATGAGGAGAGGAGCTATGAAACTCATTCTTATGGAAGGATTGAAAAAGCTAAACCGTCAAAGAGGATCCAAGATTCATTGAGTCACATCAATTGGAGAAATAAGAGTGCCTTTGAATGGAAGGATGAGCAATCAATGCCAAAATCTAAGAAGATCATAAAAGCTAATGATGATGAGGAGATGCAATCATTGAAAGATGGTAGTGATGGTGAAAAAGTGCAACATGAAAGTCAATTCTATACTAGATGCACTGTGAATAACAAGGTATGTAGTATGCATATCAATCATAATAGTTGCACTAACTTGGCTAGTACTATGTGTGTTGGAAAGCTAGGTTTGCCTTTATTGAAGCATCCACATCCATACAAAAGGTTGATTGATAATGAAGAATTTGAAGTAACCAATCAAGTGGAGTTGGAGTTTTCACTCAACAAGTATCATGATAAGATTTTTTGTGATGTGGTACCAATGGAGACTTGTCATGTACTCTTGGGGCATCCATGGCACCTTAAGAATGAAGCCAAATATGATGAGGTGAACAACAACTACTCTTTCAATTGGAATGGGTGGAATGTCAAGCTAATTCCTTTGCCGTCACTTGAGGTAAATAAGGATAAAGAGAAAATTTCAAAAGATTGCAAAGAGTGGGAAAGATATTTGAGCATGCAATCAAAAGAAAAGAGTGTTCAAAAAGAAGAGTGTGTGCAAGAGAAGAGTGAGGATAGTGTAGATCTTGACGGAGAACAAATCAAGAGAAAAAATTCTGAGAAAGATGAAGAAAATAAGAGAGTGGAAGTGGAAGCTAGCAAAAGTGAGAAAAAGAGTGCTTTGATTGAAAGGCCTAAGCTTCTTGTGCCTATGTACAAAGAAGTAGATTATTTTGCTAACTCTCCTAACACTCGTTTTCCTAGTATTTTTGTTTCTCCTTCGCAGCAATTTGGAAGCCAATTTCAAGACAAAAGAATGCTACCTACGAATTGTCCCTTCAATGACTTAAAGTTGCAAATTTTTGGATCATCAAGCAAGGCGATACAAGTGTTTCGAGGGCATGACTTGACAAGGAAGAAATGTTTTAAGACAAAAATTTGGTCTTATGCCATCAACACCAATTGATTGATCAAATACATGTTTGATTGGTGGCATGGTGTCAATTGGATTGATTCACAAAGTCCAAATGCCACAACTAAATTGATGAATTTGCTGGATTCTACTAGACTGTGGCATAAGTTTTTATGTTCTTTTAGTTTTAATTATTTTAATTTGCACATTAATTTAGTTTTGCATGTTTATTCCATTAGTTTAAGTGATTATGCCTCGCATCTAGTTTGTTTAACTTCATCTAAGTCAATCTGTTTTGAAGGATTTCTTGTGTTTTATGATCATATTTCTAGCGATTTTTGTGGTTTATTTTGCAAATTATTATTCCATGATAGAGTTTATATGCTTTTGTATGCATTCTATCCAATTCATTCTAGTATTTTAGTTAGTAATCATGTTTTGCATTCAGCATATTTATCTTTGCATGGTGCAATCCATTTTCAGGGTTATGATATGTTAAATCATCATGTTTTAAGTAATTTTCAGTATGTTTTATGCAATTTTCCATGTCATAAAACTTGTTTGAGGATGTATATGTTTGTCCATGCATTCCATTCAAAGCATCTTGATGTCTTAGTTAGTGATAACTCTTGTGTTTTTCAGTTTATTTTACATTATTCTTTGAGTCTCCATGCATGGGTTCTAGGTTACTACATTGATATTGATTTTCAGATTGATGTCCATAGGATTTTATCTTCTAAAATTCATTTTTATCATGTTAGAAGTTCTTGTATGTTCATTCTTTTGCATGTTTTTAAAGATATTTCTCATCTAGGCATGTTTATTCTTCTTAAGTTAGAATTTGTTATTTCACCTATGACTAGTGATTTAGTGTTTTATGCTATTTGTGTTCATAGTTGCATTAGGTTACTTGTTTTACGTTTATCACTTGAGTTAGTTATGAGCTTGCTTAAAATTTGTGATTGCTTATGTATCAATCCTTTAGTTACTTATGTTAATTTATATGAACTCGCAGATTCGAGGACGAATCCTTTCGAGGAAGGAGGGAATGATGAGTCCCAAGTTGGAGACCTTCAAGGGGGACATTCCAAGGATGATGGATCAAGTTTGAGGAGCTTCAATGATGTGCTTAAAGGTTTGGATGGTCCTATGACTAGAGCAAGAATTAGAAGAATGAAGGATGCATTGCATGGACTCATATTGGACTCGTACGAAAAGGCTTTGCAATTGGGCTCGAATGATCAATCTAAACAACTCATTAATGTGATTTGGGCTTAACAAACTTTGCATGAGGGCTTCATGGACCACATGAGTGGGGAGCTTGAAGAATTGAAGTCCAATTGATGGTTTTGTGGGCTTAATGGACCGCTAGCCCATTAGGGTTTATTAGCTACGAATTTTTAAAGTTTTTAGAGTTGTAATAGACTTAGTTATTTTAGTTAATTCATGCTTTGTTTTGGTAGTTTCTTTAGTATAGGTTTTGTTTTAGAAGTTAAGCCTATTTTCACAACCCTAGAATATTCTTTATAAGCGTATTTATAGGCCTATTTTCTAGTTACGAATTTTAAAATAAGAATTTTCAGAAATATTGTGTGTTCTCTTTGAGAATTTTCTTGGTTCTTTGTTGATTAAGAACTACTCTTGGTCTTATCAAGCTTGCTTGTGGCGACCACCAACTTCGCTTAGAGTTTTTCTTGTGTTTTTGATCAAGTCTTAGGTAACTTAGGTTAAACGATTGAACTCGCTCAACTTGGTTTAATCTAGCTTGTCTTAGGCGTGTTCATCTTCTTCAAGGGAGATTCAAGGCAAAACAACTCCATGTCAAGGGTTCCTTGGTTCACGAATCAAACGAGGTCTTGAGTTCAACGAGTTGCATACCTGAAATCCAAGACTTTCTTGGCAACGCAACCGTGCGCACATCATGATGTTAATGAGAAGAAAGTAACAAAATAGAAAGATCATGAACAAAAGCAAGACTTGGTATAAAAAAAGATGGTGCAACGTTCTCCAAGCAATAGAAAAAAGCATCCAACCTTGAAATGCAAAATAGCTATAACTCTCTTGAAGTTCATAGAAGGGATAGAGCAAGTAACTAGCAATACAAAAAATCAAAAAGGAAAACTTGAGAAAATAGGAAGAGAAGCAAGAAAGAACAAAAATTTTGCTTTTGTTTTTTAATGAAGATCATATGTTGAAATATAAGAGGGTTAAATGACCCTAAAAAACAACTAGCAATCACCAAATTTACAAGAAATATAAATCTAGATATTTTGGCGATTGTGGAAATAAGGTGAAACTGATAAATACAAGTAAGATTTTTGGCAAATGTCTGTCTCAGTGGAAATTTTTACATAATGCAACCATAGAAAATGTTAAACTAGGAAATGTAGAATGTAATGTAGTAGAAGCACATCAACAAGCTATTACTGTCAAGTTACACATAAGGAGAATCACAAGACCTTTATACTAACCATGATCTATGCTAAAAACAAAGTTTAAAGTTGGAGACCACCATGAAACCACCAAACATCACTAAAAACAACAATGGACATTACACCTACGTTTTTGGACTCGGACTGGGCGTTGACTTGGCTGACCTCAGCGGTCAAGGGTCAATGGATTCGATCGGGAGTCGATTCGGGGTCGAACCGAATGACGTCATAAATAGATCACACACACACATCCCTATTAATTTTTTTAATTTTAGTTCTTAGTCAAAAATGAAAAAAGTCAACGTATCCAAAAAATCATAACCAGCCAAAAATATTAAAAAAGTCTAAAGCACATAGTTACTCAGTTTTGCATTTTCATCCCAATTAACCATTTTAGAATATGAAGGAAATTCTTGATGATGTGCATAAGTGTTGTCCAACGTGGCAATACATGTCCAATTGAATCATTTATGCTTCTCATCACTCACCAAACAAAAGAGGGCCAAAAGCACAACATTTGAAATTTTTTGAACTGATCCGTTGTTGTCATGTTACACCTTGACCGTACCAATCTTTATTAAATTTGTGGTTCCGTCAGAATATTAATTGTACTCTACTGACGCAAAAAAGTCAAACAAAAATTAATGAGACATGCCACATCAAAGAAACAAACGCAAGGGGATTTGCTGGGTTTCGTCTAGTTCTATGATTTTCAGTTGGACCCCAATTTTGTCCAATCAAATCCAATTTTTGACCATTTTTAATATCTGAGTTTTTAACATGATTTGGACTGAATAGCAGGACGATTCTTGCTCTAGCCAGTTCAATCGGCTAGTTCGATTCAAATTTGAGAACATAGCAGTGCACCTTAAATATTGGTGGGCAAATTTAATTGCATCAGAACACTTTAAGAGAGATTGGGGAGTGAGGAATTGGATATTAGAGCAATAGATAAGTTCAATCAGTTTATTGAAGACGTCGACATAGAAGAATATCCAAGGAGATGCTTTTGCTATACTTTTTGTAATAAAAGAGAGAATGGGGACAAACTATACAGTACAATAGATAGAGTATTTGTAAATGAAAAATGGTTGTTCATGTGGCCAGTAGCTAGGACTAAGTTTTTAGCACCATCAATTTATGATCTTTTGGATAAAATTTGACTATGAAAAAGAAGTGCAAATTTCAATCCAACCCTTTAAGTTTGACTATGAACAAGGAGTGTAAATTTGGACCCAAGCTTTTTAAGTTTCAGAACTCTTGGATGAAACTTCATGAATTTAATGAGAAGTTGAATAAATTGTGGATTGAAAACATGTTGAGTGAGCTCAATCTTACTACAGATTTTTGTTAGAAGCTGAAATTGTTGAAAGAAGATCCGAAGGAGCTAAACCAAAAGTATTATAGTAAAGTCAATTTTAGAGTCAGACATAAGCAAGAGCAACTAATGACTATGCAACAAGAATTACAATAGGATCCTTTTAATGTGGAACTTAGCAAAATGAAAAAAGTTGAGAATTAAGTATACTGAATTTTTATTGAGAGTTAAAAAAAAAGATTTGTTTAAGAATGAGCCTAGGGTAAGCTGGTGATGGGTGTCAACCAACCAAAAATTGTTTTATTAATTACCTACTCTCCAAAGTTAATATGTATAGCAGTGAGTAAGGTTGTCTCCTCGAAGAAAACAAGTAGAATTATTGCTTTCAAGAAAAATACAGTAAAGATGGGAGGAAGAGTTTCTACCAAATCTTAATTAAACGTAAAGGCAAATATGTAATAATTAAAATTAAATTAAAGTATTAAAACAAATAAATAACAAGCTCTAGTTACGAAAACAATCTCAGCAACGGTTCACTCAATTGATCATCGACACATAGGATATAACTCAAGTATTTATGAATAAATTGGTTATAGTATTTCAGCAACCGCTGCACCACCAATCTTTCCTTAATTACCCGATAGTTAAGAGACGCTCTTAGACTATTTCGCTTGTTAAATAGATAACCCTAGAGACTCTCATAGGATTTAATCTAATTACAGCCTTAAAAACCAGAAAGACCCAATTCTAGTTAACAAACACACATGCAGGTTCATTTAAACTAGGTTAGTTATTTCCATGACACAGATTAGACTACTTGTGAGGTAATGAAATTGTGTCATTCGCCACTAATATTAAAACATCCAAGTACATACGGACCAGATATCTCAACTAGCAATAAACCATTTAGACAATTGAATAACTGGCCATATTTATTCAATTAAATCAAAACATCATACTCACTTGATAAATAGAAAATAACTAAATATCTATAAACACATGAATTGCAATTCAAACAAATATCGAAAGATCTCACAATTGATATGAAACCGTACTTTGATTATTTCGCAACCAGAAAGAAGTTTAGCAATGATCCATCAAGAAAACGCAGCCAAAAGAATCCATGACAATTCTTCTTACAAGTCTTGAAAGAAAAGAAAAGAAACAAACTAAAACTCTCAAAATTAAAACTAAAGACTATCTGTTGATTCCCCAAACTAAAACTAAAGATAAAAGATTAAATAATGGCTTTTTCGGTTGTTCCCCTGCAGTCCAAGGAAGTCACGGCCCTTTTTCTTCATCTTTGTCGTCTCCTTTTCCTTCTAAACTTCATGCCACATTTGGTGGAAAGGAAAGATTCCTTTCCTTCTCTAAATCCAATTCCATTTAATTACCAAATAAGCATAGAAAGGAATTTACTGCTGAAAGAGTTTTCTAAAATTAGGAAACTAATTTATTTTCTAATTGCCAATCAACGATACTCCAAATCTCACAAAATCTGTACTTCCAACTGGATAGAGTGTGGGGGCGCTTTATAGCAGCAAATCTTTTGAAAATTTCCCTTAAAAGATTATTTTCCTCATTTGAATCCTACAAGCAACATAAAAACCAAATAATAATAAATCTGGCCTTTAGCATAATATTTGGCTATAATTAAGATAAAATATCAACAAATAATATGCATAATTAACGCATTATTAGCTAGTTGAAAGTTAGAGATAGAAATACCTCTTTTTTCCATAGGAAAGTTACTTCACATAATACAAGGAACAGAATTTTAACACTAGAGAAAACTGATAGGATAAAGGAAAATGACTATGAAATGGTGAAGAAACAACAATAAATTTTTACAAAAAGTTGTTCAGCAAGCAGGCAACATTGTTAGAGAATGACCAGAAAATGATGAAATTAAGGTTAAAAATACAAATAACTAAAGAACATAAGCAAATGTTAATTGAAAATTTGACTAATGAAGCGATTTAGAAAGTGGTATTTGGAATGAAAAATGCAAGCTCCAAGGCCCAATGGATTTACTGCTGTCTTTAAAGAAAATTGGAGTATGGCGGACAACGATACAATCAAGGTAATAAATTATTGTTTTAATGAGGAGCACATATATTATCCATCGAACAATACTATTTTAACTTTATCCCTATAGTAGAAAATGCAATACATATAGCTTATTCTAGACTTATAACAAGCTACAATTTGATATATAAATGTTACTCAAGCATACTGACAAATCAACTGAAGGAGATCGTCTAAACATTCATATCAAGAATATAGAATGCATTTATTAAAGGAACACAGATTTCTAAAAATATCTTGTTGATGCATGAATTGATGAAAGAATGTCAAAAAATTGGAGGTAGATCAAGAGCAAATGAAAAAAAAAAAAGATCAAGAGCAATGATAAAAATAGACATAATGAAGACATATAATACTTTGAGTTGGGATTTTTACTAAATACACTTAAATATTTTGACTTTTTTGAGAAATATATTCGTTGGATTATGAAATGTGTAACTTTAGCCCAATTCTTGTTGTACTTAAATAGATCACTTGTTGGTATTTCTACCTGTGGGAGAGGGCTAAGATAAGATGATCCTATGTCACTTTATCTTTTTCTGATTGCAATAGAAGTCTTCATAATGATATTTAAGAGGAATACTGACGGAGAAAATGGGGACCCTAGGAAGGCAACGCTCCTAAAACCCTCGAATCTTCGCACAGGAACATTCCCAAAGGACCGTCTTGAAGATCAGGCAACAATCCAATCCAATCCCTCCCGCAGAATTGGACCAAATTATCAAATAATACAAACTCTCACCGAATCACTCAACCCCAATCCAACCCCGTGGAATGAAACCGGTTGAACCTAAGAAGAGAAAAACCTAAACCCTAATCACACCTATTGATTAGAACTTAAGGTATAGAAAACCTAACAAGAATCCCTCTTGAAAAGGCTAAACAAGTTCTCATCCCAAGAACTCACGAAATCCCTCAAAGGGAGAAAATCAATTCATTGATTTCAAATCATAATTCAACATTACAATAATAATAAACGATACTAATTAGCCTTATATAGGTGTACAAACCCTAAAACTAAATATGAAAAGTTTAAATTAAATAAAACTTAAAAATTAAACTGAAACTAATTAAAACAATAAAACGTAAAGTTTCTGATCTAGGTCGTTGGGAAAGCCGTGGCACGGCCTTAGCCGCGGCTTCCGTTAGAACCAAAAGTCTTCAATCTCAAACTTGGAGAACTAGGCCGCGGGGAAGGCCGCAGGACGGTCTGGGTCGCGGCCTCCATCAAAATGTCGGCGAATGGCTTCTGGTCTTGTCCGTTGAAAATCCGTCCTCGCACTTTGGACCTAAAACGTGACCACCAACCTTTGGTCATTCGAGTGGATGCTAAGTAAGCCATCTTCCATGCTCCATTGCCATAATTTAAGCTCTTTGACACCTCCAATTTGTACAGAATGATGATATTCGTTGATGAAGCTTGAATGATAGGAATCATGGTCACATGATTTGTATCAAACTCTCCCTCTTCAAAACGATTCGTCCTCGAATCGTCGCCCATAGTAGATAAACAACAAGGCACAATTACAAGGGATTGTTCAACACTTGGTGGCTCTTCCTCTAATGACTCTTCCAATGGTGCTTCGTCTTTAACTTCAGCACGCTCCTCCATTGGTTGTGGATGTTCTTTGACTTGAAGTTCTACAGTCGATTGATACTTCTCCTCATGGACTACTTGGATTTTCTTTTCCCTTGAAGTATCAATGTGTGATTCTAATTTGTCCACACATTTCTGCATCTCTTTCTATGAAAGTAGCACATCGACCCTTCATCTCATCCCATATTGAAGAATCAAAATGATGACTTCTAGAGGATTTGGATTTTGAAGACCTTTCCCTCCTCTTTGAAGTAATGCCCTCATAGCCATCATAGTCATCATCAACCTGCCTTTGTAGAGAATTTGGAATGGTGCCTTTTATCACTCGATCTTTTGGCATCCCAACTAACTTTGCTTCTATAGAAGCCTCTTTGGGAATTCACAAATTAAACTAGTGAATCTTTCAAAGCTCAACATCAATTAGCCTGTAAAAATAGACAACTTTTTTTTTCCCAATTCTTGGCTTTTATGAAGATCTCACTTTTTATGCCTTTTTCCACTCAAGAATTTTCTCCAATCTTAAAACCCTCTTTTTTTCCTTTTTTTTTTTTTAACTACACAAAACACACAAAATCAACTTCAAAAACAAATAAAACAAAACTGAAAATTTTCGGATGAACAGTACCCGTCGTGAACAGTAAACCCTAGGCGTGAACAGTACGCCGCGTGAACAGTGTTTCCGGCGTGAACAGCACCGATGAATAGTGATGCTACAGTACCCCTGAACAGTGACGCAATTTTTTTTTTTTTTTTTCAGAATCAACAACCAAAAGATCACAACTTTGATTCAAGAAAATTTCAAATCTTGAACCAAGAACAACATTAAACAACTTGAACACAAAAATTAAAAGATATATCCAAACGGATTAACAACGAAAAAATATACCCAAGTGGGTTAAACACAATAAAAAAAAAACCTGATTTTCTTTCAAGATCCAATAGCTCTGATACCACTTGACGGAGAAAACGAGGAACCTAGGAAGGCAGCGCTCCTAAAACCCTCGAATCTTTGCACAGGAACATTCCCAAAGGACCGTCTTGAAGATCAGGCGACAATCCAATCCAATCCAATCCAATCCCTCTCACAGAATTGAACCAAATTATCAAATAATACAAACTCTCACCGAATCACTCAACCCCAATCCAACCCCGTGGAATGAAACCGATTGAATCTAAGAAGAGAAAAACCTAAACCCTAATCACACCTGTTGATTAGAACTTAAGGTATAGAAAACCTAACAAGAATCGCTCTTGAAAAGGCTAAACAAGTTCTCATCCCAAGAACTCACGAAATCCCTCAAAGGGAGAAAATCAATTCGTTGATTTCAAATCATAATTCAACATTACAATAATAATAAACGATACTAATTAGCCTTATATAGGCGTACAAACCCTAAAACTAAATATGGAAAGTTTAAATTAAATAAAACTTAAAAATTAAACTGAAACTAATTAAAATAATAAAATTTCATAGCTACGGACGAAGGCCGCGGGCCGGCCTTAGGCGCGGCCTTGGTCAGAATCAATTCTAGCCTTGGCACGCATTCTAATCCAGGTCGTGGGGGAAGGCCGCGGGACGGCCTGGAGTGTGGCCTCTATCAGAACGTCAGCAACTGGCTTCTGGTCTTGTCCTTTGAAAATTCTACCTCGTACTTTTGACCTTAGATGCAACCACCAACCTTTGGCCCCTTGAGTGGATGCTAAATGAGCCATCTCCCATGCTCTGTTGCCATGCCTTGAACACTTTGAAACCTCCAATTTGCACAGAATGATGATATCCGTTGGTGAAGCTTGAATGATAGGAATCATGGCCACAGGATTAGTATCAAATACTGAGGAAGGAAGATTTGAGTTGCATCCTAAATGTCAAGAACTAAAAACATCCCATGCCTCTTTTACAAATGATCTCTTCGTTATATCAGCTGCCACTGAGACTGTCCTTACAAATTATTAATAGAATATTACAAGAATTTGGAAGGTTATTAGGGCTAAGGCCTAATTTACAGAAATGTCAAATATTCCTCACAGGTGTTAAGGAAACTAAAGAGGAAGAGCTAAGAAGGATTGTGCAAATGCCAAAGGGTGAACTTCCAATGAAGTATTTTGGTCTCTTATTAATATACAGAAGGCTAAGCATCAGAGACTATTAACCAATTTTTTTAAAAATTCAGAAAAAAAAAAACTTAGAGTTGGGCTGCAAAAAAAACTCAATTATGAAAGTTAGGTTGTAGTTGATAAAGTCAAAACTAAATGTAATTGACCTATTGTGAAGGCTTGTAATTAAATTTGATTATTTGTTTGTTAAACAATTAAAGTTAAGAAATGTGGTAATGTTAGTAGTTTATTAGACAAGATTAGTCATTAAATTTGACACTTAGAGTTTAAATTTTAATGGTCTAATTATTTATTTAAATATTTATTTAGGCATTAATACCTTTACTAAGGTATTTAGGGACAAGAGATATTAGTGATTGAATCAATAAGATTGGTTTACAAGGTTATAGCACTTGAAACCCCAAGATTAGAAATTATTTGTGCAAGTTATGTTCGGACATAATAATGTGTGAAATGTGTCAAATAATTAAAATAATGACATAATTAGAATAACCTTTATAAAGTTTAGTTTGAAAAAGAAAACAAAAAAAGGGGGGAGGTTCAGCTCAAATGATTTACGATGGAACCAAGTTGCTCAACCAAGCATGAGGTGGCTTTTTCCTAGACACTATTGAATGACTCACCATTGCGTGTATGCGTGTGTGTGTTTTTTTTTTAATCAATCAAAGACAACTGAAAAATACCATAAACAATCAGCATCTAAGATAAATGTTAGAAAGGGTTCGTCCAAACTTACGAAAGGGTGAGAAAGAGAGAAAACCCAAGGCAAGGGAAAAGTAGAGAAAAGAAAAGAGTGAGGAAATTTGCAACAGTGGGAGAGGTAATGTTCCTTGAATTCTTTGAAGATAGATTTGAGTCTTAAATCATTTATACTGAATACTTGATGATTTGTTTTTGAAAATTATGACTGGAACCTAGAAAGACTGAAGTTGTATGAACAAATAACTTACCTAAGAAGGCAGCTTGGGAGTCACCTAAGTGTATTGGAATTTTAGCAAGATTAAATTAGAATTTGAGCATGGAGTCTTTTAATAAATTACTATATATTGAATCTAGTTTACCCATATGCTGATACCATGATTTGTTAGTGAGTATAGCATGAGATATAGTTAATGGAATGGACTAGGTTGATCAGAATCGCATAGCAGACTTGCAGAACCAGTTTTAATGAAATAGTCATAACTTTCGGTAGAAAACTCAAAACGAGGTGATTCTTGGTGTTTTAGAAACTAGATTCGTAGTTATTTTCAATGGTATAAGATACATAGGCTGATTGGTTGTTGTTGAATACCAGAAATCTTAAAAATCAGGCTGAAATTTCAGAACTGCAGTAACAGGGTTGGTGAGCAGCCAAGTTGTGGCACATTTTTGAACTTGATTTTGTTCGAATTTGAGCTGACTTTCTTCATGAAAGCTGTAAATTTTGAAATATACTTTCCAACTATATAACCTGCACTCCTTAGTTCTTATTTGATGAGTTTCAAAACTCACACAAAGTAGCTGGAAAACCAACCCTATGCATGCTAGATTGGGGATGAGCCAATTTTGGGGTTGATTTTGGACCTTCTTCTATTGGAGTTTGGACTAGTGTTCTGCACGAAAATTGTAATACTTAAAATCTAATTTCTAACCATATAATTATCGCACACAAGCGTTTTGTCTATTAAAAGTTATGTTGGGCCAAAGTTTGGTAGTGGGTAGGAACTTGAGAAAGAGGTAGTGCATGGTCAAACTTAACTCAAGTGAATCTCGCTTCTAGAAATGTCTCAAGTGAAATTTTCATTAAGTAGAACTCCAATTTTATCGCCAAAATAAGAACTGGTCTTGGTGAATTGGTATAGATGCCCTAAAAACTTTTAATAAATATGTTCATTTAATTTGAGTCTAAAAACTAATCATGTCACTATACTTAATAGGAACTTTGGATAGAGAGACCCAAGGACATTTAAGGAGCTCCTTGAGCAACTAAATCTACCGATGAGTGTCCATTAACTTATTACGTTTTCAAAACCAAAGAATTCTTTGCTTTACTATATTTACTCGATGAACATGTTTATGTGACTTTAAACTATCTATAGATCTGAGATTTAAAAATTTGATTGTTTTCAAACATGCTTAACACATCATTATTGTGTAATTGATATGAATTAGATCAATATGCTCGTTACGTGTTATGAACCCGAGGTGTACTTTATCGCACCGGGAAGATTTGTTATATTTTGAAATATACTTGTGCATGCTGTGAACCCGATTGTCATATTGGGGAGGCTTGGGCCCTACCTTGAGCACATCCAACTTTGGATCGAGCCGGCAAAGGGCATGGTCATCCAAATTCTGGCTACCTTGGCTTCTCGGCACTTCCTAACCTGCGAGGAGGTTTCATAGGCTTTGGGGGTTCAGGAAAAATATGTGGGTATTACTCGAGTTTACCAACCGGTGTGTTATGGCCACGAGGATACATTATATGGGTGCAAAGTGGTGTTCTACATCAATTGATTTGTTAAGCCTTGGTAGTTGATTCGACCTGACAAACTCATGAATGAGGACTCATTAGGAGACCTCCTGTATCCATCCATTAATTATGTGTTTATACACTTGATTATCTGCTCGTATTTGATGTCTATCTATTGAGTATAAGTTATTTCTTTTTTTTTTTAGAAAAGAATTTCAATCGAATTTTGAGTTGAACCTCACTGGGCAATAAGCTCATCCCTTTTGTGCAATTGATTTTCCTTACAGGTGATTAAACCAATAAAAAGTGGACAGCTTTTGGAACTTTGTAATAGTCTTAGCTTTTCTAAAATATTGTAAAAATGGTTATGATGACTCACTTTTGTAAATATTTATTTTGAGTGCAAAAGATGTGTGTGACTTATTAGATGTTGCTCTATACATACTGAATATTTACATTCGAGTCCTAGCATGAGCTAGGCAGGCGCTCCGATCAAGATTCAAGTTTGGGAATCAATTAGGGCGTCACAATTGGTATCAGAGCCTAGGTTCAAATCTAGTACACTTAAGTCTAGGATTTGGTGAACCTAGGTTTAGATTTAAGGTCTAAGATTAGAAAAGATGGGTATGTCAGGCAGGAAATGGGAGTCAGTTAGGTTGTGCTTGGAACTGGCCAACCCAATGCTAGGAAATAATATGATTCCCCTTCTGGTGTCTGAATACCTAGGTGATAGGCTTTGAGAATAAATTTATTTTGCTTGCCTTACTTCTAAAATTAACATCCCCCATATAAAAATATATATATAATAGTATAGGAATAATATAGAACAACAAAATATAATAATACAAGTGGATGTATCAAATATACTTACCCCTCTTTTGTCTGTGATTGTAGGATCAGTATGTCGGGAGAAGGGGTGCAACCACCTCATCACAATAGGAAACCTACTATCTATTTTCAAGAAGGGCTAGGAGAGCCTGTCAAACGTTGTACCCCAATTTGAATATGGAACAATTGCTCATGTTGGCGCACCTTTTCTTACCCAGATCGGGTGGTGTTAGTTGTAGTAGAGGAAAGGAGGTGATTGACATGAGAAGATTTAAGTTTCCACCAACAGTTAGGAGAACTAAGATAGATGATGCGGGAGCTACGATGCATTGTATGGGAGTTGGAAGCTACAAGGAAGGCAGGGGCAGCAGGCAACTGCAAGCAAGTCATCAAACGCTAGGTCCAGCATCAGTTCTGTGAATGGACCCCCTAAGTCTTCAAATCCTAGCAATTGATTTGCTAGGTAAACCTTGTACAGTGGATCTCTTAGGATAATGTAAATTAAGGTGGGTCTAGTATGGACCTCTAAGGGACATGTGACTAATTTTGTTGTCCCTTAGGAGGGAAAAAGAGTCATGTGTCAATTATTTTTGAAAATTTAGTGACTTGTTTTGGTCAGAAAGAAATGTAGGATTAGGTTATCTAGATGTAATGTAAATCACTATGTACTTGTTTGTTTTGTTATTAATGTTCACTATATGTTTATATGAAATTCAATGAGTGCGTTATCAATAATTAAATTGTGTGCACCCTTATATATATATATATATATATATTTAACATTAGGAGTATTTTACCCCTTCATAGATGGAACAACAAAGACGAGGAAAGGGAAGACCACGTAGGGCCCGAGCTGAGGCCTCACAAAATGACATCCCTGAAGAAGTTCAGCTAGAGCCGGCTATAGGTGTAGGACCAGACACAGGGATGCAGGTAGCAGCAGCTCTAAATCGAATGACCTAATATTTTGAATGGCAAGAGGCCCGACAAGCTCAAGAGCCGATACAATAAGCTATAAACCCTCCACAAAATAATAACTATACAAGTGAGGATGTAGCCCTAGAACGATTTCAGAAGTTTGAGCCACCGAAGTTTTTCGGGGAACCTAACCCGAAAGTGGCAGAAAATCGGTTAGAAAGAATGGTAAACATATTCCATGCCTTGAAGTACTCAGAAGAAAGGCAAGTCACCTTTGCCGTTTTCCAATTCGAAAGGATAGCTCGAGCTTGGTGGAAAGTGGTGAAGAGTAGATGGAATAGAGAAGGGACTCCTTGAAATTGGATCAACTTTACAAAAGAATTTAGTGATAAGTTTATCACTCTTATAGTACAAGAGAAGCGGGAGGATGAGTTTATGAGCTTACGATAAGGAACTAAGATAGTGGCTGAACATGAAGCTCAATTTACCCGATTATCCAAGTTTGCCCTGAAGATGGTCGCTACCGATCCAAAATGTAAAAGGCACTTTATCCAAGGTCTAAATCTAGGGATTCAAGAAGCATTATCGGCTATCACTATTGACACTTTTGACATGGCATTTGAAAAAGCCCAACAAGTAGAGAAGGTGAAAGCTTAGTTTAGGGTGTATCAGGCTCGTAAGAGAACAGGGTCGAGCGAATGGGGAAAGCAAAAGAAAAACATACCTTTTAAGAAACCAAACTTTGTCAGAAATCGACTCAAAATTTTCCCAAAATTGAAAAAAATTTGCTGGAAGTTCAAAAACAAAATTAGCGATTCCCACTATGTTGACATGTAGGTATTGTGGCAAGACCGGGCATAACGAGGAAGATTGTTGGAGGAAAATGAACAAGTGTTTTAGGTATGGTAGTACAAAGCATCAGATTAGTAGTTGCCCCAAGTGGCAAGGAAATGAGAGACCTCGTTAGCCTCAGGCTAGACCTATTTCCAAAAGGCCTGAAGAACCCCAGAACAAGCCCAAGGCATCTGGACGATTATATGCCATTGACAAGAAGGATATGACAGATAATTCACGAGTTGTCAAAGGTATGGCTTTTATATTTCACTCTGTGGCTCAAGTCCTAATGGATCCCGGGTCTACCCATTCATTTGTGAATCCCAACTTTATAAATCATTTGGGCATAAAAGCAAAAATATTACCCTATGAATTAGAAGTTAGTACCCCCACCTATGAATGTTTGTCTCGTACAAACTTGAGATAAAAGGATTGTGAAATTTGGATTGAAGGAAGAAAATTTTTGGCTAATCTTATAGTGCCACCTATTTGTGGGTACGACATAATATTAGGGATGGATTGGCTATCTAAATATCATGCTCAATTAGATTGTAGAACCAAATTAGTTAGGCTTTGTGTACCAGGAGAACCAGAGTTAGGATTTGCAGCACATGCAGGGTCAATACCTATCTTGAGTGGTCGTGCTAAGAAACTTTTAGAAAAGGTGCAAAAGGGTACTTAGCCTATCTAATTAACCAACCAATAGACAAGACTAAAGTTGAAGAAGTACCAATAGTGCAAGATTACCCTAAGGTGTTTTCAGAAGAATTAACTACTCTACCTCCCGAAAAAGAGATAGATTTGAGATTGAATTAATACTAGGAGTTGCACCCATTTCTAGGGCAGCATATCGAATGGCCCTAGCTGAACTAAAAGATTTAAAGGTTCAGTTACAAGTGCTGCTTGACAAAAAGTTTATCCAACCTAGTGTCTCCCCGTGGGGAGCTCCGTGTTATTTGTGAAGAAAAAGGATGGAACGTTGAGATTCTGTATAGATTATCGAGGCTTGAATAATATTACAATCAAAAATAAATAGCCGTTACCCATCATAGATGAATTGTTTGACCGATTGCAAGGGATAGTAGTGTTTTCAAAGTTTGATTTAAGACAATGATACTATCGACTACGTATAAGGAAGGAGGACATTGCCAAAACAGCTTTTAGTACCCAGTATGGGCATTATGAGTTTAGGGTTATGCCTTTTGGACTCACTAACACCCTTGCTGCCTTTATGGACTTGATGCATAGGATTTTTCGTCCTTATTTGGACCAGTTTGTTGTAATTTTCATAGATGACATTTTGGTATACTCCAAGTCTTCGAAAGAGGATGAGGGCCATTTGCCGATAATTTTACAAACTTTAAGAGAACACAAGTTGTATGCTAAGTTCAGTAAGTGTGATTTTTTGTTGAGCCAAGTGTCCTTCTTGGGACATATAATTTCAGGAGAGGGTGTTGTTGTGGACCCTACGAAGATGGAAGCTATAGTGACTTGGAAGCAACCTGAGAATGTAACGGAAGTACGAAGTTTCTTAGGTTTAGCCAGATATTATCAAAGGTATGTGAAGAATTTTTCAAGGATTTCCAGACCTTTAACTCAGTTAACTCAAAAGCAAACGAAGTTTGTGTGGAATGATCGCAGTGAAGCAAGCTTCTAGGAATTGAAGAAGCGTTTAACTAGCACCCCAATCTTGATATTACCTGAAGGTAGAGAGAATTTTTTAGTATATACTGATGCTTCTAAAGAAGGATTGGGGTGAGTTTTAATGCAAAATGGAAAGGTGATAGCATATGCCTCTCAAAAATTGAAGCCATATGAGATGAACTATCCAACGCATGATATGGAATTGGCCGTAGTAGTGTTTGCTCCAAAGAAATGGCATCATTATTTGTATGGGGTAAAGTTTGATGTATACACGAATCATAAAAGTCTAAAATACTTATTTTCCCAGAAAGAATTGAACATGCAGCAACGAAGATGGATTGAGTTTCTCGAGAACTATGATTGTACTATTAATTGTCACCCGGGAAAAGCTAATGTAGTAGCGGATGCCCTAAGCAAAAAAATACAGATTGCGAGATTGATGGTGAGGGAATGGAAATTACTAGAAGAGGTGTGTGTGTGGAACCCAAAGCTAACTTCAAGAAGATTAACTTTTGGAAATACTATTGTCCAACTATCTCTGTTGGCAAAAGTTAAAGAAACACAAGAGCATGATCCTACATTATGGAATCGCCGAGAAAAGGCATTGAAGGGAGAACTACCGGGATATACTATTGGGCTAGAGGGGATATTCAGATTTCAGAATAGAATATATGTGTCAAACCATGGAGAGCTAAAGAAGGAAATTCTCGAGGAGGCACACTGAACAAAATACACAATCTATCCTGGTAGTAACAAGATATATCGGCATCTAAAATGACTATACTGTTGGGACGGCATGAAGAAAGACACTACCCAATTTGTAGCCACTTGCCTGACCTGCCAGTAGGTTAAAGTTGAACACCAAAGACCATCAGGTCCACTTCAGCCATTGGACATCCCAGAATGGAAATGAGAACATATAACCATGGATTTTATTACAGGATTGCCAAGAACGTCGTGGAATCATGATGCTATATGAATAGTAGTAGATCGGCTAACTAAGTCAACTCATTTCCTACCTGTAAATGTAAGATATACCCTAGAGAAAATATATCTGGATAAAATAATCCGATTACATGGGGTCCCCATAAGCATCATCTTAGATCGTGATCCTCGCTTTGTGTCACGACTATGGCAACAACTACAAGAAGCCCTATGAACTAAGGTCCTTCTTAGTACCACTGCACATCCTCTAATCGATGGACTATCAAAAAGAACAATTCAGACCCTAGAAGACATGCTTAGAGTGTGTGTTTTAGATTTTAAAGGCAGTTGGGATCAACATCTCAGTTTGACGGAATTTGCATATAACAATAGCTACCATTCCTCCCTTGGGATGGCGCCGAACAAAGCTCTTTATGGTAGGAGGTGCCAATTGCCTATATATTGGGACGAGATTGGTGAAAGAAGAATCATTAATGCCAGCAAAGTACCTTGGGTAGAAGAAGCATATGAGAAGGTAAAAATGATTAGACAAAGGATTCAAACTGCCCAAAGTAGACAAAAGAGCTATGCAGATAATAGACGTAAAGATTTGGAATTTAAGGTTGGAGATCAAGTGTTTCTTAAAGCATCACCATATAAAAGAATAGTCTGGCATAAGAAAGGCGAAAAGTTGAGTCCAAGATATATATGGCCTTTCAAAATATTGCATCGTATAGGGAAAGTAGCATATCAGTTGGAGCTTCTAGCCCAACGTCTCGTTATTAAAGAAATATTAGACTGATCCTGAACACGTTATAAATTATAAAGGGATATAGCTACAAGGTGATCTTTCATTTGAAGAAAGACCTATAAGAATACTAGAACGCGAGGTCAAAATATTAAGAAATAAAGAAATCCCTTTGGTTAAAGTACTATGGCAGCACCATGACGTGGAAGGAACGACTTGGGAGTCCGAGAAGGAAATACAAAGTGGATATCCTAAACTTTTCATGAACTTAGGTAATAATTTCGAGGACGAAATTCTTTTAAGGAGGGAGAATTGTGAAGGCTTGTAATTGAATTTGACTATTTGTTTGTTAAACAATTAAGGTTAAGAAATGTGGTAATGTTAGTAGTTTATTAGACAAGATTAGTTGTCAATTATGACACTTAGATTTTAGATTTTAATGGTCTAATTATTTATTTAAATATTTATTTAGGCATTAATACCTTTACTAAAATATTTAAGGACAAGAGATATTAGTGATTGAATCAATAAGATTGGTTTACAAGGTTATAGCACTTGAAACCCCAAGATTAGGAATTATTTGTGTAAGTTATGTTCGGACATAATAATGTGTGAAATGTCTCAAATAATTAAACTAATGACATAATTAGAATATGAAAGGTAATAGCATAGGTAACGCAGTGGAAAAATAAAAATTTATTACCTTAACTATGGATCTCTTTGGCATATCTATATGATTAACAAGGGGGTTTGCATGAAGATTACTTTAAGCACAGAAGATTTCTATGCTTCAAGGCAAAGATCCTTCGAAAAAGATGTTAGATCTACCACGAAAAAGCCCTCCAAGTGTAGAGCCTCTAACGATATCCACACGAACAACTTCTTTGAGAACCTTGTAGGCTTGCTTGCTTTGACTTTTGAGTGCTAGCTCCCTTGAATTATTTAAGAATACAAGAAGAAGAAAAACCTAACAATTAGGAGAGCGAGAGAGAGACGCCTAGAGAGAGAGAGAGGCGTGCCTTTTTTTTCTTCAATTTTCTCTCACTAGTTTTCCTTTGTGTTGCAATAATAATTCAAGAGTCAAAGCATGAACCTATTTATAGAGGAAGTATTCTAGTCTTTTAGAAAATAAAACTAATTGGAAACCAAGAAGGTTTAGGTAACTTACTTTAAGCTAATCCTTCTCCTTTAAGAAATCTATTCCATAAGGAAACCAATTAGTTACTTTATTTCTTTTAGGAAACCAATTTCCTGCAAGACTTAGAATATTTATAAATAAGTCCTTTAAGTTAATTTATCTCATAAATTAACCCTATAAGTATCTCATACTTATCTTAATTACATTTTAACCCAAAGATTTTGTTCTTTATGTGTGTGACCCATTAGGTTCCATTCACGTTGGCAATAAGTATAAATTATAACTCATTAATTGAGCTAGATAAATTAAACACTTTTAATTGATCATTAATTCACTAATTAATCAATTCATATTTATAGATCATGAGTGGCATCTAACAATGCATCATGACCACCCAAGTGAATAGGAAAGTCATATGGTAGACCATACCCTTCAATGACAATGTTACCATGTAATTAATATCCTTTCACCACACTATATCCCAATTAGTCTAAAAGTATAGTGCATACTTTAACAATGACTAATTTATATTTTTCTTATTCCAGAAATATGGCTCTCCATAATATATAATCTTGAAACTACTTCCAAGTTATACTATCACTTCTGCAGAAGATTTATGAGTTAATATTTTCAACAAGTGGCCATAAAGGGATATACTCTCCTATTAAGGAGTGGTGAATCCTATATCGATTACTCACTATCTTTCCATGCTTCAAACTATACCCAATCTCTAACCTATGGACTAACCTTTTTACGGACACCGAGGAATAGAGTCAAAATATAGCAATCCACACTCAAGCTACTATGGTAATCTCAAGTCAAAGGATCACGTACACCATTGCCATTAAGAGTTCAACCATTGGCACTATAGTTGAAACTCTTGGCAGATCAATCCAATAAACTTGTTCTCAAACAAGCATCCACATACTAGCTTAAGTGTCACGCACACCATAGTTAATGAGATCAACTACTACTTACCATAAGTAGAGGCAAAGTATGTGCTAGTCTATCCGCATTAATGATGTCCAATCTCATTAATACTATGACTAGGGATATTTAAGAATATGACTTTATGTATTAGAGTCTCATAATTGTAACCCTTACAATCTCTAATATACAGTCAATATTCTAACGATTTTATCAATCAAACAAGTAACATGGAAATACAAGTATAGACGATAAAGAAAAATACCACATGGATAAATATAACATATAAAACACCTTAAACCATCTTGGTTTTAGGGCATACACTAACAGAATAGCCTTTATAAAGTTTAGTTTGAAAAAGAAAACAAAAAAGAGGGTGAGGTTCAGCTTAAATGATTTACGGTGGAGCCAAGTTGCTCAACCAAGCTTGAGGTGGCTTTTTCCTAGACACTATTGAATGATTCACCATTGCGTGTGTGTGTGTGTGTGTATTTTTTTTAATCAATCAAAGACAACTGAAAAATACCATAAACAATCTGCATCTCAGACTAAAGGTTAGAAAGGGTTCGTCCAAACTTATGAAAGGGTGGGCAGGAGAGAAAACCCAAAGCAAGGGAAAAGTAGAGAAATGATAAGAGAAAGGAAATTTGCAACGGTGGGAGAGGTAATGTTCCTTGAATTCTTTGAAGATAGCTTTGAGTCTTAAATCATTTATACTGAATACTTGATGATTTGTTTTTGAAAATTATGATTGGAACCTGGAAAGACTGAAGTTGTATGAACTAATAACTTACCTAAGAAGGCAGCTTGGGAGTCACTTAAGTGTAGTGGAATTTTAGCAAGATTAAAGTAGAATTTGAGCATGGAGTCTTTTAATAAATTACTATATATTGAATCTAGTTTACCCATATGCTGATATCATGATTTTTTAGTGAGTATAGCATGAGATATAGTCAATGGAATGGACTAGGTTGATCAGAATCGCACTGTAGACTTGCAGAACCAGTTTTAATGAAATAGTCATAACTTTCGGTAGAAAACTCAAAACGAGGTGATTCTTGGTGTTTTAGAAACTAGATTTGCAGTTATTTTCAATGGTATAAGATACATAGGCTGATTGGTTGTTGTTGAATACCAAAAATCTTAAGAATCAAGCTAAAATTTCGGAACTGCAGTAACAGGGTTGGTGAGCAACCAAGTTATGGCACGATTTTGAATTTGATTTTGTTAGAATTTGAGCTGACTTTCTTCATGAAAGTTGTATATTTTGAAATGTACTTTCCAACTATATAACCCGCACTCCTTAGTTCTTAGTTGATGAGTTGCAGAACTCACACAAAGTAGCTGGAAAACCAACCCTGTGCGCTGGATTAGGGATGAGCCAATTTTGGGATTGATTTTGGACCTTCTTCTATTGGAGTTTGGACTAGTGTTCTACACAAAAATTATTACACTTAAAATCTAGTTTCTAACCATATAATTATCACACACAAGCATTTTGTCAATTAAAAGTTATGTTGGGCCAAAGTTTGGTAGTGGGTTGAAACTTGAGAAAGAGGTAGTGCATGGTCAAACTTAACTCAAGTGAATCGTGCTTCCAGAAATGTCTCAAGTGGAAAATTTTCGTTAAGTAGAACTCCAATTTTATCATCAAAATATGAACTAGTCTTGGTGAATTGGTATAGATGCCCTAAAAACTTTTAATAAACTTGTTCATTTAATTTGAGTCTAAAAACTAATCATGTCACTGTACTTAATAGGAACTTTGGATAGAGAGACCCAAGGACATTTAAGAAGCTCCTTGAGCAACTAAATCTACCGGTGAGTATCTATTAACTTATTATGTTTTCAAAACTAAAGAATTCTTTGTTTTACTATATTTACTCGATGAACATGTTTATGTGACTTTAAACTATCTATAGATCTGGGATTTAAAAATTTGATTGTTTTCAAATCATTATTGTGTAATTGATATGAATTAGATCAATATGGTCGTGTACGTGTTATGAACTCGGGGTGTACTTATCGCACCGGGAAGATTTGTTATATTTTGAAATATACTTGTGCATGCTGTGAACTCGGTTGTCATACTGGGGAGGTTTGGGCCCTGCCTTGAGCACATCCAGCTTTGGGTCAAGCCAGCAAAGGGCCTGGTCATCCAAATTCTGGTTGCCTTGGCTTCTCAGCACTTCCTAACCTGTGAGGAGGTTTCGTAGGCTTTAGGGGTTCGAGAAAAATATGTGGGTATTACTCGAGTTTATCAACCAGTGTGTTGTGGCCACGAGGATACATTATATGGGTAAAAAGTGGTGTTCTACATCGATTGATTTGTTAAGCCCTGGGTAGTTGATTCGACCTGACAAACTCATGATTGAGGACTCATTAGGAGACCTCCTGTATCCATCCATTAATTATGTGTTTATACACTTGATTATCTGCTCGTATTTGATGTCTATCTATTGAGTATAAGTTATTTCTTTTTTTTAGAAAAGAATTTCAATTGAATTTTGAGATGGACCTCACTAGGTGCGCGATAAGCTCGTCCCTTTTGTGCAATTGATTTTCCTTATAGGTGATTAAACCAAGGAAAAGTGGACAACTTTTGGGACTTTGTAATAGTCTTAGCTTTTGTAAAATATAGTAAAAATGGTTATGATGACTCACTTTTGTCAATATTTATTTTGAGTGCAAAAGATGTATGTGACTTGTTAGATGTTCCTCTATACATACTGATTGTTTACATTCGAGTCCTGGCGCAAGCTAGGCAAGCGCTCCGATCAAGATTCGAGTTTGGGAATCAATTGGGGCGTCACACCTATATTGGGCAAATGTTTTCATTTTGCCTAAAGCTACAATCAGGAAATTCAAAGTGTATTGTCATTTTTCTTATGGCTAGAAAGTTAAAGAATCATTATTTGGCAAAAGTGTCATGGGAAGATGTTTGCTTGCCTCACAAAGAAGGAGGACTTGGACTTCAAGATATGGGCTTTTGGAATAAATGCCTAGTTACAAGGTTGAATGTAATATATGCAAGAAGAAGGACACTCTACGAGTCAACCCACATTGTCATGTTGAAGAAATGCTCTTTTTGGGGAACAAAATTTCCAACAGACTGCTCTTGGTCTTGGAGGAAGATGTTGAATTTAAAGGATATGATACAATCTTATATTGAGGTGGTGGTAGAAAATAGGAAGAATTCTAGTAACTAGTATGATAATGGCATCCCTTTGAATCATTGTATAAAGTTTTCTCAACAAATTGGCTATCCAAGTTTAAATGTGAAATTGCTAATTATGTAAAGAAGATAATTGAAAAAGGGAAGTGAAAGTAGCCTGAAGGTAGAAGATGTATAGTTAAGGTCAAGAAACTAATGGAAAAGAATGCCTCCTGAATTTATTCCTCTTTGTCAACGTGATGGTTATAGTGTGTTTCGTTAGCAAGTTCCAGTGGAGAATTTACAATGTCATCTGTTGTGAAAATGCCGAGGACAAGTAAGCCACTAGTAACTTGGTAGAAACTGGTTTAGAATGAAGGCTACATACCAAGCTATGCATTCATACTACAGCTCTTGCGTAGAAGAAGACTCACACCAAGAATAGACTGAGAAACTGGGAAATGCTTTATTATACACCTAAGTGTGTTTTTTGTATGAAGGGAGGAGAGTATGGAGCACTTGCTCTTTGAGTGCAAAAAAAGGGCAATCTGGCAAAAAATTCGAAGATGGTGTCAAGTCGAAAGTTTTTCACTGACCAAATAAAGAGGTTTGTCTTAGCAATTGCCGTCTACCAGATATGGAGAGCTACAAACCTGATCTTGTTCTAGTTAGCAAGTGTGTCAAAGGTTGAAATTGTTGCTGCCATTGTGGAAGAGGTGAGAAATACAGCGATATCCTGGAAGAAGGCTCCATTAACCAAATTAAATTGAGATTTAGTAATGGAATGGGAATTCTCACATGAATGTTTTCAACAAATGTAATAGATGTTGGCCCAAAGGCAACCTAAGAGGGGGGGTGAATTAAGTTCCTCTAGAAATTAACTTGGTTACAATAATTTATCTCAAAACAAAATAAATTTACTAAGTTGTCTAAGTGATCAAATAAGTTTATGATGCAAGAACCAATATAGAAAATAAACACAATAGACACAAAATTTTAAATAAAAGAGAAGTTGTGATAAACAAACTCAATTGCTTCCAAGCTTATAAACTTGAAGCTTTGATCACTTGAATTCCTTCCTTTGTTTTGTGACTCAATACCAATTTGTATAACAAGTTGGATCACTTCTCACTCACCCTAAACACTTTCTAGTTGAGCTAAGTAGTTTTACAGCTATCTAGCTAACCTTTCAACTATACAATTGAATTGATCACTCACAAATTGGAATTCACTCTTGCTATTACAAAGCTCACTTAGTGAAAGTATCTTTCTTTTACAAGAATCACTCAAAAATCACTATTATATCAATTGCTAAAAGTCCCGTAACATTCTGCACTATTTTTCTTTTATACAACATGAGAAAATAGCTTGATTTGACCTCTAATAGCTAAAAAGAAAAACTAGTCGTTAGACACATTTTGCCTAGTCCGAACATCCACATAGAGGTGTCCGGACGTCCGGACAGTCATCCGGATCAACATCCGGAAGCTGTATCTATTAATGGTCCGATCGTCCGCACCACGTCCGGATCCTCGTCTGTATATCCTCTGACCTTCTCCTCGTTTTGGTGTTTTCCTATGTCCAGACGTCCGTATGAGCGTCTGGACTCTCGTCCGCATGCCTTATGACCATCCTTAGTTTTGATGCTTCTATATATCCGGACGTCCGCATGATCATCCGGACCCTCATCTGGATACCTTCGACCATTTTCAGTTTGGGTGTTTTTGTATGTCTGGACGTCCGCATTGTGTGTCCGGATGGTCGTCCGGGTAACCAAACTTCTTCCTTTTTTCAACTTTTCTTTCTGTCACTACAATAAAATCTCATTTAGCATATTAGTACTCTTCATCATAAGTTTGATACTCATCAAAATTTAGATGATTTAGACCATGAGGTCATCAATCTCCCCCTTTTTGATGATGACAAACTTATGATGAAGTAAAACACTTACAAATACTAACATTACCCTTTAATGCTTGCTCCCCCTCAATATATACATTATCAAATACCTTATGCAAACGCTCCCCTTCAACATATGCATTATTATTCTCCCCCTTTTGGCATCATAAAAAAAAACTTTAAAAATATAAGAAATTGAAAGCAAAAAAAAAAAAAAGAGAGAATAGTTTACTAAATAAACATAAAGAAAACATTCAAAGCACGGCAAGTTTAAACAAAGAAATCTAAAGGACTTGAACTTTTACATTACAATAATCTTAATAATCTAAAAACAAAGATCTTAGTCTAGGGCTCATCATCGGAAATGTCTTCGCTATGAGTAGTGGAGGAAGATGAAACATCATTTCTTGCTTTTCTTCTAAATTCTTGCTCTTGCCGCCTCATCCTAATGTATACTGCGAAATTGGCACGGTCATCGGAGTCACAACTATACTCTTGAGCTAACTCTATACACTCAAGTATATTGTAAATTCCA
The DNA here is from genome assembly GCA_024721245.1 of Mitragyna speciosa. Lineage (NCBI taxonomy): Eukaryota > Viridiplantae > Streptophyta > Magnoliopsida > Gentianales > Rubiaceae > Mitragyna > Mitragyna speciosa. The sequence goes on along the minus strand of CM045573.1, from coordinate 3,610,358 downwards.
CACACGTCTCTACGAAAATCTTGTTGCAAGTTGGTCATTTGAGTGTGCATGGAAGCAAAATCACTTCTCATCTGATTCATTTGAGTGGATAGGCCATTGATAGCATCGAAGAGATGACTTTCCCAAGAAGATGGAGGTACATAAGAAGATGAAGGCATATTGGGATGAATAGTATGAAGAGGTACATCTTCTTCCATAGCTTGTGGTCCTTCTTCCATGTGTTGTCCCTCTCTAATATCATAAAAAATGAAAGCATCCATATAGGCACCGGGAGCAAAGACTGTTTGCAATTTACTTCTTTTAAATAACCATCTTCCATCAAAAAATCCCAAATGAAGTCTCTTAAAACATTCTTTATCAATCCTATCTCCTTCCCCAGGTCTAGTACCCACTATGCCATCGAAAATAATTTCATTGTTCTTAAAGAGAAGAGTCAAGATTCTTCTATAAGCTAATCTCTTATTAGATTCACTCTTACATATAAACATGTATTTAATCATAAAAGCACTCATATTGATAGGGATAGATCTTATAATTCCATAAAACAAGTGTAAGCCTATATGAGTAACATCCGTCTTATGTCCACTAGTGGGTGTTAAGATGTTCACAATAATGTGATATAACACTCTATTAGAAGGAGTGAACCAATTCATCTTGAGATTTTTTAAGCTAGTCCTAATGGGATTCCCAAAAAAAGATCTTCTTAGATCATCATAATCAACAATAGGGGATTGCTCCTTGAGAACAGAAAATTTACTATCGGTATTATCTATGCCAAAAAGCTCATTTAGCTCTCTAGAGTCAAAAGTAAAGTGAGTATTATTTACTATGGATTCAGCATCTCCATTTACCTCTCTCAAATTGGCATAGAATTGTTTCACTAAATCAACATAGACTATTTCCTTAACTTCACATAACTTATCCCAATTAATTGCCCTCAACATAATAGGAATGTCTTCCAAACCACCATACCCTTTTATTTAAATTTTGGGTCCATACTAGTTCGCATAATCTTTAACAATCCACATTGTTTTCATTCCTTGTTTGATATTTCTTTTAACATGGCAATTACTTTTCATGTGGCCTACTTGATAACAAAAATTAAACATAATATGAGCATTATTCACATGCATAGGTCTAATAAATCTTATTTTATTCTTTCTATATAGAGTGAATCTATTTGTACCAAGCATACTCTTGGTGATTTCCTTTTCTAAAACTTCTTGTTTTTGCCTTCCAAGAAAATCATTAAGTTCACTTATTCTATTTTTCAAACTTTCTTATTCACTCTTGATTTTATTGTAAAAGAGGGATCTTTCATCTAACTTTCTTTTCAAATTATCAAAATTCAAAGTCATGTCTACATTGCATTTCTTCAATTCATCATTTTCACTTTTCAAATTCTTGTTCTCTTCAATCAATCTAGCATTCTCACACAATAATGAGTTAATTTTCAATCTCAATTCTTTGTTTCTAGCATAAGATTCTTTTAAACTATTATGCAATTTGCAAACAAAGTTTTCAATATCATCATCATCTTCATCATTACAATAATCACTTACATTCTTGTCTATAAAAAAGCAATTAGAGGTTACCTCATGGTCTCCTATGGCCATAAATGCCATTTGTGCCGTTTCTTCTTCTTTTTCAATTTCTCCATCGGAATTACACTCATTCCATGTCAATTGGAAGTTGTTGAATCTTTGTTTCCTTTCTTCTCTTCCTTCGTTCTTCTTCTTTGAAGGACACTCATTCATATAGTATCCTAATTGTCCACACTCAAAACACTTGTCGTTTTGCTTCTTGGATGCCTCTTGCTTTCCTCTATTTCTTGAGGAACTTGATTGATTGAGATTACCTTGTCCTCCTCTTCTAAATCTCCTCTTGTTTGTGAAGAACTTTTTGAAGCTCTTTGTAAGTAGAGCCAAGTCATTGTCTTCCATTTCCATGTCCTCACCATCAATTGAGAGGTCTTCTTCATCATCTTATGAAGACTTTAATGCCATATTTTTCTTCATTTTGGCCTCTTCCTCCTCTTGTACCTTAGATTTCAATTTAAGTTCAAAAGAGGTCAAAGAATTAACAAGAAACTCAATAGGCATAGTATTTAGATCTTTGGCTTCTTCTATAGCTGTGACTTTACTTTCCCACTCCTTGGGCAATGCGTTTAAAATCTTTCTATTTTTCTCACCCAAGTTATACTCCTTTTGTAAAGCCTCTAAATCCTTAATTATGTCATTGAATCTACAATACATTTTGTCAAAATTTTCATGAGGCTCCATTTTAAAAGATTCATACTTAGTGACTAATAAGGCCATCTTTTGCTCTTTAATATTGTTACTACCCTCATGAATATCTTTCAATTTATCTCAAATTTCTTTAGCCGTCTTACACCCCTTTACTCTAGTTGACTCATTTGCATCTAAAGTATTATATAATACATTCATAGCCTTGGCATTAAGAATAAGGTTGGTTCTATCAATGGGAGTAAGTTCTTATCTAGTCTTTTGTCTACGGATACCAGTATTTTAATCGACAATGTATGCTTCATAAGGATCCTCATTCACTATATACCAAAGCTTAATATCAATAAATTGTAAGAACATTTCCATCCTAACCTTCCAACTAGTATAATTCACTCCATTAAACATAGGAAGTCTAGTAATTGATTGTTCCTATAAAAATAAATCATTGTTTGAGGTTGCCATGGATCTCTCCTAGCTTGTTAAGCTATCAAAAAGGAGACCAAACTCTGATACCAATTGTTGGCCCAAATACAACCTAAGAGGGAGGTGAATTAGGTTCCTTTAGAAATTAACTTGGTTACAATAATTTATCTCAAAACAAAATAAATTTACCAAGTTGTCTAAATGATCAAATAAGTTTATGATGCAAGAACCAATATAGAAAATAAACACAATAGACACAAAATTTTAAATAAGAGAGCAATTGTGATAAACAAATTCAATTGCTTCCAAGCTTATAACCTTGAAGCTTTGATCACTTGAATTCCTTCCTTTGTTTTGTGACTCAATATCAATTTGTATAACAAATTGGATCACTTCTCACTCACCCTAGACACTCTCTAGTTGAACTAAGAAGTTTTACAACTATCTAGCTAACCTTTCAACGATACAATTGAATTGATCACTCACAAATTGAAATTCACTCTTGCTATTACAAAGTTCACTTAGTGAAAGTATCTTTCTTTTACAAGAATCACTTAAAAATCACTATTATATCAATTGCCAAAAGTCCCTTATCATTTTGCACTATTTTGCTTTTATACAACATGAGAAAACAGCTTGATTTGACCTCTAACGGCTAAAAAGAAAAACTAGCGGTTAGACACATTTTGCCTGGTCCGGACGTCCACATAGAGAGGTCCGGACGTCTGGACAGTCATTCGGACCAACATCCGAAAGTTGTATCTGTTGATGGTCTGGTCGTCTACACCACGTCCGGATCCTCGTCCGTATACCCTCTGACCTTCTCCTCGTTTTGGTGTTTTCCTGTGTCCGGACGTCCGTATGAGCGTCCAGACTCTCGTCTGCATGCCTTCTGACCATCCTTAGTTTTGATGCTTCTATATATTCAAATGTTCGCATGATCGTCCAGACCCTCGTTCGGATACCTTCTGACCATTTTCAATTTGGGCGTTTTTGTGCGTTCGAACGTACACATTGTGCGTCAAGATGGTCGTCTGAGTAACCAAATTTCTTCCTTTTTTCAACCTATCTTTCTGTCACTGCAATAGAAACTCATTTAGCATATTAGTACTTTTCATCATAAGTTTGATACTCATCCAAAATTTAGATGATTTAGACCATGAGGCCATCAATAGATTAGTACAAGTTAGCATAGGAAATGTAATAATGTAGTGTAGGAAGTTGTAAATACTTTAAAGTGAACAAGCTTCTGGTTAAATGCAATGAAAGTAAAAGTTTTTTGCTCAAATAAAAAAATGCCAATGTATATATGATATTGGATTTAGCCCATTGACATCATTTAAGATATATTTATGGACTTACATCTATATTTACTGAATTTTTTTACCGTGACTCAAAATTTAATAAAGCCAACATTCTTGGTTATTGTAAAATTTCAATCTCTACATCTTTTCCAAATTGGATGAATTTTTTAGCAGTAGTAATCAAACATGATACCTGCTTTTCTCTTGTTTATCAACTCAACTCCCACTTACTGCTCTTTATTTGCCTATCAGCTCAATTCCCGTCTATTGTCCTTTCTCCATTTTTTTTTTTTTTTACTTTCTTCAATGCACACACCCTACTTTTATCTTTGTAAAATAAATTACGACTAATAATTATTAATAATTAAAATATTAAAACAAGGTATTTAATTTTAATATAAATGTTGAATTCAAATTAAGGAATATATATATATTAATTTTTAATAGCTTAAAAATGATTCATGGCTTCTGATTGGATACTAAATATACATATATTTTATATTAATTATTACATTTAACATGCTTCCCTAAAATTTAACCTACATTCTTAAGTTAACATAGTTCATAAACTAATACACTATTAATATTTAAATTATACCAAAAGTAAAAAAGAAACAACAATATTCCAACTTCTTAATTTAGGGGATCTTAACTAAAATATACCTCTCTACTTCTTATTGGCCACTAAATATATGTACATTTCCTAATTCTCATCAATTATTAGATTCAGCATGCTTTCCTAAATTGACACAGTTCTTAACCTTATACCACAAATAAAAACGAAACAACAATATTCTAACTCCCTAAGTCGATGAATCCTAACTAAAATATATCTTTCTACCATGAATTAAAAATGGAACAACAAAATTGTCACTACTTAATTTTGGCAATTTTATAAAATACAGAAAACTATTAAGAAAGATGTATATATGGTAGTGCAGAATTTTGGGAATTCTAAATATATGTACCTCCCTACCAAAAATAAAATGACAACAATAAAAATTATTACTCCTTAATTTTCAGCTAAGAAGGATGCATAAAGGGTTTATTTTTATTAATATATTGTACACGTGTTATTAGACTTGACCTTCAACGGAACTTTTAATATTTCATTTGTTCTATAATTTTCATTTATTTTAATTACATGACATCTTTTAAAACTTTTTGATTGGATACTGATTATGAAAAATTTACTAATTTCCATCAAAATACTAAGATATGAAAACTTCCAAAAAATAATTATGTTAATTCTAAATTAGTTTTTATAACCAAGTGTACTATTTTGCATAAAATACGAGATCATGTGCATTGCACAGTTCAGAATACTTTTTAATAAGATGAATGATAGAAGGCAGTGAGCTATTTAAATATGAAAAAAATAGTAATTGCGAAAGTTTAGCAAAGTATTTATATTATCATAATAATAACTCTAATAAATCAATTAAAATTTGAGAAAAGGAAATAGAGAAGAATCTATTCAAATCAGTTTAGATTATGTGCTGAACAAAGCTCTTTATACATACACACAAACAACAACTAATTATTAAGTCCCATAGAACCTTACATAACATAAACAAAATTAGAATTCCCATAAAATGTATTTAGTACAAAAATCTGAGTGGGCAGTGAAAGTGATAAAAAGTAAAAGGAAAAAACAAAAAGTGTGAAAGTGAAAGATGAGATGTTCGTCGTTCCCTCTAAAAAAATTTTTCCGCTTTTGCTTTCCGTTTTTTAATTTTAAATTGCCATCACCTCTGTCATATCTGACTTAATCCCCACATTTCCTTTTAAGTATTACCTTGTCTCTCTCTCCCTCGCCAATTCCCAGTCTCCACAAAGAAGAATTAATGACTAATCCCAATCAAAACAAAATGGTAAATTACGCTTATATAAGCAAATAATAACATAGACTCCTTAGTCAACACTAACCCCCCAAACCGGGCACAGTGCCTCCCAAATTGGCTCTTTAGACAAATTAGAAATGGTATAAGTAGTTAGTGAAGATGTGAAATTGATCAGAAAATAAATATAACCACTCAGTAAAAAATTATAATCACTTTTCATTTTAAAACAACACCATTTTTTTGACTTCATATTTAGTCAGCATAACTCAATCTCAATCATCTATTGTTGATACATCTAATCTGAATTATAAAATTATCATAAATGAAAATTGTGAGACACATTGCTCCCAAACCATGCTAACTTGGTCCTCCTCATTTGTCTAAGTACTTGACGCGCCTCACGCGTTATATTATTGGTTTTCACACTAATAGGCCCCACTTCAGAAACCTCATGCCAGCATTTTTCTTTGTCATTTTACACTTCCGAAGTCCAACTCCAAATTTCCCATAGTGCACGACGGTACAAAACCCCATGCAAGGGGTTTAGAAGAACTTTCAACATTTGAACACCAAAATAAAATACTGCAACTAAAAATTAAATAAAAGTCAAAAATAAAGTTATGGTATTTTTATAGATCCAGTGGGGAGACAGAAATGGTCATTAGACAAAACAGATATCTCAAACAGTACAATTACGAATCGTACTTTCCCACAAAAACTGCCATTTTCATGGCTCTTTTAAGACATAAAAGAACAAAACCCAAGTTCTAATCCACCCTCTAACAAATGGACCGCAACCGTAATAGTGAATGCACGTAGGACTAAAAATAAACGGTGAGATTTGTGTCACTTGGGAGTTATATATAGTAACGAGAAAATTATAATTTTAGTACCAAATGTTAAGAGTATTAGTAGTTTCAATTTTAAAAATTTAAATGAAAGCAAATGTAGCACAAAATGTTTTCATTTTTTAACACATTTAGTCTTATTGACCAGTTTTGTCAAAATCCTACTAGAATTCAATCGCGTGATAATCCCGTGGAGGTTACAAAAGCTTTAAAAAAGAAATGAAAAGAAAAAATTTTAATTACCATAGTTTATAATTAAAGGCATAAGTACAAATGTACCATCCATGTAAATTTTTTTTTATTTTATTTGCTTATTTATCGAGTGTTAACTCAAATTAGTGCATTTAATTCCAAATTCTGGCAATTAAAAAAAATTTCTTTTTTTTAATTCTTTTTGAAAATTTTTGTAACTGGCATGTGATTATCAAGTAACCAAATTCTAATAAGATTTTGGCAAAACTGGTTAATAAAACTAAATATGCTGAAAATTTGAAACATTTAGTACTATATTTATTTTTATCTAAACTATAGTGACAGAAACTTCTGATATCTCAAACATTTGGCATTAAAATTGTAATTTTCTCTATAGTTACTTACCATTGTTAAAAGCAGAGCTAAATTAGATGGTCTCTTTTATAAAAGTTATCAACAAATTTTTTTAAAACAATTATTCATAAATAAAGAACTAATTAAAAACTATCCCATTATGTTATACTAGTGGAAAGACATACTGTGTGTAAAGTTTCAATAAAAATAATAAAAAAAGAGTGAACGTCACAATTAGATAAAATGAGTTACTGGCTTATCCAGTATAAATATTTTATTCAATTAGAGTAAAGAAAAGAAATCTAAAATATGACATGAAATGTAACGCTAAATCCCTTTTCCAACTTTATATGTGGCAGATTATCTAATTAAATTTATATTTATAATTTTAAAAAAAAAAATTGACAAAGTACGTGTTACAATCACTAGTTAACTTCTAAATGTGTGAAGTTAAATTGAAAATTTGATATGTTAGGTTGCGCGTATTGACTCGTGTTCAAGAATACTCATAAGGAAAATTTAAACAGTAAAATTAAAAAAAAAAAGATAAAGAAAAGAGTAGGGAAAAAAAAAAAAGCCACAGCAACCTATTACAGGTCCGTCTCTCCGTTGATTTCGCTTGGCTTTTCCTTCATTCTTTCTTTTGCTCTTTCTTGTGAACCCCATTAAACACACATACATGTTCACGCACTCACACTTCTCTCTATCTATCCCCTCCCGCAATTGCCGCACTAAAATTAGAGGAAAAAGAAAGTGACCAAAAGGAAGCTTCATTCTTGACTATATAGACAGAAAAGTCTTGAGAAATTTTACCCAATGCAAAATTCAAAACTAAGCTTGACCCACGTCAAGACTTTGCAGGAGATGAACTGGGTCGAGCTTAGTTTCCGCTGATAGCCATTCTGACACGTGGCAGTCATCCATGGGTTGTGTGACCTCTAAGCAGGCGGTGTCTGTAACGCCAGCTATTGATCATTCCGGTGTGCTCCGGGACAATGGTGGAGGGGGGGCCGGGTCGGGTCGGAGAAGGGTGGGGAGTGGAGGGCTGGTTTTGGGTTTGGAGATGGATTTGAAGAAGGTGAAGAAGAGAGGGACGACTGAGTCAGGGGATAACGAGTTGGGGGAGTCAGGGAGGGTGAGTTTGAATGGTGGGACCGGGACTGGAAGTGGGAGTGGGAGTGAGTCAGTGAGTATTAGATTAGGGAATCTTCAGAAGCATTCGGAAGGAGAACAAGTGGCGGCCGGTTGGCCAGCTTGGCTGAGTGCTGTTGCTGGTGAAGCCATTCATGGCTGGGTGCCACTCCGAGCTGAGTCTTTTGAGAAGCTGGAAAAGGTTTATTATTATTATTATTATTATTATTATTATTATTATTTATTGGTTGGTTAAAATACTTGTACCTTTAACATTCCTTCGTTTTTGTACTACGTGGCATGTTTGTAATTACGAAGTTTTATGGCATGCAACATGTCAGGTGTTATTTTGTCTTATTATGTTGCAGATTTGGAGTTTAATGAAGATGTAACTGCTAATAAGGAAGTCCTTTTCTTTTCTTTTAATTCTTTTATTTATCTATTTTTATGTATTGGATGAGGATGCTGTTTTTAGATTCATGATAAATTCTGTCATAATTTTCATTCAAATGTGCTAATTTCTGTAATACTTACCGATTGTAATATATTAAAGCGAATACCTTTAGAATGGTGTGACAAACATTTGAGATGGCGCCAAGTAATTCATTTCTTACCTAGTCCAAGCATACAGTCCCTGAACTTTCTTGCTGTCTTTCTTTATATGCTAAAATTTTCATGTAGTAGTTAATTTTTATCTTTCTGTACATCAGCTTAGATACCTATTTAGTTAATATTTCAACTTACAGAACAGAATGCAGCCACAGGGTATGTTGCTTGTTCATTTCACAGCAAATTCCTTTTTGCTCACATAAACTTGTTTTATAGTTTAAGTATGCTATTGTATCAAATCCTGGTGCTGTATTCAACCTTTTCAGATTAACTTATTCACGTTTTATTTACATAATCTTACGCAAAGAAAAAAAATTTTGGATACTGTTCAACAATGAGTCTCTTAAACCACAAATCACGTAGGATTTACCATTGAAGCTGTGCAAGTAATTACTACTTGTACAAAAATGAAATTGCCAACAGTTACATTTTCTGGTGTAATGTCATCCCTTATACACACTAGTTACTACTTTATATTATGATGTTGATGACGGTGGTGAATTCAATTGTCCTCATAATTTCTAGCAAGTTGTTGACCTCTTGGGATATACATGAATGCACTTATTCGTGGACTCTATCTGTTTGCATATTTAGTTGATGCTGTGATCTTTACCACTAGTTTTCACGTAGATGAAACTTTTCTACATTTTGGTTGTTTCAACAGATAGGTCAGGGTACATATAGCAGTGTGTTTCGAGCACGTGATCTAGAAACTGGGAAAATTGTTGCTTTAAAGAAGGTGCGATTTGACAATTTTGAGCCAGAAAGTGTTCGGTTTATGGCTCGAGAAATCATGATTCTTCGCAGGCTTGACCATCCAAATGTCATAAAATTGGAGGGGATAATTACTTCCCAATTATCATCTAGCGTTTATCTTGTTTTCGAGTATATGGAACATGACATTTCAGGATTGTTATCTTGCCCTGACATCAAATTCAGCGAAGCCCAGGTTTGTGTTATGGTTCAGTCAGCTCTTGTGATTTTGATTTGTGTAACACCAAAAAATTGTAAGCCGTTTTTGTATAGTATATAACATGTGCAAGACATTGGCCTACGATTACATACAAAAGAACAGCAACCCACATCTATTTCTGTGAAACTTTAATGTGCTTGAAAAAGTAGTCCTTCACTTGTTATGGAAGGAAAAGAACTTATTTGATTACTTTGTACAGACACATGAAAATTGAAACATTGTCAAAAACTGGAAATTAGGTCTTTCTTTTCATTTTTCATTTTGATTATTGATCCTGCTAAATGACCTAATTTTTGCTTCCAACTGTACTGAACATCTGGATTGCTCATTTTACAGGTTAAATGTTACCTGAAACAATTGTTATCAGGACTAGAACATTGCCATGCATGTGGGGTAATGCATAGGGATATTAAAGGTGCTAATCTTCTGGTAAATAATGATGGTGTTCTAAAAATTGCTGATTTCGGATTGGCGAACTTCTGCAATTTTGGCCAAAAGCAACCTCTTACTAGTCGAGTTGTCACTCTTTGGTATCGTCCTCCAGAACTTCTATTGGGTTCCACTGATTATGGAGCTTCTGTGGATATGTGGAGTGTCGGCTGTCTATTTGCCGAGCTTCTCATTGGTAAACCTATCCTGCAGGGCAGAACTGAGGTAATCAATTTACTGATGAGGATTTTGACAGTCAAGTCCCTATTTTCTGGCCATTCATAATAAAATGATGTAGATATTTCCTGATTAACTTGATAGACCACTGACCTGTCATTCTGGAAAAGATTTTCTTTGTTCCCCACTATTCCACAATTTCCAGAAAGTGAGATGTTGTATATGTTTCACATCCATAAGCTTGGTCAAATTTCGTAATTTTCCCAAGTTCTTCTGTTTTCTTGTGCTTGATATCACGTTTCTCTAGTGCATTGCGAGTTAATATGGCATCCTATTTGCACCATTTTCTTCACATCCTCGGCCTCATTAAGGCCATATGCTACCGGAGGATTGAGCCTGTTTCTGAAGTATCATGCTCAGAATTAGCAATGTTTTGCTTTTTTTTTTCTTGCAACAAATGCTTCAACATAGTTCATTGGCTTATTCTGCTCCAAACCTTTAGAGGAAAGTATTAAATTATGTATATAGCACCATCCCATGGACCCTCTAGCCCTTGCTTTTCAAGTTATATTCACTTGTTCAAATCTCAAACAATTAGAAAGATTAACTTGTCTCGAAGAAGCCTAGGATGTCCCACTGCTACCTTCTTCACTTCAATAAATGCTGATTTAGCTAGTATCACTTATGTTTAATAATTATCCCTGATTTAAAAAATAATAATAATAATAATTATCCCTGATTCTTGCCATGCATTTATATATCATATTCACATCCGTTAAACAATTTCTGAAATTCTATATAATTTAGGATATGTAATTGAATGTTTTATGAATACATAGTTATCTCTAAATGCGCTTGAATTCTTTTAATTCTTAGAGAATCACGACCACATATCCTCCAACATACTGCAGGTTGAACAGTTGCATAAGATTTTCAAGCTTTGTGGATCCCCACCAGATGATTACTGGAAGAAGTCTAAGCTTCCTCATGCTACTTTGTTCAAACCACAACATCCTTATGACAGCAGTCTCTGGGAGACCCTCGAAGATCTCCCTAGAACTGCTGTCACACTAATAGAAACTCTACTTTCAGTGGAACCATACAAGCGGGGTACTGCTTCTTTGGCCCTTGCAGCTGAGGTACTTACATGCTTCAACTTCTAGAATACGCATTTCATCATTCTTTTACTAATATGAAAACTTTTCAAGTACAAAATCCTTGACATTTTGTTGCATCATATTAAGGTCAGGTCTTTTAGTTTCAAAGTATTATGACTAACAAATTAGACGTACTTTTTATTCACTTATTATTTGGGGATATACTGATCAATTTTTTTGTGTTATCGATGCGAACATGTCTCTTTTTTCTACACATCAAAGGACGTTGAACTTCTTTTTCTATCTTTGTCGTATGAAATCAATGTGCTCACGTCTGACTTTTAGCACGTGATACATTTTTGTTTTACTGCATTCACCTTTTCTAGTTTTTCACTGTGGACATGCAACTTTCAGTACTTTAAGACAAAGCCTTATGCATGTGATCCATCAAGTTTGCCCACATACCCACCAAGCAAAGAGATCGATGCCAAACACCGTGAAGAGGCAAGAAGGTACACTTTCTCATGCAAAATTCCCATTTTGGAATGCTAGCACAATCCACATGTTCTGTAATATCGTAAATGGCCTTCCACTCTAAGATGTTCATGCAGTTAAAAATGGTCTTACTCTTCTTGAAGTACTTCTGAAATTCAAAAACTTCAAATTTAAGCATTATCGGGAAATTCTTGGCAGAAAAGGACTAATAGAATAATTACTTGTAATTTATAACCAAACAAAAGCAATTTTTCAAAGCAAAATGTATTTCTGATAAAAATTACGTCACTCTTAAACTGGGGTCTATTTATTTGAGCTAAATTTTAGTATCTTTCTAAATCAGACTGGGGTCCCTGGATTACCCATTTTGCAATTCTTCTTTTGGACATCTTGTGGGGTCAGTATGACCAGACCTTATCTTTAAGTGGTATCTATTCTTCAAGCAAGTCAAACTTGGAGGATTACTTCTTAAAAATTACTTATAGTCAAAGACAGACTTTGATTTCACCATATGCAGTGTATAGTAATGGAATTGTGATGGTCTCCTGGATCCTGATCGACCACAATTCGCAAAAGTTCCATAAACTAGGTTAATTGTTCTAGAATAGTGTTGATTCACATTTGTCTGTTAAAAAGAAATTGTAGTTAATGATCCACAAAACCTTGTATTTTGCAAATAACTGTGGAACTGTCTTACCTAAATTTGAGAATAAGGACTTTTTAACTCATTAGAGCCTGAAACACTAAAAACGTCATCATGATGAGTTATGATCTTCTTTCTTCTTCCTTTGCTTCTTTTAGTTTTTTTTTCTATTTTTGTTGTCAACTACGTCTGGAACTAAACGTTGCCATGGTTCCAGCCACCGAATACTTCACTATAAAATTCATTAGATTTTCCTTTCATCAGTAATTATATACTATTGCAAGGACACCAATCACAAAAAGGACATGAATTGTGTGACACTAAGAAATATGGCTAACTTTTGTGTTGGATATTCAGGAAGAGGCCCGCTGGAAGAGCTCGTGGACCTGAAACAACAAGAAAGCTCAACAGAAAACAGAACGGATATAGTAAATTGGCACATAAAGAGGTCCTTTTCTCCTCCTCCTTTTTGGATATATGTAGCTTGTCCCCTTGTTTTCTAATGCAAGTGCATTTTTCTATGCTGGTGGTAAGTAATACATGTTGCATAATTAGCATGCATTTGTTGGTTTATTTTACCTGTCTGTGATTTAACCTCATTCTTACATATTTATTGTCTCTTTGCAGAATTTGCCTGTCCGACCTCAAGGTGGCAGTAAGGTTAACAGCTATAATGCAAGTAATAAAGAAGAAGATATTGTTATAGGCTTGAAGCCACCTAAGCCATCAAATGATCTAAAGGAAGAGGCATCTCATGTGAAGCATGCATCTCAAGGCGACGTTCCCTTTTCAGGTCCTTTACAAGTTTCAGGATCGAGTGGCTTTGCATGGGCAAAAAGACGAACAGATGATTCCGTAAGATCTCACAGTAGGTCTAGTTCAAGAAGTCTCATTTTTGAACCTTCAGGTGCAGTGCAGTTGAGGAATAACTTGGAGTCAAAAAGGAATGAAAATGGTGAGGCTTTAAATGGACATGATCACAATCCTTATGAAAGGTTCAATCATGTCATTATCAAGGATTGGAGCCAATTAGAACATCCGAATTCCTTTGATGGTTCCAATGTATATCATTCGCGGGATTTATCACTGGCACTTCATCAGAAAGAGGACTTGACTATCAAGAGAACTAGTTTGGTAAGTCCATATTATGATTTTAAAAGCCTTATGTATCCTTTGTTATTGTTGAAATTTTGATATATTGGGTCAGTTTAGTGCAATTTCATAATTTAACAGACTAGTGAACTAAACCTTGCAATTTCATAATGTAACTGTGCATTTCAAGTGAGATAAACCTTCCCAATAATCTTGCTTTTCCATAGTTGACATGATCTTCAGTTGTCTCAGTCTAAGTCACTAAAGGAATGAATTGGCTGGTGACAATAGATCCACTTTCAGTCCCTTGATATTTCCGGTAATAAAACCATTTGAAACAGTAGTGTTACTGAAATGCCAGCAACTTGATTCTTTATTGACTTGGAAAGCTGTTTGACAATCCCATTAAGTGCTGCAGCTGAAAGACTAATTGTTTTTCTGTGTTTAGCCTATTTGATACAAATTATATTCACTACTAAGTGCTTTTATATACCACCCGATAAAAATAAAAATTTCAGATAAAGAGATATCCTAAACATCAAGAGACCTTTCCATGGTTTCAAAACATTTGCGTCTTATGTTCATCTCTCTTTCTCTCTCACATGCAAAACCACAGACGTCTCTCTCTCTCTCTCTCTCTCTCTCTCTCTCTCTCTCTCTCTCTCTCTCTCTCTCTCTCTCTCTCTCTCTATATATATATATATATATATATGCGTGTGTGTGTGTTGTGTGTGGCAGGCACATATATACACGTTCCAACAGAGTAATAAAAGTTTGGTAGTTAACAATCACATAACAAATTATGCATATTTTTGGTAGTTAACAATCACATAACAAATTATGCATATCTATCTGGAACAACCTATTGTATGGTGCTTGGTTATGAATAAATTCTTTCATGATCCTTAAAATGTTTAAATAGTCTCTTCATGATTTTTGTTTTTTACTTGAGATAATAAAGAGACCACTAGAGATGATTAGATTGACATAAAATGACAGTAAAATTATTGCTTAAACAGAAATAAGGATATCAAAGTAGTGACAAAATTACTAAACCTAGAATCAATCTTGTTAAGAAGAGTTCTTTTTGGAAAAATTAAAATAAATACACTGTGTTGAATGATGTATGCGGTCAAGGCAGGCTCATAGGGAAAATCCCAAACAATAGATATAGGTTTCGGCTAATGATGTTTTACTATAATACTTTTGAGTTTAGTCCTACATTCATCTGATTTACTTGTTAAAGAATGTCCCACATCGAAATCTTAAAGAATTCTAAACTAATTAATAAGGTCTCTGGGCCACCCCACTCATGGCCAATTGGTTTTGAGATGGATGTACATGTTTTTTTAATATGGTATCAAAGCTGAGTTTAGGGTGTTATTCTCACTTTCACGCGCGACTCAGTTCCTTCTTAGCCCATTTCAATTCTTGGGCTCCTATTAATCACCCATTCTAGTTCTTGGGTTCTCTTCAATTCGAGTCACGTGCGAGGGCGGCTCAGTTCCTTCTTAGCCCGTTTCAGTTCTTGGACTCTTGTTAATTGCCTATTTTAGTTGTTGAGCTCTCTTCAACTCGAGTCACATGTGAGGAGTATTAAAAACTGTTCCGCATTGAGTTCTCAAAGAATTCTAAACTAATTAATAAGTTCCATGGGCCACTCCACTCATGGCTAAATTGGTTTTGAAATGGATTCGCATATTCTTTAACATAACTAATGGCATATTGTTACATTTGGTAACTTAGAGGCATACACTCAAAATTTCCAATTTTGAACTTCATAATTCATATTCAATTTCTGTCAAATGAAACCAGTCTTCTGTTGTAAACACATTTATTTCGATATGGATCAGGTTTATCAAGAGCAAGGGGACAAGGTAGATTTTTCAGGACCATTGTTGTCGCAGTCACAAAAGGTTGATGAACTCTTGGAGAAACATGAGCGTCAGATCCGCCAGGCTGTTCGAAGGTCATGGTTCCAAAGAGGTGAGAGTTTTATCTGTGATTACAGATTAGATTGTAAGTGAGTTGAAAGACTTTCAGTTGTTATCAGTAACGCGAATGACTACAGGCTGTTAGAAGATCATGATTCTGAAGAGGTGAAGAGGTGATTAGTTGTTGCAGTGACTACTAATTAGATTGTAAATAAAACGAAAGACTCGGTTAATACCATAGACGTGAATGTGCCTCCTGTAGCTAACCTTTAGGGGTCAAACTACCTGGATTTATTTTCCTTAGCTTTTTTTTTTTTTTTTTGGGCATTGCCCATGGGCAAATTCTATCAAATCCAAACTAGAAGCGCCGCGCCCAGCCATATATATTCTGAGGAAGTTTGGATATATGACCAATACTGCCTCCAGGTCCTCCTTTCAGTTATATTTTGTTCTTTTCCTAGTCTGTTGTTCCCTAGGCTTTGGTTCCTTATTCTGTTCTGCTTCATACTTGCTACAGAAATTTACGTCTATTGGATTAGCAATGCCCTTCCCTTAGTTATGTAGTAAAAATGGAAACAGATGTATGGCCTGACCTTTATCTGAGGCTCTGACTGTTAATATATTTTTCATGAGGTTAGAAAATCTGCAATTTCTTTCACCTCCACTTTCGTGAATTGTTGAAAAAAATCTAGAATCCATTAAACAAAGTATATGGAAAATCATTGTTTGTCTTGACTAATAGCAGATATGTTACCTTGCAGTTAAGAAACAGGCGAAGTGATTATGTGGTATACTGGATTCTTAATGGTTCAGGACAGAGCTAACAGTCGAAGAAGTAAACATGAAAAATTAGCTTGTGGATGCCATGAAGTTGCATAAAATAGAAACGGATCACTAGTTCCGCAGCAAAATATTGCCTCTCAAGTGAAAAGGCTGAGAGGCCACCAGTGCTGATTCTCTTCATGAAGCTCGGTTACATGAAGAAACCAAGAACGGGTTTGAGAGACTTTGTTCATCTTCTTGATGGCCATAACACACACGTCTTGTCACTTCACATTCTTTTTTATCCTTGTAGGCCCTAATTTATACAGACGATGTCGACTCTTTAGGCTGATGTAAAGGTAAATTACTGATAATGGTTCTGCAGAAGGGTGAGGTAAATGTTTATTGTTCGTAGCAATCTAATCCAACATCTCTGCATTACCTTCGTATCTCCAATGAAATTCTTTTGTTCCTATTGAAGCAGTGTGTTCTTTAGTGCTATTCTTATCTATAACTATCTGTACATTCAGATGTTGTAACACTAGCTTCAGGACTAGGCCTCCCGTGGAGCCAAGCTAAACTTCACAAACTGGCGGATTGTACGATGGTGGAGCAAAAACATGGTAGAGAATTGAGTCATAGTCCACCAAATGATAAAATGCAGAAACACTGCATTACAATTGGTAACTGTCATTTTCAGACCACAAAGCTTGGCCCCTAACAAGCTTCCTAAAACATTGACTCCTTACCTAAACAGTAAGACATTGCACATTCTAAACTTTTGTCGCGGCCTATTACGATGGAGAATTAATGTTGTCATGATCAAAATTTAGTAATAGCTGAGATCACCAGGAGGAAAATGCACATGATACCTGGACAATTACAAGTCTTCTCAGTTAGTGAGAGCCAAAAGGCCAACAACAACACCAACAAAAAATGAAACAGGATAAAAGTATCTCTCTCTCATTTTTTTTTTTTTTTTTTCTCTTTCCTTTACCACTCGTAACTAATTTCATGAATATTGCATTGAGATGACCAATTATATTTGTATTCTTATGCTTCATATGCCAATTGGGGGATGATAATTTGTTTGAATGGTAAACTCAGAATTGAAAAAAATAAATAAATAAAGTGCAAGCGAAAACCTGTATGGGAAAATTGACATGCTAACATGCATCGGAGTAGTATAATAGTGTTGTTGGAGGATAAGTGTCACTAGGTTTAGGACCACATTACCCTGACAGAATAATACTGCCAAATTATGATTGGAGTAACACGTAAATTGGACTTTGGAACGAAGCTTTTGCCATGATAAGGGTAATGGATAGCAGAATAGGGATCCAACGGGCGAATGTGTCTCAATAATGAACTCTTACATCCCCTCCCCCCCCCCCCCCCCCGGGGTCCCCAAACCCACAGCACCCCACAACCCCATGCCCCACAAAACAAAAAATCCCCCACCACCAAACAAATCCCCAGGAAACAGAGTTGGACAAATAACTTAAATAATTCGAAAGCGTTAGGCCACCAAAAAAGTTTGCTCTCAAAGATTATCATAATCTTCCTCTCTTTTTGCCTCGTAGGATTTGCAATTAGAAAAGAGGTCCTTGGTAGAAGGTTCGAACCCAAAAGAAGAAGAATCCAACGCGAAATGCAAAAGCGGATTATGCCAAATTTGCAATAAGATGAGTACCGTGGGAGGATGTGGTGTGAAAATTCTGACTTTGTTTGGACTATAAAATTCTACTAATATTATTTTGGAATACTGTTTAAACATGATCTATAACATAGCTTGAAAATTATGACTCTGTATAGATTATATAATTCTTTCAATATTCAATTAAAATTTTTATTTATACATGCTTTACAATCACTTTTTTATATTTCTAACTACTCACATATACCATATTTCTAAATGCGTTACACTATTATTTTTCTAAAATAATAAAAAAAAAAAAGAATCCAAATGGAGCCTATGAAATTATGCCTATAACACTAAATACACAAAAACACATTGGAATAATCTTCATAACATGATAAAAAAAATAATAATAATATCTTAAGCTACCTTTGGCTTCCATGCCAATTCATTTTTTATTTGTTTTGGTCCTCGAAAATCAACTTTTTGGGAGTTTTGGTAGATAGGATGAGATAAATGCGCAGAACCAATTCTATGCGTTAGCAGTCTCCATTCTTCAGTTGGACCGCAAAAGTGATTAGCGAGTTTTACTCGCATGTAGTTAGCTGTCATTGTGATGAATGATTAGTTTGTATTGATACAAATTTTTACTCTTTCGGAAAACTTTAAGAAAATGTTTATAGTGTCACGAAGGGATAAATTTTGCAAAATGGTTCTACCATGAGAAATAGAATACAAAGTAAAATGATTTATTTTCACTAATTAGTCAAATTCTGTAATAAAATCCAAACAGGGACTTTTGTCTACCTTCAAATCTAATTAATCATTCTCATGAATAGAATAGAATTAGTAACTTTTTTAATTCCCTATGAGTGTATTTGGTTAATATTTTCTCCAGAAATCATTTTCCAAACAAGTTCTCTAACTACCATTTTATCTCACAAAACACATCTATCAACAATAATACTTTTCAAAAAAAAAATCTCTAAAAAACTTCATTCAAACACATTATGAGTCATTCTCTTACTTTAGTTATTTGTCTTTCGTTTAATACAAATCATCCTTAATATGGCAATACTTTCAAGTGTGCCTCTGAAAAAGATATAAAACCACAAGAAGAAAAGATAAAATGTTCTAATTAACAAATTTGACAACAACAATATTTGTTTAGGACAATATGGACCTTTATTGACTCTAACTTGCAAACAAATACAGTAACAAACTTTTGCACCAAAAAACTTGGATGATTTCCACTTTAATGTTTACTCAAGTGAGGTTGATGATACTTGCTTGTTGCGGCTAATGACATGCACGTGGTGGGATCGTCCTCTTCTTGGACCCCATTTGCCATGACCACGAAGCTGTTTATTATTTGACGTTTCACTAATAAAGATGATTAACACATCTAATCACGCTTCACTAATAAGGATGATTAACCACCAAACCAATGAATGAGATTACTTCGAGTTCAATTTTACGTAGGTCTTATATATATATATATATATATATATATATATATATAGCCTCTTCCTGTAGGATCGTTATACTTAAGGAAGAAGGGATTGCTAATTACCTTTTTGGATAATTAACAAATATTACTTGTAAACTGAAATATCATTAAATTAACAAATCTCTGGTCAAACTACACCACATAGGATTTGTCATGCAATCATACACATGTAGTAGAGTTATCTTACGTGAGCCTCACCTTTTTTGCTTTTAATCATAATTGTTTTTTGACAGCTGACCGTCCAACTTGGTCGAAGTATTAGTGGTTAATATTAACTCAGCAGTTCATTCATGCCAATTGAGTTAACAAAAAGTGTCAAGTTTGGGATCCCCTTCCTCCAATTATTTTTAAAAAAATACTATTAAGTAGGCATATAAATATGATGGCAAAAACAAAATCAATAATTACTTGACACATTATTTAATACAACTTTGATGTCATTAGGATAATGATTTATGTACTCCACCTTTTGATGCATTGTCTCTCCTTTGGTTTTAATTATGTGAAAAGACTTGATACGGAAACGTAATATAGGAAAAATGTTTAACAACTGATCCCTGAAGAATTGATAACAAATTTGCAAGGAAATCAGTAATTTTTATTGAAACTCGAAAATAATGATAAAAAAAGTGGTCTAAAGAGGAGGCTAAATAGCCTTTTATAGTTCTAATAATATCCTAAAATCGTATTGAATAAAATACCTATAAAGAGCTACAAAACAATAAGGAAACTAATTAAAAGATATAAAACTCATAAAGTCCCACAAGTGAGCTGCGGGCCCTGCTAAGCCAACCATGCTGGGGTTGGTTAAAAGTCCACCCACGGCAACTCTTTATGAGTAAGTCGCGAGTACTTGCGGCTAACCAATTTCTACCCACTGCTCGCAGACAGAAGCTTGTCGCGAGTTGTCACCTAAGAAATTGCAAGCGCGGCTTCTCCACCTTCACTCGTGCCTTGTCATGCTTATGCCAATACTTATTTTCTAGGAACTTCGCATCAGTTCCTCCTATTTGAAAAGAACTCAACAGACCTCGAGTTGACATCAAAAATGGGGTATAGTGGTTTATTTTGAGAGTGATAGAGAGTGAAATCAGCTACATTGAATGTAAGAAATACCTTACAACTCTAGCAAGTCCACCACATAAGCATTAGGATTGATGCACTTTAGATCTTATAAGGCGCATACTTCCTCAAATGCAACTTGTTGTACTATTGAACGGGAAAACATTCACGTTGTAGGTATAATGTGATTTCATCCCCTTCCTCAAAAATAGTAGCTCGCCTATGCCTATCCATTGCTGCCTTCACACCAGCGTTGGTTTCCTCCAATTTCTTTCTCATGGTCTCTTGAATCTTCTTTGCATCCTTAGCCAAATCACCTACAGCTACATTGTATCCAGGCACATTAGGTCGCGTCCACCACATGCCTTGGAGGTCAATAGAGAAAGGCAATCTCCCTGTAGAACTATGCACCGTATTATTGAATGAGAACTCAGCTTCAGGCAATGCATGGTCCCATTGCCTCGGCTTCTAACCACAGATGCACTTAACAAGATTTCTCAAAAACCAATTAACTACCTCTGTTTGTCCATCAGTTTGCGAATGTGTTGTGCTACTGAAATTCAACCAAGTCTCAAACATCCTCCAAAGGATAAGCCAAAAATGACTTAAAAACTCAGTATCACTATCGGAGGTAATGGATTTTGGCACTCCATGCAAACGAATTATCTCTCGAAAGAACAAATGTGCAATATGTGATGCATCAGAAGTTCTTCAACATGGGAAGAAATGAACAATTTTTGGAGAATCTATCCACAACCACAAACACAAAGTCAACTCCTCGTTGTGTCCTAGATAATCCAAGCACAAAATCTATGGAGAGATCCTCCCAAATTGCCTCCAGTACAGGTAAAGATGTATATAACCCTGTGCTCTATGCTTCTCCTTTGGTAGTCTAACTAGTATAGTACTTTCGCACATAATTACGCACATCCTTCCTTAGTTGTGGCTAATAGTACCTCTCTTCTAAACTTGATGTGAGCTTCTTTACTCCAAGGTGCCCACTCAATCCTCCACCCTGCAAATCCTGAATTAATTTCTCGTGAAGATAAATTATCAGGATGCACAAACGATTCCCTTTAAAGAGATAACCATCGTAATAAGTGTGATAGTCAACTTTAGGGACTCCACTCAAGCAAACTACCCATACTTCTTTAAAGTCTTCATCATCCCTATAAAGTTCTGGAACAATCTTGAACCCCACAACTTCATTGCTCATAGTCACTAATGAAATAGCTTGGTGACTCAAAGCATCAATAACCTTATTATGTGGGTTTGATTTGTGCTTCAAAGTGAAAGAAAATTGTTGTAAGTAATAAACCTAACAAAGCATGCATCTTACTTCTAGACTTTTGGGTGTTTAAACGCTTCAAGATTTGATTATCCATGTACAGAATGAACTGATTTTGAACTAGGTAGTGCTTCCAATACTTGAATACTCTTACCCTAGCATAAAGCTCTTGTTCACACGTAGACCACTTTTGCCAGTCTTCACTCAGCTTCTCACTAAAATAAGCCACGAAACGTCCTTCTAGAAAGAACAGCTATTGCCTACTCCACTAGCATTGCACTCCACCATGAACAATTTATCGAAGCTTGGCAATGCTAGGACTGGGGCAGTAGTTAACTTCTCCTTAATCAAAGAGAAGCTCTTCTTTTGTTCAGGACCACAATGGAACTTCCCCATCTTTATGTAATCTATCAAAACGGCGGTAATTGTGTCGAAATTACGAATGAATCTATGATAAAAAGTTACTAATCTATGAAAGCTCCTTACATCCATCACAGTCTGAAACTTGGCCAATTTCGAATGGCCTTAACCTTATCCTCATCAACTTGAATGCCATCCTCGTTGATCACAAAGCCTAAGAAAATTAGTTTCCTTACCATGAAATAGCACTTCTTCAAATTGATAAACATCTTATTTTCTTGCAAAACAGATAATACTTGATGTAAATACTCCAAGTGTTCTTCCTCGTTAGCACTATAAACAAGAATGTCGTCGAAGTAGACGATGACAAACTTCCTCGTGAAAAGCTTCAACACATTATTTGTTAACCTCATAAATGTGCTAGGTGCATTGAAAATGTCAAAAAGGCATCACCAACCACTCATAGAGACTTTCCTTGGTCTTGAACGCTATCTTGCACTCATCTCCAAGTCGGTTATGAATCTAGTGATATCCACTCCTCAAGTTAATTTTTGAGTAGACCCGAGAGTCAGATAGATGGTCTAATAGGTCCTCCAAATGGGGAATAAGAAACATGTACCTGGCTGTAACTTTATTAATGGCTCGACTATCCAAGCACATGTGCCAACTCCCATCATTTTTTGGGAAACAATGCAGGTACAACACACGGACTAGAACTCACTTGAATCAGCCCCTTCTGTAGCAAATCATTTACAATTCCTTGTAGGACTTCATTCTCCTTAAGACTCATTCGATAGTGTGGCAGATTTGGTAGACTTGTTCCAGGCACAAAATCAATTGGCATGGTGAATATATCTCATAGGTGGCAATCCTACAAGTAGCTCATCAGTCATGACATCAACAAACTCTTTTAACACCTCTGGCATAGATGGGATAACTACCATCTACACTTCTTTTTCTTCCTCGATCAACACACCTCTGACTATTAAGGCAGGCACCTCCCTTGAAACTTGGAAATCTGCAAGGAAAACTCCTTCTGAAAGAGAAAAAGTCAAAAAGTTCCTAGCAGATTTACTACCACTAGCACTAGTCGGACCCATTATAGGACTCTCACTCTACTTTTTAGGCACTAGAATGATCTTCTTGCCATCCTTCACAAATTTATAAACATTTTTCTAACCACAGCGAGTTGTATCCACATCAAAATACCATGAGTGACATAATAACAATTGAAATGCGTCCATGTCTATTACATCACATACTATTTCATCTTGATAAAACTTCTCTCTAGACAAAGACACCCTACATCGTTCTACCATCCGAACATGTTCAACATGCCTTATCTAACCTCTTTTATAAGAGTGAGGGTACTTCTCTATAGGCAATTTCAAAGAATTAACTAAAACCCTAAAAACAATATTTTCAGTGCTACTATTATCAATAATCAAGTCACAGATGTTACTAGAAATTGTGCATCTGGTTTGACATAACTTGTAGCGTTGAGAATTATCCAGTTGTCTTGATGCTATGAGTAGCTTCCTTATCACGAATGCTTGATGCTGAAACTCCTCATGCACTCTATCAGGGCCGCAAATGTACTTCTGCCCATCCTTCTCATAGTGCTCCCCTTGATCATTTACATCCTCTCCATGCTCTACAAGACCAATCCTCCTTAGACTTGGACAATTTGCAGACATATGCCCAAGTTTACTACATCTCCAACATTCATCATCCCACAGTTTAGCATACGGGTTGTTCGACTTATTTTGTTATTGGGAGGGGGTGCGGTCTTAACAGCTTGACACCTCAGGCCTTATTAGGCTCTACCATAGGACGTTTGTCCTTTAGTAAACTTGCTCCTCTATTTTCCTGCACAACTTTGGGAGGTTCACGAACACCTTTCCAAAGATACTCCGCATTCCTACGAGATCCACTCTCTCGAGAAATCTTCTTGTGGAGATACAAAATTCAGCCATAATGGCCAAATTCTGAGCATCTGACAAAGTAAAGATGAGGTTACATCTTATCTCATCGTAGATTCCATCCTTCAACCCATTCACATATCTTGACATCATTGACTTTCAGTCTCCCTAATGTCATTGCAAGATAATAGGCACAGAAATTTAGAGTTATAGTCTAAAACAGAACGAGTACCTTGTATGCAATGTTGAAATTGCGAATAAAGATATTCCTCGCAATATGTGAGCAGGAAATGCGCCTTCGACAATTTCTTCATCTTTATCCATTACCCTTTAGGCGCTTTCCCCAATCGTAATCTTGATGTCTATAGTTGCTTTCACCATAAAAAAGCCCCACTTTTCAACTGTAGGCAATGAGTTTGACTTACTTCTCTTTAGGTATATTCATATAATCGAATAACCTCTCGATCTCGGCAATCCAATCAAGAAAATCTTCAATCCTCAAATTACCAATACAGGCGGGCACATCAACTTTCAGTTTAAACTTATCAGATTGGTAATTTTGATAAGTCCGCGGGTTCGGGTTCACCACAAAGTGTTCTTTATATGATGAACTTTCTTCGTAGGCTTAGTTCCTATGAAAAGAAACATGATCTTAACGGTTAATTTATCATTCATAGGCTAATTCCATGTCATGGTCACCCTTTCCATCACGATCCCTTCTACCCTACAACCCGATCTCTTTGATTAATTTCTTGTCGAATCTCTCTTCTATACAATCCATATCCATATAATTAGTCATACTATCCATACGATTGGTCAATACTTGCAGTTGGGCAGGTGTAACATAATCCTCGACTCCATCTGTGGGATAATCATCACGTCTTTCGTTGCCAGTAGCCATCTCAGGAAAAACTTGCTCTGATATCAATTGATACGGAAGTGTAATAAAAGAAAAAGTTTTAACAACTAATCCCCTGAAGAATTGATAGCAAATTTGAAAGGAAATCCACAATTTTTACTGAAACTTGAGAATAATGATAAAAAAAAATGGTCTAAAGAGGAGGCTAAATAGCCTTTTTATAGTTCTAATAAATCCTAAAATTGTACTGAACAAAACACCTAAAAAGAGTTGCAAAACAATAAGGAAATTATTTAAAAAGAAATAAAATGCGTAAAGTCCCATAAGTGAGCCGCAGACTTTGCTGAGCCAGCTGTGGTTGCGGTTGGTTAAAAGTTCCCTCGCGGCAACTCTCTGTGAGCGATCCACAAATACTGCAGCTGGCCAATTTCCACCTATGCCTCGCGGACAGAGGCTTGCCGTGGGTTGTCACCCAAGAAGCCATAGGCACAACTTAGTCCATGGCTTCTCTGCCTTCACTTGCGCCTTGTCGTGCTTGCTCCAATATCATCTTCTAGGATCTCCGCATCAAGAATAAAAAGGTCTTATTTTTATGTATATGTGAACTTAAAGTCACATAATTTAGAGGTATTTTAAATGAAATATAAATTTTAAGTTTTATAATTTGGAGGTATTTTATTATTTTCATATGATAAAGAATAATCAGAAGAGTATATACATAAAAAAGTAAACTATACAAATTGTTTCTTTGTCATTAAACTTAAAAAGTTTGAAAATTGAAGTGCATATTTTTGTAAGATGTTAGAAATATTATGAACTGCCCGTGAGAATTTTTAAACTTTGACCCACACCACCTTAAAACTTACACTTTCCCCCTCGTACCCACACAGACACATACATACACGTACAAGCATACATACAAGTCTTATCCTCCAAGTCATAATTATGTGTTTCGTCTGCTATTCTTTATACATGATGTTTATGGACTTCTCTTCGGCATGCCATGACAAGAAGTGATAGCTATTTCTCGAACAATGAGTTTTTCCATTGGAATAAAAGTCTAAAAAGATGTTGTTGCCTAATAAATAGCATTTTATGTCATCAAAAAGTTTTCTAACCTTTCACAGATTATGCATTACCTTGTATTTTCCTTTGTTTGTGGTTGTTGTTTGTCAACATATATAACAATCGGTTGTGTTTAGAAAAGAAAACGAATGGAAAACAAAAATAGTTTTATCAGATAAAAAATTAAAATTGGCGGTCGTAAAAAATTAAAAAATTACTAATATTGTACTTTTATACAAGCTAAGATTTGGTTCACTCAACTATAGTAGTTCGTATGGATGCATGAGAGAATGTATTGAGTATTCAAAATATGCCACATGGTAATATTACGTAATATTGTATGTGTGCATATTGTGTGTGTGTTTGGGGGGGGGGGACCAATAGTAAGGGTGAGCATAATCTAATCTAATAAAATTGATTTACTAGTCGATCTCGAATTGATTTCAAAATTTTGAAATTAATAATTTAATAAATTGGTCTGTATTTCAGGGTATTCCAAATTCAAAAATTTGAATTCAGTTGGTATTTGAAAATAGAGATTCTCAATCAGTATTATCAATTTCAAATTCAATTAATTAAATATTTATTTTTTAACATATATTTTTACATATATCTGACTAAATATACGTTCAACCTATACAACTAAATATGATTTAGTGTAAACTTTATAATTAAAAGATCTAATGTAGCTAGAATATTATAAATACAATTAAAGAGTTCCAATTTAAATAATCAAGCGTGTGTATAAGTTCAATTTATTTTAGATTTTGAAGTAGAAGTTTAGGAGCTATATATAAAATAGTGACTAGTAAGTTATTGAAATTAAAATATACACTTAAAAGTGTGTGTGTGTGGGGGGGGGGTGTGTATGAACATTTTTAAGTAATATTTATATGAATAAATAAACTATATTTGTATTTATATTGATATAATATGTTAACTACATAAAATTTGCACTCATAATTTCATTTTTCAGTCTTATTCTTAGAGGAATATTTATTGATTAATGACAATTGATAAGTGAATTATTTGATCAGATAATATTTGTTGGACTTAATATACATTTTTTCCAATGATGGAGTATAATACTTAGGCCAAATTTTTAGTTCAACCCAACAATTTAATTCGATAAATCAATAAATAATGAATTCGAATTATGAAATTGAATTCGGTGAAATCAAAATAGGTCGGTATTTTTTAAGCTACAATATTAAATTTACTACATTGCTGAATTATTGGCCAAATCACAAACCTAACTAGTAGAAGGATAGGGAAAATATGTATAGCATCTAGGTGAGCAGCATATTGGAAGTTGTATGTTTGACAGTTTAAATAACTATCTCAACAATTTGAAGTATTGTATTTGAGCTAATAGCCTATACCTTTGTTCTATCATGACGAGATACCTTAAATCTGCCTTTCCGAAAAGCATTCCCATAGGCATTTATCGTGGAATTAGACTCGAGAAGTATTAAAATTTGTTTGTAAGAAATTAGTAGGCGTATTCACAAGTAAGTGGGTTTGTTCAATTCATGATCATACATATAGAACTTGATTAACATAGTATCTACACTTGAAAGAAAGCTAATTAGAAATCATTGAGTGTGTGTTCGCACATGTGTTGGAGTCTGAATATTTAATTATGTATTTTGATTATATACGACAGTTTTGTCATTGTGCATTAGATATCGATTAGAATAATGTTTTTTTATATATAAGGGTAGATACACTTTGCCCCCTTTGTTTCATTTTTCCAATTCAACCAAATTAATAGACAATTTACTGCCTTAAAAGATTTTATCAATATTGATAAATATATGAAGATGGCGTGTATTTTTTTTTTTTGAAAATCTATACTCTTAATATGTATGAAAGACATAATTGTTATCTTATTTTATTTCTAGTTAATTTATGCAATCTTTTAAACTTTTATAATTCATGACTATATGAATATTTTTTTGGAAATGTAACATTTTATTTAATATTTTTTTGTGTTCCATTATACAAAAAAGTGAGAATTTATGACTCCTTTTTATTTGTTATATTTTTTCAATAGTCAAACAAAACAAATAAAAAAGTAAACACATTAATAACATATAAATATAATATGGCAAGAAAAGCCAAACTCTGAGTCTAATATTTATAAAACATGTAACAAGTTAGTAAAAGACAATAGAATCTAACAAAAAATTTTAATATGTAGTTGCAAAAAAAAAACCAAACTAACTAAATATTGTATTTTATTTATTTAAAATAATTTTTCTAATAATAAATATTTAATTCATTAAAAATATAATATTGTATGTAAGAAAGTGCATGTGTGCATTTGTATATATGTGTGTATTCACATGTACATGTGTGTGTATTTGACAACCAGTCAAAATTAAAAACATATTTATGATAAATATATATTTCATCCTCATTTTTCTGTTTAACTTTTTATGATCGAAACAAAACAAACAATAGGTGTAAAATTCTTGTCTTTTTTTAACATGCTAAAAGTTAATATAGATCATTTATTAGTTGATTTAAAAAATGTAATATTGATGAATTACTCACAAACTGAAAAAAAATAAATATAAAGTCATTATAAATAAATCACATGAAAATAAATTTATGCAAAAATTATGAAGGACTGCATTTTATCTAAATAAAGTTCACAATATCCTTCTGTGTTTTTTATATTTATGAAATACTGGATGGCGATAGAGTGCCTTTAAATTATGTTTAAGGGGGTGATGTGAAACTAAGATAGTTTCAGGGAGATAAAAGTGTAATTAACTCTATGTGTAATACCTTGTTGTACTTCTTTAATTTCTTAACTCTAAAGCAAAAAATTTATTTTTGTTCTACAAATATGTCGATGTTACCTCTTACACTCAAATTTCTGGTTCGGTCCCCAACTGGATTATGTAATCTATGACCCAAATTTTGTAAAGAAATTTATAACTAGCATTATAAGAATTTACCCGCAAGTTTATGCTATGAGATAATGATAACTTGGGACATCCATTTTGGTCTATATAGCAAAAGGCAAATTGAAGGTTTCTTCACTTGAGAAAAACTTAGAAAAAATAATGAAGTTACTCTTGGTGACTAACATAGGTTGTATTGTTCTGGATTAGAAGGGTTACAAAATGACATTAAAGCATCTCAATGAGCGCAAAGGGAGAGCAATGGCACTAGAGGTTGGCCAAGGGAAAGGATTAAGGCACATAATCTCCTCCCAAGATTTTAGAGATAGCTAAAATTTTCATATAAAAATTGAAAATTTTGAAATGCTAAATTTTGGCATCTTAAAATTCATTGAAAATTATATATAAAATCATTTTCTAAATATGTACATTAGAAGAGTCTGTGTCTAGTTAGGATACATGTAATTCATTCTCACTTTAGAAAAAATTGAATTCCTAATTTTTTAAGAGTACGCCTCCAAGGAAAATGCTACAGGTACTGTTAAATATTCAGAAATTTTGACTAATTTTATCTTGATTGTTCAATCACTTTTTAAATTTTTTGGAAAGGATTAATTCATCAATCTCATCTGCTTTTTGTTTTCGGATTATCACCTGTTACTGTGGTTTTTGTCTCATCTCGCAAATTGGCTAACGGCAAAAAGGGCAGGTATTGTGCTGTATATGTGTTGATTTGTATGTTGCTTGATGTGTCATTAGAAGATAATTATGATTGGTTGGATTAATCATGTCAACTCCACATATTACCCTACTTACTTACGGGGCAACTCTAGAGTAAAGTCCTCTTCTATCTCCCACTTTTTGTTTGGCGTTATTTTTCCATAAACATTTTTCTTAAAATCTTCAAAATTATTATATTAAATTTTTGTTTTTGACAAAACACTCTAAAAAATAATTATACAAACAAACTCAGTGCAAGAATAGGGAAGGAGAAGAAATTCCGATTACGAATTTTAAAAATTTTTTGACATCTCAAAATTTGGTATTGATTTTCAATTTTATAATTTTTAGCTCTCTTCCTCACCCAACCTCTACTTTCTAAATTTTCTTAATACCTACTTACTTTGTATACGTTCCCTAATAACTAAGTACCAAATAACATAAGATATGTCTAATACAAGATAAAATAAATAATTTGAATAAATAAAGAGATATGCAGTTTTAATCATAAGAAGCTAAAGAAATAAAAGTAAATATATGCGTAAGGTTATGTGTGTGTGTGCACGCACCTATAATTAAATCTGGAGTTTGAATATCTAACTTGATTATATATTTTATTTGTGTACAGTAGGTTTATCATTGTATGCTAAATAATTAAAATAATATTTAACACACAATACCTTGATATACTTGTTTAAACTTTTAGCTTTAGAAAAAAAATTGCTTTATTTTCGTTATACATATACGTGCGCCTAGATCCAAAATCCGTCCCTGCTTGCTTGTTTGATGACTTGATTTTAGCTTGTTTTTTCTCGAATTCAAAGAATGCCTTAAAAGCTAACACAAACTAGAAATCGTTGTGCATGTTGGTCATGATCACAAAAGGGAGGGGTTCAAAGGCATGAGAGCGACCAGAGATGTGAAACAATAAGAAAAGGTCAAAGAGTCGACAAATTGGAGAGAAAGTTGGCAAGCTTTTCAAACGTGGTCCAATTTTAGTGATAAAAAGTATTTATTAGTTAATTTTGTGTTTAACTTTACTAAATTCACACAACAAATGAAGTTTTTGTAAACTTTGTATACTTGCGATTTATGTAACATTTTTTTATATACAAAGTAGGAAAACAAATAATAGACTTGATGCAAGTCACCTTCTTGGGCTAGTGGTCCAAGGATGAAAATGAAAACTATATTAGGTCATGTTTTAATTGATACATTTAAAGATCGTTGTTAATTGAATCACATTGTTTAAGAAATAAAAAGGGGATTCGACGAAAGATTTGAAATATATTATTTGGATAAATTTTGTATATTGATTTTAAATTTAATAGGCATGGATCAATATAATACAATATATTTTATTTTCACATAACTTACATGAAATCGAGAGCCTTTCAAATTTAACCATCTTGCATTCTTTTTATTTAATTTGAGAAAAAACATTACCACTAATCCTTGTACTTAAGCATGAAACTAAAACTCTTTGATAATTAAGTAATTGAAACACGAACCCCATTTATTAAATCAAACTTCTTCAATCCAAATCAAAATTAGAGTAACTTGCACCATTTTGCTAGAAGCAATAAAGTTTAATAAAACTATTTAATTTTTTTTTTGTTTTAGCAATAAAGTTACTCGTTTTTCTTTTTGTTGCTTTCCTACTATTGTGAAGAAGATCAAGTGACAAATGATGGGCCTGGGAGGAGTAATATTTGATTATCCAATATTCCATTGTCATGTGTGGTGGATCTGTTACTTGTTTTCAATTGATGCTTTTTCCATTCGCTAAATAACACGTCTGATGAGTAGATTAGCACGTGGGACCGTTGCATTCATGGCCCTCATAATATTTTTGTGCCAAATTACATCATTGCTCTCAATTACATGATGGTGCTAGTCCATTTCTTTTTGCCTCTTTTGTTTTTTGAATGAGACATAAAAAATTTTAAACAAGCACTCAAATAACAGAGTAGGCCAAAGAAATTCTTTTTGCCATTGAACATAGAACATGAAAATTTTTATTACGAACTTTTAAACGTTATTTGAATATTTATTTCACAACTTAACAAAAATGTATGATACATATGCAAAGAATAAAATTCATTCATAACGAAAAGTTCTTGATCTCTGTTTTCAGACTTTAGTTGATTTTCTTTTTTTCTTTTTTTTTTGTCTTCACTGTGGGATATCCGATCTTGGACCAACTAATCTCATAGCGCCTGGTTAGCGGGCTTGATTGATACCCAAGAGTTCAACAGCAGGGAATGATTACATCGAGGTAACTACCCCTTAGGCAAAACCAGTTGAACTTCAATTCCCTAAATTTTTTAAATTGCGTTCACTCTATATTTTGTTAATCTAATCTTTAAGCATTGTTTAATGCCTTTAATGCACCCATTGATGCCTTAATCTTTAATTATAGTTAAATATTTCTTTTTGTTGAACACAATGTCCCCCCTTACTTGATGTTAAAATTTCTATTTTTTACCCTTATAATTTTTTAAATTGTTCATCGTACCCTTACAAAATTTATATTTTCTCACAATAACTTTAGATGAAATATAAATTAACCTCCAAAAATATTTGCCTCTAATGTCTTGCCTTCTAAAGTCCTACAAATGAAGTTCTTGGCTTGTATAACGAGTATGTTCACATTAGCATAAAAGAGGGAAGGCAATGAAAATGAGGGCAGAAAAACACCAAGAAAAATGCATACTTGACTTATTTATTCCCATAACCAGTGTGCATTCATTATGCCTAAAAATTCATTATACGTTATGAAATTAAGACTGAAATGTTAATTTGAGGTGTAGTATGTTGGGCGAAAATGTTAATTTCACCTCTTGTTAAAATTTATGAATTTTTAGACAGCATTTTTGCCGTGAAATTTTTCCGCAGCTTGGAGTCTAGTAGTAAAATGTTTGTAAATCACGTGGCAAGATGATAACGTGAGAAAAAGTTTTAGAATATGGTGGAGAGAATGAACAAAACCATAGCAGCCACATTTGTCACCCAAGATTTTGGACTTTGCATTGTGGATCTCTAGAATTTTCAGAGTGACATTCACATAGGCATGCTGCAGGATCACGTGAGCTTTATGGCTCTACGAAAAGTATTTAATTAAAGTGACAAAAGTTCAAGGGGCAACTAGAAAGGACTAAAACATAAGGAAAAATTTTTACATGAACTCGTCAACAGTATTACATATAGATCTTGTACTCTAAAATAAAATTATATAAGTAGTTTTACATAACCAACTGAGCTAAGTATTTAATTAAAGTGACAGAAGTTGAAAGGGAAACTAGAAATGACTAAAACATAAGGGAAAATTTTTACATGGACCTGCCCATGATCCCACCTGTTAGATCTTACCCCACGTTTAGTACGTGCGAATCGTCTAAAATGGAAAGATCTTTCCAATTGGCTAATTTCATTTCCATGTTTGGTATGAACTTTGTAAGTCGAAAAGCCTTTCTTTCTAGGAATGTCATTCTAACTTTTCTTTGGAAATACCATTCCTCACCAAATCCTTGAAAATGGTGTTTTCCACTGCATTCTGAAAACAAAAAAAAAAATGATATCAAGTTATCCTTATCTATCCTCACATTTTTCAACTAAAATCGATTGTTCTTTTTGTTCTCTATTATTCTCTAAAAGCCTATCCTTGTTCTCTTTAGTACTTAATAAAGAATATGTTTGTTTTATCCACATAGATGGTTATATTGCTAAAAAATAGAAAAAATTTAAAATATTTATTTATATAGTGAAGTTAAGTAATTATTATAACTGAATTATTCATAATAAGAACACCAATTATTATTAAATTAAAAATGTTAAAATTTATTTTACAAACACAAATTGTGTGTATTTAGCACAAACAATATATACATATATGTTTACATACACATATACATATACATACCTATACACACACGCGCACACACGCATTTGCATATGCACATATACATATATACATATACATACATACATACATATATATATAATGTTTATGTGTGTGTGTTTGTATGTATACTATAGAAATAATTCAAGGCACTTTAGTCAAATCATTATATATTTTATTCCATTATGACATCTCAATATGATTATACCAAACATTAGAAAAGAATAGACATTTCATTCTAACTTTGACTACCAGATAGTGGAATGGAAAATTTTTTTCCAACCTATTCTGGGTGGAAAGACATTCTGAATGGAAAGACTTTCCATTCTAGAGCATTTATGCGTACCAAACATTGGGTTATAATCTAAAATATAGTCACATAAGTATTTTACATAATCAACCTAGCTTGCCCACCACCAAGACTTTAAGGCTTAAATGGGATGAGAGGTTAAGGATTCGAATCCTGCCTCCTATCAAAAATCCAAATGAGTACATAGTGCACCTGCCTGGTTCGATAGTAATTCAATCCTCGTTGGTTCCCCAGGGGCCCCAGTTGGACCTCTTCATAAAATAGGTTAGAAATAAGATATAATAGAGTTGAGAATTGACAAAAAAAAAAAAAGAGTATTCTTATGACACTTTGTTACGTTAGCATGTATCATTATACTTATGTAATATTCTTCACATCATTGTACTTATGTAATATTCTTTTAAATCATGAGATTTACAAGTGAGGTTATAAACCTGATCTATGTTAGAAATTTTCAAATATAAGCAAAGATATATTATATATTTTAGTTTTCACAAATACTAATTTTAATCTACTCGTGCCATTGATCATAGTCTATAGCATCAGATAGGGGATAACTGATACAGATAAGAATAGCAAGATTCATGCAATAGGCAATCAATTGAACAAAAAGAAGCAATTCAAATTAGTTTCTATGAATTTGGTTGGGACGTCGAAACTTTTGTTCTATTCAAATTAGCTTGCACGTAGTGTTCTTGTCAATGATCAAATTGTTCCTTCAACTACTATCCATCACTTGCACTAGGACTTTTTTTTCGCCTCAATTCCAACATATTGATGTTACTAAAGCTAGTTTCAGAATTAGACTAGACTTATGTTATCACGCAGAAAATTTAATTACCATCATTGACACCATATTACATACATAGTTTGTCAGAGTAATGCATACTTAGCTTTTTGCTATCTTTTTTTTTTTCTTTTACCACAACACCTTACAAGAATAAAAAGTACAAGTCAAGTCATTACTTTATTGGTCCACGTCTCCAACCATGCTAGCCCATCTAGATTTTTCTCAAATGGACTCGATCTATGTAGATCTAGTGATTCAAATTTGAGCCATCAAGACTTCATGATAGAATCCCTCAGCATTTCTTATCATCAAACAATAACTATTCATAAAGTTACTCGAGCAACTTTCTTTCTCTTTTTCTGGACGAAAATTATGTTGTTACTTAAAAGCCTGAATATTGTCCTTGCTCAAGTTTTACTCTTTTTTTTTTTTTTTAATCAATGGTGATGTTGTCAACTAGAAGCCTGAATGCTATTTTTCCCTGAGTTTAGTGAATTCACTCAAACATACGATATCCTCTAGCGTAAAATTTAAGTCTCACTTTTTCTTTTTGCCACCTTCCTAGGCAGCAAGTCTCATCTTATCTTTCATATCTCTCTCTCTCTCTGTGGTTTGGTCAGATTTTATGCGTGTCATTTTTGCTGTCATAAATTTTATTCTTAATCTTGCGTGTCATTTTTGCTGTCTCAGAGCCTATTCTTAATAGTTTTTTTTTTTATCTGATTTTAACTTCTGATTTTTGAAAAATCTTTTTTATAATGTTCTCAGCTAATTTTTTTTACTATTTTTAAAAAATTTTTTAAGCTAAAATCAAGAGCAACTGATTTTCAACTTTTCTAAAATCAGTTTTTACAAAAATCAGAAGCTATTGACATCAAACCCTAAGTAGACGAAGCACATATTATGTTATAGAAAGAGTAAATAGGTTTAGAAATGTTTTAATTAAATTACAAAAATATGCCACCAGCACTTTCAAATACTTTAGCACATTAATAACCTCATAATATATTAATTTGTATTGACAAATGTATTTCACAAAAAGACATTATTTCCATAACAAGTACCTAATATCAATGTTGAAATTAAAGTGACTCTCTCTCTCTCTCTCTCTCTCTCTACATATATATATATATATATATATATATAAGTGTGTTTGTATGTATGTATGTATGCATGCAAACAATTTTGTTTATATGCCAAAACTACATGTTGATTTATACTTACACGTAACTAAATTTAATGGAGGAAATCATCAATCAACTTGTTTTTTTCTTTTTAGGTTTGTAACAAGAAAACTTTAGAAGTTGTTCAATTTGGCTGAATGTATTAATTTTGAGTGCCAGTGCGACTACTTCATTTTCCCTTTTGGTACCAAAAAAAATGGAGCAACTTTATGTGATTACGTGGGTATGTTGTTGTAAATTTTAAAAGATAGATTTATCAAATCCTAGACGAAAGTAACGAGGCAGTGGACCTTATTGATGTGAAGCTTTCGGACTCTTTAATTTCTCACTTTGTATCGGCTTTTGATGACAAATTATTATTTGACTACGATTGTGTAAATTAAATTTATTTAGCCAAGTAAAAATGTTTGACCTTTACATTAGATCGCATGCGCTGTACAATTAACTTTTATATGCATATGTTTTCCTCTTTATTTTTAATTTTGTGAGAGACTAAAATGATAAATTTTTCTTTGAAAATTAAATGTGAGGTCTTATAATTTAGAGCTATTTGAAATGGAAGCAAACTTAAGGTTGTATAATATCATAGGTATTTTTGTATTTTATCTAATAAAATTCAATAATTATAGTATATACATAAAAACTGAATTATATAAATCATTATCTATACTTTACTGTAAAATTTTGCATGACATTACTATTATAGATAATGGATTATATAAAAACTGGATTATATAAACATGCTACGAAATTGTAGATCTCTTTTGTTTCGTGATATTTGAAGAATTACACTACTATTGAGGTATTACAAAGTCAATGGTTGCATGGGAAAAAATTATTTATTTGTACATTTAGCTAAAAGACTGATGCCTACTATTATGGGCAAGAATTTTTTGGTGGTCAATTACATTTTTCTCAAATCCTAAGTTCCACATCGATTTGGTAAAAGTCGAGTGGAGAGTAGATAAATCCCTTAGCTCAACTTGAACGTCAGGAATTGCCTTTTGAGTTGGATTGAGGAATTAGGTTTATCCCCTTCCCATGAAAATTCTGACAAAAAAAAATTACATTTTTCTCAAAACAATAAGCGGAGCTGATACCAAATTCATTGAGGAACATATTCTAACATATATATATTGTAAAGTTTTGATTTCTCTTTAACCAATATGTTTTCTCATTTATTGTTTAAGGATTTGGATCATCACGGAAGATCCCTTCAAAAATGAATTTTTAAAATTATTTTTGAAACTCAAATTGCTCAAATTACATATTATAGTTAATAAATGACATGAAGAAAAATTTGACCAAAATAATAGCATTTCACTCTTTTATGAAAACAATTTTGCGTTCTATTAAGTTTTCAAAATTTTTCATCATACAAATATGCCATGTCAATCAAATACATAAATTCTTTGCAAATATTGATTTTCAAAAAATAATAATGATTGGTCAACGAGATAAATATACTTTACCTTGTAAAATTTTCAACACACAAATTATGATCAAAATGACAAATCAAACCACAAAATTTGATGAATACTTTCTCAAAATTTGATGCCTTATAGCTAGCTTGGACGGAAAGAAATGGAAGGAAAAAAAAAAGTCGAGATGTAAAATTTTAAGTTTTCTATGTTTGGTACTGTGGAAAATAAAGCCAAGGAATTGGAAGAAAAACTTTTGCCTTTTAGGGCCCATTTGGCTAGATGTAAAACATTTTCATAATAAAATATTTTACATAAAAAATGTCATTCTTCTTACAATTTTCTGGTGTTTGGATGACAAAAAATTTTTTTGAAAAATAATTTTTTGGATTTTTTATTTTTTATTATTAATATGAGTTAAATAGACAAATAAAAATTGTAATAAATGTTTGACAAGTAAATAGAGTTAACTAAAGATTATTTTATTTATAATTAATCTTCAAAATAATATAATGGTAAAATATACATAACTATAATCATTTTATTGTAGAGCCCAAAATGATGAAAAAAAATTAGTTGATAAGAATTAAAAACAAAAAATAGTTTGGTAATTGAAGCTATAAAAGTAGGTATTATCACTTTTGAACTCTAAGGAAAATAATTTACATTCATAGAGTATGTAAATTATTTTCAGCCACAAGAAGGAAAATTGAAAAATATTTTACACTAAAAAATTTTTTCTAGTGTTTGGCACCAGGAAAAATTTTGAAAATGTTTTTCAGAAAAATATTTTTAGTTAAAACAAATAGACCTAAAGCCAACAAAATTTTCGCCTGAAATTCGGCGGAAATAGTAGGAAAGAGAAAAATGTTATGTAAATTTTTATAATATGACAGTTTTGCCCCTAAAAAGTTTCTAAGGCAAAATTAAATTCCTAATGAATCTTAATTTATTTCCTTTCTTTTTTAAACTCCCAAACAATGTCAACAAAAAATTTTATTCTTTCTTTTCTTTTTTCATCTAACATTTCCTTTATTTTCTTTTCTATGCTAAACTCCCACACTAAGAATTAAACTTTGAGCTATCTACGAATTTATTTTGGTCTTGCAAAATCAGCACACGGTTTCAATTTGTCCGAACTCTCGCTCGTTCCTTACGAAACCATCCCTTTTTAATTTTTTGGCCTACAAACAATTTTATTATTAGAGACAAAATACACTTATTACCACTGTTTCTCTGTCTTCCCCTTGCTTTTTTTTTTTTTTGAGTTGCTTCTCTCTCTCTCTCTCTCTGTCACAAAAGTCTCAACAGCTCACGTGCCACGTGAGCATAAACAAATCAAATCAAAAACAAAAATCCAAAAATCCCCGAAAAAGTGATCTTTTACTCTTTCAGCAGCCTTCTTCGGATCCGGACCCAAATCCGGGTCAGCCACCATGACCCGTCTCAGCGTCTTCATTCTTCCTTCCTTCCTTCCTTCCTTCCTTCTTTCTACCTTTTCTCTTGATCTCAGTCTCTACTCTCTCTCTCTCTCTCTCTCTCTCTCTCTCTCTCTCTCTCTTCATGTGCCATCACACCCATCCAAATCAGATTATACTGATAATCACATATGTATATAAAATAAAAACACAATTATAATCGTTTAATCCCCCATTTAATTACGTATTCTTCTACATTAATTATTCACATGTTCTCAAACCCTAAACCTAACCCTCCTTTAATCTCGATCTCTTATCTCTACTATCGCACTTCATTTGTACTCTCTCTTTTTTCCCCAATTAACTTATTTCTTCTTTATTTTCTTGCTCTCCGCGATCCATTTCTGCGGAAAGTAGCTGGAATTTTGCATGACTGGGAGGTGAAATTTTGTTAATTTTTGAATTTTTTCGGGAAATTATTGAGAGGATTGAAATTGCGGGAGCTGGAGGATCTGTCTGGCGCGGATCATTGGGGGATTTGTGGTGGATTTTTTTGGGATAATTTTAATTTCAGAGAATACGAATAAGAGGAAGAAGAAGAAGAAGAAGAAGAGGAAGAATTGAGGGTTTTGGACTCGATTTGGGGGGAAACAGCGCCATTAGATGGCGCTGTTTAGACGTTTCTTTTATCGGAAGCCACCTGATCGGCTTCTTGAGATCTCCGAACGGGTCTATGGTATATTTGCTTCCCCTACTCTTTCTTTTTATATTTTCAAAAAATGTTGAATTTTGCAGCTCAATCTACTTGCAATTATGGGTTTTTATGATTTCTTTAGCCTTATATTTAGAGCTTTAACTATGTACTCTAGGTCTTTTTCATTTGAAATAGCTCGTCTTTTTCGCCTTAAAGATCTGAATTTGTTAGTCTGAGCAGTTCAATTATCTATTTTGAAAACAAACATCTAATTCGCTGGTTTAATTGCTAAATTATCTGAATAGCATTATCGGATTGTGGAGTTCAATTCATCTTAATTTTGATTTATCAGCATTTGTGACTTCCTTCTTGTCACCTATTTTCTGTAACTTTTACTTTATCTATGTGATTATTCATTATTGATGTGAAAATCGGGGAATTCCTTGGTTTGGACGGTATTTAGCAGAAGCTTGAAAGTTCATTAAAGATAATGTTTTTATGTTGGGTAACGTGATTTTGAGCTAGTTCGGCTGTAAATATGGATAAACTTTAATTGTTCTTAGCATTTAAACTTACTTGGAGTTAGAATTTTCAAATGGGTTTCAATTTTTTTTTCCCCCAAACTGGTGCTTACTTGCTTGGTGTTGTGCTGAAAAGTGACTTTTTTCGTTGATATCATCTTCTCAAGCTGTGGGCATGACTTGGATTATTTTTGTATATTTGAACTTCAGAGTCCTCAGAGCAATTCACTTAATCAAACTGTGACATTGAAATTGGTTTATCTTTAGAATTGGAATTTTCAAACTTTGTTTACTTCATCTGCAGTGTTTGATTGCTGCTTCTCCACTGACGTCCTAAATGAAGATGAGTATAAAATCTATCTGAATGGGATCGTAGCTCAGCTACAGGATCATTATACCGATGCTTCTTTCATGGTTTTTAATTTCAGAGAGGGAATAAAGAGGAGCCAAATATCTGACATATTGTCCCAGTACGACATGACAGTCATGGATTATCCTCGGCAATATGAGAGTTGTCCGCTACTACCGTTGGAGATGATCCATCATTTCTTGCGTTCTAGTGAGAGCTGGCTGTCACTGGAGGGCCAACAGAATGTGCTCTTGATGCACTGCGAACGGGGAGGATGGCCTGTGCTTGCTTTCATGCTTGCTGGCCTTCTTCTTTACAGAAAACAGTATACTGGTGAGCAGAAGACCCTTGAAATGGTATACAAGCAAGCCCCAAGGGAACTTCTTCATCTTTTGTCTCCTTTGAATCCCCAGCCTTCCCAGCTTAGATATCTTCAATATATATCTAGGAGAAATATTGGTTCAGATTGGCCACCATCAGATTCTCCTTTGGCATTGGATTGCATCATACTTAGAGTCCTTCCTCTGTTTGATGGTGGAAGGGGATGTCGCCCACTAGTTCGCATCTATGGTCAGGACCCTTCTTCAACAACTTCTAATAGGAGCTCTAAGCTTTTGTTTACAACTTTAAGGACGAAAAAACATTCCCGCCTTTACCGGGAGGTAAATTTTTTTTTCTTTATAAATGTAATCTGATAATGAATTAACTGAATTATGAATCACTCTTAACTTCATTTTGCAGGAAGAGTGTGCTCTTGTGAAAATAGATATTCACCGGCGTGTTCAAGGGGATGTTGTGCTTGAGTGTGTTCATTTAGAGGATGATCTTGTAAGGGAAGAAATGATGTTTAGAGTTATGTTCCACACTGCATTTATCCGGTCTAATGTTTTAATGTTGACTCGTGATGAAGTGGATGTTTTGTGGGATGCAAAGGACCATTTCCCCAGGGATTTTAGAG
The DNA here is from genome assembly GCA_024721245.1 of Mitragyna speciosa. NCBI lineage: Eukaryota > Viridiplantae > Streptophyta > Magnoliopsida > Gentianales > Rubiaceae > Mitragyna > Mitragyna speciosa. Next base: position 3,568,919 of record CM045573.1, on the reverse strand, counting down.
CTGAGGTAGGGTTTTGTTTTACTTGTGATACATGCTCTTTTTCCAAAGCTTTATGATTGAAACCGTACTCATATCTCTATCAGGCACTCTTTTCGGATGCTGATGCTGTTCCATCTATTATCACCACAGAAGTGGGAAGTGAAGATGGAACTGAGACTGAAAGTGCCTCACCAGAGGAGTTCTTTGAGGTAGAAGAGATCTTCAGCAATGCAGTTGATGCTCAGGATGCAAAGTCCGACATTGATACTCATTCAGTTCAGGAATTTAGTCAGGATAGTGAAAATGATGAGGTAGTATGGAAGGAGGAGTTGGATCATCACTCTTTTGAAGACTGTACATCGGATGAAGGGAGTCAGAGACATGATAGAAGGGGGGATTCTAATAGGAATGCTTTGAGAGACAATGTTTTGGAAAACGGGGAGGTTTCATTAGCTTCCTCTGGGGGGTTACTTGATGAATCCCTGAATGCTAAGCCTAAATCATTAGGTGCTGGTTTTGGTGGCAAGTTAGAAGAAGGCGAAAACAAGCCTGACCGAGAAAGCACCGAAGTACAGAAGAAGGTGGAAAAGGAAGGTTCACAACCTAAGTTGTCTGCCGACATAGGTAAACAAAAGTCTGAGAAGGCACTCGTTTCCATGTCCAAGAAACAGCCAATATCTGGTACAAAACCGGCAAATGAATCTATTGGTACCAAATCAAAAGTGAAGCAGCAAGATTCACAGGGCCCTCAGTTAAGACCGGCAAAACCTAATGCGGTATCTAGATGGATCCCTCCTAACAAAGGTTCTTACTTTAATTCAATGCATGTATCATACCCTCCATCAAGACAGAACAGTGCTCCAGCTGCATTAGCCCAATCAAAGGAGTCTCAAGTTGGGGGAAAAGCTAAAGCTTCCTTGAGTGCTAAGTCATCAACCAGTAGCACTCCTGAAGCATGTTCTTTACCAGAGAAACACTCTTCTTGTCCATCATTGATGGAGAGCTCATCTGACAGATTGCCACATATTCCGACTGTCACTAAACCATCACATATTGGAAGTCAAGCTCCAGAATTGAATCAGCCTCAACCTCAACCTCAAGCTCTGCCTTCCCATCCTCCTACTCTGCCGCCACCGCCGCCGCCAACTTCTTCCAATTCTTTGTTGTATGATTCATCTTCTAAGCTGTTTTCTCCAATTGCACCAAGCATACAGGACGTGGGCACTAACTTTTCTTCTCTCTTAAATTCGGTTTCACCTTCCAGACCTGATCACAATGAAAATGATCCTTCAATATCTCCAACACCACCACCCCCTCCGCCACCGCCACCGCCACCGCCTCCGCCTCCGCCTCCACCCCTAAAATCTACTCAGAATGCATTTTTGACTTATAATACATCGGGACTTCAACCTCCGCCTCCGCCTCCGCCTCCACCTCCGCCACTGCCCTCATCCTCGTTTTCTGCACATAGTACAGTTTTTTATTCTAATACCTCGGTACCTCCACCTCCACCTTCACCATCACCCCCACCCTCACTATCTACATATACTGCAATTTCTACTTCTAATGCCCCTCCACCTCCGCCGCCGCCACCACCACCATTGACTCCTCCAGCTCCACCTCAAACTTTATCATCCACTCGCATGGCAGCATTTGCTTCCGATCAATCACTGATTTCATCGTCATCTTCATCCCTGCCATATCATCCAGGGGTCACAGTTGCTTCTCCTGTTGCGCCTTCCCATCTTCCTTCGCCACCAGTGAGCTCAGGGACAACTGCACTGAGATCATCTCCCCCTCCCCCTCCCCCTCCGCCTCCGCCTCCGCCATCTAGCATACATGATATCGGCAAGGTTCTACCACCTCCGCCTCCACCACCCCCTTGGTCACCAAGTTTGTCTGCACCACCCCCTCCACCACCACCTCCACCACCAAATGGATCTACCACCATGAAATCTATTGCTGTTGCTGTGCCCATCCCTCCTCCCTCTCCACCTTTACCTCCTACACACAACACCCCTCCTCCTCCACCGCCACCACCTCCAGTTAACAGAGCTTCTACCGTATTTGCAAGAGGTCCTCCTCCTCCGCCTCCCCCTCCCTCGCGTGGCCCACCTCCTCTACCTTCTTCAGGTGGTGCTCCACCACGGCCTCCACCACCTCGTTTAGGTGGTGCTCCAACACCACCACCACCACCACCACCACCTCCACCTCGTTCAGGTGGTGCTCCACCTCCTCCACCACCACCAATGCGTGGTGCCCCTCCACCACCACCTTTGTTGAATGGAGCCCCTCCCCCTCCACCACCTCCAGTGCGAGGAGCCCCAATTCCTCCACCACCTCCTCTTTCTGCTGGGCCACCTCCACCTCCCGGAGCACCACCTCCACCACCTCCTCCAGGAGGTCGTGCCCCTGGACCTCCACCACCACCAGGGCCTCCAAGACCTCCAGGTGGTGCACCTCCCCCACCACCTCCATTAGGTGCTAGAGGACCTGGACCTCCAATTGGAGCACCGCCCCCACCTTTAGGAAGAGGGCGTGGACTTCCACGTCCTTCTGGTATGTCAGCTGCACCCAGAAGATCCACCTTAAAGCCACTGCATTGGAGCAAGGTAACCAGGGCATTACAAGGAAGCTTATGGGAAGAATTACAAAGACATGGAGAACCTCAAATGTACTGCATTTTGCTCATAGTTGCTTTAGTTAATCAATATAGCTGTTGTTTATCTGTATGAAGTAATTTTTTTGTTCCATTTTTATCATATGTTTGCTGCTTAAAATATTTGAAGCTTGTTGGTGCTTTATTTTCTTGCTACTCATTGCGTTCTGAATCAGTACATGGACGTGCTTATAGATGGATAAAATTTTGCTTGCCTATTTGATTAGCGACTTTGATTTCTTGCACTTCTACTTCCGAAATGCTTTCCATATTTGCACTGATTATTGATTCTTTTGCTTTTCTTTTTAGTGCACCAGAATTTGATGTGTCAGAGATAGAAACTCTCTTCTCTGCCACAGTTCCAAAGTCAGATAGCAGAGGGGGCAAATCTGGAGACCGAAGGAAATCTGTTGGATCGAAACCGGACAGGGTTCATCTGGTAGTGAAATTAATTTCATTCATAGTAACTGATTTTTTTTTGTCTCTGAATTTATGTTGGACATACTGATCTAAGACAAGACTGGAGTGATCTTGCCTACTAGCGTGAATGGAAGAATGAGAGGTTCTTGTGGCTATTTTGGGACTGTGAACAGTCAGTACCCATGAATAGGGGATGTGGGGAAAAAAGTGAGGAAGAAGAAAAACAAAACAAACTAACATCTAATAAGCTAATATATTTATTTATCACTCACCATCTCAAAATAGCTTTAGCAATGACGGTGTTTATAAGCTGTAAACTGCTAAAAAATAGGATCCTTTTGTGATTGAGATATTTTTTTTCTTGTTTGAACTTTCCTAAATCAATCAATCTCTTAATAAGAACTAATGCAATGCAGTTTAGGTATTTATTTACGATAAAAAATGGAATGAGTGAAAATTTCCTGCATTAAAGAAATACTAATTGCCCTTGACATCTAAAATTCTAAAATACTAGAACTCAGAGAATTAAAACTACAATGAAACTTAGATAAAAACACTTAATTGATGCATTCCTGCTCCCAATAGCTAATCTGCAAAGAATGTCAAATTTGAGCTTGAAAAAAGTTACGAATATCTTTAACCTTAGATTTTCTGTAGCTCTTCATTGACTGCACATATCCTTGTTGAGCATTCTGGTTTTAATTGGGTTATCAAGCATTATTTACCTAAACAGAAGTTATCTTTTGGACATTCTCTTAACTACTGGATTACTTGATCATTTTGTTGTTGGCATGCTTGTGTTATTTGGAATTTAACTTTTTCCAACACCATCCTCCCCCCCCCCCCCCTCCCCGGGCGGCGGAACAAAAAAAAAAATCCCAAAAAAGGGAGAACTGCAAAGAGTTAGGATTGGGTATAATAAGTGACTTCATTTTTATTATTTTTGGGTACCCCAGAGGCAAAGGTAGAGGGACTGTAGACTATGATTTTTTCTTTTAACATCACTCTCATCTTGGGCAATAAAATGTTGACATCAGGTGGATACTGTAGTAAAATTATTTTTAGGAGGAAATGAATATTCATTGATTAGTATCTTGTTTCTTCACTCTTAGTGATTTGTCTTCTTAGAATTAGATACCTTGGCATTTTCTTGTTTTTCCTGTCAGATTTGTGGTAACGAAAGATATGATGGTGCTTTTTCCCTTCAACAGTAGAAATGTTTGTAAATTAATTAAGTAGCTGATGACCTTTACTCTTTTCCAGATTGACTTGAGAAGGGCCAACAACACTGAAATAATGCTCACAAAGGTGAAAATGCCACTTCCTGACATGATGGTAAGTTGGATAACACCAGACCACTGATGCTTTCCATCCCCCCCTGCCCCCCAAGGGGAAAAAAAAAAAAAAAAACACTTCTTCATTGATTACTGTTGCAAGGATTCAGCTATGTGCATTGAATTGCATTTGGGGAGGCATTTTTTAGTTGAACATGGGAGGCAGGTTGGGAGCTGGTCATCTGGGTCACAATGACCTTTTGTTCTCCTAATTTGACTTGTCTTTGGTGGGATGTATTTAGCGTTATAAATTATTTCTTTGGGAATCTAGATTCCTAGGAAATGTGCTGAAAACTATGTCTTCAACTATTTTATGTTTAGGAGCTTTCAGCCTTGCTGGAAAGTTGATGGACCAGGTTGTTAAAATTTGATCAAATTATAGATAACTACATTTAAAACACTATTGCATGTTTCATATTTGTAATTGATAGAACCTTTTGCTCCAATTCTTCCCAAGGTGACCTATCTTTCTCTTTCCGGACTTATGTTAGGAGACACAAGGTTTTGTTTTCCTAGTTTATCTTGTACTTTTTCTTTCTCCTTCTCATTTGAATCCAAATAATCCTTTACACCTGGTTTTCTAGGCAACTTGTAGTTGGCTATGAACTTTTCTTTACTGACCTGGATGTTTCCATATTTATCACTTCTTGAGGCCCTCAAAGAATAAAGAATGCCACAACCATGTGGCATTACATACATATGTAGATCCCCATTATGCACACTCTTGCAAATGTAATACAAATCTTGATTATCACCACTAGATGCTAAGATGCCTACTCTTCAAGAATCTGTTTAAAGTTTAACACTGAAAATGCCTAATTTTTTTGGAAGATCTTCTCAAAGCAGCCATGGAAGGGAATATCTTGCTTTCCTCTTTTACAGCTTGGGGTATTAGCTCTAAATATGTGGGATGCAGAGTTGATCATTTATACATTGATCATGAAAGGAATAATCTCTAGAAGTCACCAGTATCTGAGATGCCAATAGATTGACTTATTCTGTGTTCTTTCAAGGAAGCAATACAGGAAAAATTATTGAACCATCCACTTTACTGTTATGCCAAAAGCTCGTTTCCTCAGTGTTCCCCTCCCCTCCACAAGTCGTATTATAATATGTTTTTCCCACAAATCCTAAATCCATGTAAACAAGATTTGTAGCTTCAAAATCTGTAGTAACTTTTATGACAGATCTTCATTTAAGCGGCCACATTTTCATTAGATGATCTTCTTGAGTGTTGCATTGTTTACTTTTCGCGTACTTGTATTTTTAGAAAAATAAAAAATAATTTAACCTAGCCATTGAGTAGTGCTTGAAATGCTTTTTCTTTGTTCTTCTTTTTTGCATTATTTTGGATGTTCATATTATTCAAAATCATACAGTGCATTTAACGTGCAAGATCATCTTCTGATTGTTGAATTTGGAGGCTTTCTGGTGTAGCTAGCTTCTATTAGTTTGCTAGATAATAGGCTGACGTTATGCATGCTCTGGTGGCTTTTAAGTTTTCAAGAATTCAATTTAATAATAATTATTTGTCTGTGCTTTTCAATTTCCCCTTTTTATGTTGTTTTCTTTTGGAAATTTGCTAGTTTCCTTCTCTGATTGCATCAATCTTCTCAAAACATATACCCCTTGTGACCTTGAGCCATATGTGGGCAACTAATGAGAGCTCAGATATATTCTGTTAATATTAGGATATGTTTCTTGAATTATTTACGAATGTGACATTTCTTACTTCACATAAGCGCATGTATAAGAAGTTAGGAGAAACTCCATGTGGGAGGCTCCAAGCACTCTCCATAGTTTGGGAATGCCTGGTGACTTGCCTCTGTGTGCGCGTGTGCGAGAATATTCCTTGAGTATTTTGTTAGAGAAAAGTCAAGAAAAAAAAAAGTTTTTCAATAGTCAAATATTTTTACAGTTAAAGATGAATACTGAACCTTATGTGTATTCTCTTCAATGAAATTTTGTAACTGGGATTACACGCTGTTTGGTGTAGAGGGAAGTAGTTTTGCTCTTAATCATTGAAGACAAGCGGCATTACTGATTTTACTTTCAAGTGTCTTGGCTTTTAAACTTGGCATAATGTCTCTTTGAATGGTGACACTTATCAACTTTTGGCCCGATGAAAAATGTAGCTTAATAATTCTGTGCTGGTACTTCATCTTTGTCCTTAAAATTCTGACAGTGTTGATGCATAACTTTTTCAGGCTGCAGCACTAGCAATGGATGAGGCAATCCTAGATGCTGACCAAGTAGAAAATCTTATCAAATTTTGTCCGACAAAAGAGGAGATGGAACTTCTTAAGGTGAATCTGGGATATGATTGTTGTTTTAGTTTACAGTTTCTGTGTTTCATAAAGTTCATCTTTTTCTTCTTGATATTTTGTTTCTTAAGATGGTTAATGTCGTGATGATTCTGAATTCTTGAATTTTGTCCTCGTTTCTGGTCTTCCCTCTTCGATATGCAATTTATCTGTTTACTGATTTTTGCTATTGTCATGCATAGAATTACACTGGCGACAAGGAGAACTTGGGGAAATGTGAACAGGTACACAAAATTGGTCATATTTGTCAGTTTTCCTCTTGAGCTCATTGAGATCCTATTAGAATAGTGGCCAAGTTTTGTTTGTTGTTTGTTCTTTGTTCTCGTATCCGTTCTATTGGTGTTTTTTCATCATTCCTAAAGGTGTTACTGTGCTTTCTTTATTAATTTTGTTCAGTTCTTTCTGGAGCTCATGAAGGTTCCACGTGTGGAGTCTAAGTTAAGGGTATTTTTATTCAAGATTCAGTTTAACTCTCAGGTATGTTTTACATAACTACTTCCATAAGCTAAGTTTGCTATATTGACGAAGTTTTCTAAAGTTAACCTCTATATCAGGCTACGGATTTCAAAAAAAGTTTAAACACTGTAAACTCTGCATGTGAAGAGGTATCTATTCAATAAGAGTGTTCCTTTTTATTATTATCTTACTTTTTCTGTTTGATGGTATATTTTCAAATTGTCTTATGTTGCTACTGTTTTATTAGGTTCGGAATTCCCTCAAATTGAAGGAAATTATGAAGAAGATTTTGTATCTTGGAAATACATTAAATCAGGGAACTGCCAGGGGTAAGGACGACTGGACAAACTTGTAGTGTGCTAATGCATTACATCCACATTTTGGGCCATCGAAATCATATTTGTTTGCACTTGATTTGAAACATTTGAATCATCTCAGATTGTGAATTCATATCTATAATAATGTTTAACAATTTGTGGGTCTAATAGGCTCTGCTGTTGGATTCAAGTTGGATAGTCTTTTGAAACTCACAGATACTCGTGCTTCCAACAACAAGATGACACTCATGCATTATCTTTGCAAGGTACATTCCCAATCTTCAGTATACGTTTAGTGCAATAATGTCTACGAGCTTGTAAAATGTTTAATTGCAGTTTACCTAAAAAACATCCATAAGGCAATACAAAGGTTTAAGCACCTGAAAGTTAAAATTTTGAAAATATCCTTAGTTATTAAAAAAACTGCAATTTGTGTTCGAGCTCAACTCGTTTAATAAAAGAGCTACTCGAGATCGAACTCGAACTCAGTTTGTTTAACACAACAAGCTGAGCTTGAACAAGCTCGCTTAACACAAACAAACCGAGCTCGATTATTTTGTTTTAATCCACTACTTTCTAATTAAATAAAAAATATTAACAAATAAGAATTTTATTACTTCCTAATTAAAGTTAACATAATAAACAAGTACCATGACAGAATTTATGATTACTAATATTACAAATACAAGAGTGTCACCAAAGCTTCATAGTCATCCGGATGAAGATGAATGGCTTAAGTGGAAAAGATGAAGATGAAGGGTGCTGTATGTTATGTTACGAATTAGGGATTTAGGGTATCAGGTAACTTAAGGGTAAAAAGATAATATTACCCTTGTTTGTGAACACAAATGAGCATTCGTGAACAATAATAAACGAGTTCAATTTCTTGTTCGAGCTCAGCTTGTTTAGCTATACGAACGAGCCAAACTCAAGGTTTCACGAGCCAAGTCGAGCTGTGTTCGCAAACAGCTCTAATGTGGTCTTAGTTGTTGTATAATCACCTATTATGCAGATATCTTCTTTACAAGTTTCCGGTTGGAAGGAGAAGCCATAGTCTAGCAGCCTCTTTCTAAAGGAACAGAAGAAATGTTGGTTTTTTTTTTTTTTCTTTTTTTCCTTCCCCGTAGGACTTGAATATTTTAATAGCATTACTTTGAGAAGATGAGGTGGTGTTGGTCTAAGGTTGGAGGATACTTGAGAGCATCATGGGTTAAGAATGGGTAGAAACAATGTCCTATAGAAAGAAGATGGGTATTGTAGTTTTTTTCTCCTTTTCTTTTAGTAAACCTTATTTTATTTCATTGTGATCTGAGCCTGTGCAGGATGCAACTCATCAAATTGCAAAATTTGCGTTGGTGGCCTCAAAACTCTGATAGCTAATCTTCTGAAAATCCTGTCTCATATTGGTGGAAATTGATCTGCTAATTCAAATTTATACTTTAGATAATCGTATCTGTGTTTTTTCTCCAACACTCATCAACATGGAACAATAATTTCGTATAGCATGTTGCCACTTTGTCTCTGCTCATAAATGCATTCTTTGGGATGCATAAATGCTCTAATATCATGTATTGGATAAGGTCTACCACTTATCTTCTGTTGATGCCATTTTGCAAGTTTTGGTGTTGTGCTGTTTCAGTAATGTCCTTTGTTTTTTCCTCAGGTTCTTGCATCTAAGTCACCCTCTCTTTTAGATTTCCATGAAGATCTTGTTAGCCTGGAAGTTGCATCAAAGGTTAATGTTGTATCTCTTTCTGGATATTCAATTTAGATACTCTTTCCTTTGCCAAGGCAATATCGCCTGTTTTCTGGTTATATCATTTTTTTATTTATTTATTTGGGGGTACTTCAATCCAGGTTCTAAGTTACAAAGTTTCTTGTAATAACATTTGACTTGATGCTTCTTGACCTTCAAAGTGTTTTACTTGAAAAACTTGAAAGAACAATAACAACTTCATTCAGAATAATTACAAGTATGGTTCGTAAAAGTTTAGGAAGACAATTATTTTAAAACTTCAATTTAGTTGAAAAAATAATGAGATTGAGACATCCTGCAGATTCAATTGAAATCGTTGGCAGAAGAAATGCAAGCTATTATTAAGGGATTAGAAAAGGTGAAGCAGGAATTGGCTGCATCCGAGAATGATGGCCTTGTATCTGAAATTTTCCGTAAGGTATCCTGATATCTTGTTAAATGTTTTTGCAGATATTACATTACTGTTTTAATTACTTATTTGGCAGAGCTGAGGCCTATTTCAAAAACATTCATATCAGCTATTAAAAATTGAACGATACCATGGAGTAATTTTGAACCATCATGTTAGGTTTGAATCGTGTTCCTCACTGAGTTCCCAATTAATAAAGTTTCTTTTCATCTGACCTGTATCTAATCCAGTTTTCCACAGCTTCTTGTTCTTGTGGAAGATAATTTTTTCCTACTATCCTAGAGTAACTAATTATACCTTTTCTCCCTGGCAATTCTTTTCTCCTCCTCTGCATCTTCTTCTACAAAGACATTGAAGGAATTTGTTGGTGCTGCTGAGACAGAAGTGGCGTCTGTATCAACTTTATATTCAGTTGCGGTAAATACCTCTTCTGATGTATTTCCTTTTTGGATTTTATGTTGTCATTTAATTTTCTCTAGTGATTTATTTCATCTCTTGGAAACCAGGGAAGAAATGCGGATGCGCTGGCTCTGTATTTTGGGGAGGATCCTGCCCGATGCCCATTTGAGCAAGGTAATATTTATCATTTGTCACATTCCTTTCCTTCATCTACCTTTCGTCAATTAGTGCACTAATTAGTTCACAAATCTACAACTGCTATCCTTAAATTGGACAAATGGTGGAAGATTTCAAGAGACTGAGTTCCTGAATGTTCAGGATTTTGGTCCTTCTAAATATGGAATTCTGACCATGTATTATCCAATTCATGTCAAGAAATTATTACGTCCAAACAGAATAGTTACATCTTACAACTCGTGCTGAACAAAGCTCATATCCAAAGTTGTTTCTAAATATTTTTTGCACACTTGGTGAGTCTAGGATACCAACTCCAAGAATTTGAGTATAGGCTTGAGTCTGCCTCATGGGACTTGTTATATTTATAATCTATTGAGCTCATCTGGTGATATTTAGCTAAAATTATCTCGCATTTAGTGCGTGTGAAGGGTTATTATCATCACATATGCTTGGAAACAAGAAGTGTAACCAGAATGACTGATTTTTACCTGATTTTGTTGCTTTTTCCAACCGTTTGATGTATGCCAGCAGTTACAAAACATGATTATAAGGTTTCTTTTCAAATAGGACAGTAATCAACTAAAAGATATACCGAATGAAGTCTTTGTGGTTTAGTTGGTGGTGGGTTGTAATGATTTCAAAATTACAGTACCACTAACCCTATCTGTGAGTATATGAATGTAATGGCAGAAGTTTTTCTATAATGTTCTGTGTTAACAACTTGTAAGTGAGGTATATAGATAATAAACTTAATATTCTTTTCTAGAGGATATTCAATAGAATTGCTCCACAGCATCTCTTTCACCATAATCACACTCAAGCAGACAAAGATGTCAATTGTGCCAAGGTTGATTAGCTATTCTTGACACCCTTTTATGGATGGCTGTTTACTACCTATACCACCAAGTAGTTTTTTTAGTGGGTACATATGTCAATTACAACTCCCAAGATACAAATCTTTCATAAATTAAATGTCTTTCTAACTCAGTTTGTTTAGGGATCAAGCTGTGTTACACTGAATTAATCCTGTCATGGTGTTCTGTGTAGCTTTGATGAAGTGTTCTGGTTGTTCATCTTCACTCTAATTCCTTGAGTAGAATCCTTATCCATATCACCAACACCTTGGCACATGGTTTGATGCTTTGCACATGCACCAGAATGTGTAATGTTTACCTGAACAATATAGTAGGAGACCTTACGCTGGGCCTTCTGGTCGGTTGAAGTGGTGGTTTGATTCCAAGGCAAAAATAGATGCATCATCATTTTTCCAAAAGTTTGGTTTTGGGTGCTATTGGGGATGGTCATACTTGTAATAAGAACAAGCCTATAGAATATGGTGTAACATCTGTTCCTTAACTTAGATCTGTCAAACTAGTAGTCATGTCACTTATTGGAACAGAAAAATTACAGCAGAAACAAGGGAATATTTCATACCAGAAAAAGTTGATGGTGTTGCTTTTGTAATTTATACTGGTTATTCGGATAATGATTTCTTACGGCAGTAGGTTTTAAGTTTTCATGTTTTGCTTAATTTGGCTGGCTTATTGAAATGTATAAGAATTCAAAATACTTCTTTGTTGTTTCGCTATTTCTTTGTTTGGTAATAAGTAATGTCTGATCATTGGAAGTTACGGTGCATCTGTATGCCGATCCAACTTTTTAAGGTAGATCGATTTTATTTTTAAAAATTGACTCCTCAAGTCAGACATATTAGTACTTCCTGTTTTAATTTCTTCCTCTGTTTAGTGCAGAAATGATGTATTGATTACTTGGGAGGCAAGATTTTTGAAGTTTTAATTACCTATTTTTTCAACTGTATATTTTTGGGGAAAGAAAATGTATTTGTTGCTTTTGAATTTTCAATTGTACATCTATATTTCTTCCTCATTCTTGATGCATATTTTTATCTGCAGTTACTGCAACACTTTTGAACTTTGTGAGGTTGTTTAGAAAAGCACACGAGGAGAACTGCAAACAAGCTGAACTAGAAAAGAAGAAAGCTCAGAAGGAGGTTGAAATGGAGAAGGCAAAGGGACTCAATCTGACAAAGAAGGATTGGAAATAGAGAATTGCTAGTTTGTTCCATCTACAAGAATTGATGGTTCTTCCACGAGGTCTGCCTCACTATGGTTAAGATTGTGTTGGAGAAGGACACTGCCTCAGGGTCAGACCAGAAGCCTCTGGTGTAAAAATGTGTTGGCTTTTACAGAAAATCAAGATCCAAGGTAAAAGGGCTAGTTAATGTGGTTGAGGATCTGACAAGTTGTGTCAATAGCTCAGCTGAAAAAGGGAGACATGGCACCATCCCGCTTCTCGGGGATCGCGGGCAATTGATAAGATGACATCAGTTGACTACTTGGTTTTGCAAGCTTTTGGTGATTATTGTCACTTTTTTAAGCTTCAGAACCTTCACGTGGACTGAGTGAATGAAAGAAGTTCGTGGTTTATGCCTGATAATGAATGGACATTTTGAACGCATTGAGTTGATTGAAGGGGAGTTGGCTGAGTTTCCGCATATTTTTTTGGCATTTTGATGAAATAGCAATGATGGCTTGGGCATTGTAAATCTGAAGACCAGAATGTACCGTGAAACTTGTATAAAGCTCTAAGCTAACCCTGTATGTAAATTTTAGTTGATTCTTTTCTTTGTTAACATAGAAATTGGTTCCCTATTTCATAGCAAGTTTTTGATGGGGACCTACAATTTGTTGTATAGAGGTGTTCAGAATTAGCTGAGGAAATAGAAGGTAGGCTCGTTTAGGTGATAGAATGTAATGAAATGTAGGCTGCAGGCTTAGGAACTAGTTTATTCCTTAGATTTGATTCATTTTTGGAAGTCGCTCAGTTAAGATATTCATTTATCAAAGGGAAGTCTTTGGTATCCTTAGGAAGAATGTAAGATGGAAAGTTATCAGATTTCTTGAATACTTTTTGTTGTATCAACCGGGATATTTTTTAATTATCCCGAGATATTCATTCATGTTAATTGCTGGGCATGCTTTTGAAGTTTGAATGTCAGGATATGCATATAGCACAATCTTCCGTTATGTGTGATGATTATTTTTCTCAGATTGAATGGCTTTGAGGATTTAAGGATCGTGAACATGCATTTCTAGGAAACGCCATTTCAGGCTTCCAGATGAATCTCTCTGAGTATATACGGTTTGATAAATTTTACATGAATGATGGGGAAATTCTGGGCCTTGTTTAGACAAAGATTGAACTTAGTAATTTCCATGTACAGGGTTCGGATCATAAAGATAATCTCAAAGGTGTAAGTGCAATCCGCACTTCAAGACCTTATTTAGAAGTCTACTAGGATTTTTAACTTTATGATCGAGTATTCCTTCAACCAAAGAAAAAAAAAAATCCGTTGAGTATCGTACTCGAAACAAAAAATTCTTCCCAGAAAGAAACATTGACTTTTTCAAATAAAATTACAAAAATAATCCAATAATGAAGTTAATTTTACAAAAATTCTATAACTGCCGCACATAGGGTTGCATATTTCAAATCGATTTACAACATCGTATTTCTTGAGTTGATCTTGAAGATTTACAATGTTCTATTTCGAGTTGATCTTGAAGATTTACAACGTTCTATTCTTGAGTTGATTGTGAAAATCCATTTCATGTAAAATTTGAAATAAACAGATTAAAATAAGCAGCGTAGTCTGGAGTTGATTTTGAAAATCTACTTTAGGTAAAATTTAAAACACTGGAGCTGATTTTGAAAATCTACTTTAGGTAAAATTTAAAACAAAAAAATTAAAAAACAAGGCAGTTGAGATCTAGAAATATAAAACCAATCATCAAATCACAATGTCAAAGGGTTCAATATATAAGTTGAAACTCAACTTTGATCCAAAAACTTAAGCTAATAGGTCTTGAATCTCTAGCCTTACCCACACATTAAATACTTTTTTTTTTTTTAATTTCTCAACCTAATGTGGGACAAATTAAACTCCTTATAAACTTAACAATTCTCCCTTTTCCTAGGTGGGCCTACACATTGAAACTAAATGTTCCTTCAACCCACTTCATTACTCAATACAAACCCACTATTTATCAACTCAAGATAAGTCCACTTTTTGTCTACTCTAGTATAGACCCTAATATTTCCTTTATTTCCAAAGAAACTGGACCTTTCATCCAATATTACTGAATCCCTAATCTAACTTTAGGCTCTCTAGTTCTAACCTAACTCCATGCTTACTGGTCCAACATCCAAAGAAGTGAGCAATTAATTAGTCCAACAGCGCTAAACCCCTAGCTTAACTCCAGGCTTTCAGGTCCAACATCCAAAAAAGAAAATAATTTATTAGTACAATAACTCCAGGCTTTCTGATCCAATGTCTAAAAGAGAGAATAATTAATCGGTCCGTAACTAATAAGAAATCACTGGCCCATGAGTAATCCAAACTCTCTGGTCTAACATCTAAAGGAGAGAATAATTCACCAGTCCATACTTAAGAAGAAACCCCTAGCCAATCAGTAGTCTAAAACATTGATCATGGGCTCTGATAACAATTTATTTGGAAAAAAAGAAAGTCTATCAAAGATGCCCAATATATAAGTTGGGACTCAATTTTGACACAAGAACTCAAGCTAGTAGGTCAAAGCCCTTACTATAAACTAGTAGGTTTAGACCCTTACTATATATCAAGTACTCTTTTTTTCTTTTTCAAACTAATATGAGACAAACTAACCTACCCATTAACCTAACAAACCTCTCGTCTATTTTTACTTGCAAAATTTTACTACTGTTGCTATTATTGTGGTCATATCATCCATCATAACTCTCCTTTAGTTATATTCTTTTATCACCAAGCCCATAATCATGTCATTCTCCTTATTTTTGCATTCACCGACTTTTCCTTCTCCTCAAGACTTCAAGCAAAACTTAGAAGACATTTTGTTTTTCAAAGTTTTAACCAAAGTCTATTTTTGAAAAATTACTTTGAAGTCGAATTGCATAAAATTTCAATATTTTTTAGACTAAATTAAAAATTAATATTTCAATTTGTGTTTTTTTGGTGTAGGGCGGTGGGAGTGTTAGGGAGGAGAATTTTTGAATCTTTGTTGTAAAATAAGAGAATGAATTTTGGGTTATTGATAGATTTTAATTTTATTATTTTGAGTTAGTCAACCTTTCCTATCACGTTTCATCAAGCATATTGAACTTTATGATCAGACCCTGTACATAAACAGGATAGAAGTTTCGTCGCATAAAGAAATCCTTCCCTTCCTTGAGAAGTACAAACTAGTTTATGGAGAAGACTTATTTTCCCAAAAAGGGATTTTCTTCTTGTTTTTCATGTTTCTATGTTTTTTAGAGTATAAAATATAAATCCAACTCTTACCGCGGTCCTAATCAAACCAATAGCCACTCCAGATAATTAACTAGAAATTATGGGCAGGCCTATTCAAGACAACTATTGCACACCATCTTAAACATTTAAAATGAATTCTTAGATTAGGTTAACTATAGAATCCTTCTAATGAGGGGGTTGTTTTGGACTGGGATTTTGACAAAGGGGTTCGCATTCATAGAATGGAACTCTCATCTATTTTTTTTTCTTAGCGACACAAGACAAACTGTATTAAGATATTTACATTAACCGGAATACTAATTAATGATCTTCCTTACTAAGTTCATTAATTTCAAGTAGTCCATTTCAAACAGGACAATATTTTTCAAGCAACAACAATCCAATAAAGGATACTATATTTCAAGAGACGGCAATACCATAGAATGTGTAACAAACAAAGGATATAATCTTTATCGATACTGCTACTTCGTATCAAAAAGTGAAGAATGATATTTTTTGATACTCTTTCCTTTGTGTTATTATGAAAAGGTCGGATCCACACACACATATATATCCAAGTCACTTATTCAACTTTCAATAAATTCAATAAATTCTTATGTCCTACTGATTATTAACCATAGACCAGTCTCCTAGATATTATAATTCTCATTATATTAGAATTCTTTAGTCTCAATATGTAAAGAATAACAAGTAAAAATTAACAATGGTGCAGAGGGAGAGCCAAACCAATTGATCAAATTTTACGCGGGTTTGCTTTGTCAGGAAAAAAGAAAAAGGGGAGTTCACATTCTGCAACAACCATGTCAGAAGGATTTTCTATAATTAACCTTAATCTAAGAATTAATCAACATTTAACATCTTTCTCATTTTGTAAATTAATTCCCCTTGAGAGTGCCATGCTTATAATGTGAAAATGTGTTGCATCAAAACATTTCTTCATTTCTATCAATTAATTTGCTACATGAAAATATATCCAGATGATACTACTTCTTTGGATGCAAAGTTACAACACTGTTAATTATGCAATGAGAAGGAAAAATGATGCAGAGCTCTTAAAAGATGAGTATTGGAGCAAGCACGATAAGGCAAGAGTGAAGGCGGAGGAGCCACAGACTAAGTTGTGCCCACAGCTTCTTGGGTGACAACTCGCAGCAAGTTCTGCCTGCAAGCTGTGGGTGGAAATTGGCCAGTCGCGCCCACGACTGACCAATAGAGTACTCACGGCTTGCTCACAAAGAGTTGCCATGGAATGGCCTTCGACTAGCCGCAACCGTGGCTGGTGTTGTAGACTTGTGACTCGTTGAAGATTATGATTTTTAGTTCTTTTAATTAGTTTTTTATTGTTTTACAACTCTTTTTTAAGTGTGTTGCAAACCCACGGCTCATTGCAAGAAGATTTATTATTTTTAGTTCTTTTAATTAGTTTTCTTATTATTTACAACTCTTTTTTAGGTATTTTATTAAGTAAGATTTTAAGATATCATTAGGTCTATAAAAGGCTATGTAGCTTCCTCTTTAGATCACCTTTAACATCATTATTATTGAGTTTCAATAAAAATTGCAGATTTCCTTCTTCATGGATTAGTTGTTAAACTTTTTGCTTTATTACACTTTCGTATCAGAGTAGGCTTCTCTTGGGATGGCCAATGGCATTGAAAGACGTGATGATAATCCTACAAACAGAGTCGGGGGATTATGTTACAACTACCCAATTGCAAGTATTGACCAATCCTATGGATCGTATGGAGAAGAGACTTAACAAGATAGTTGAATTAAGCAAAGGGATTGGCTTGCAGCATATAAGAAATTGTGATGGGAAAGGTGATCGTGGAATAGGATTAGCCCATGAATGACAAATTAACCGTCAGGATCATATTGCTCTTTATAGGAATCAAGCCTAAGAAGAAAGTTCATCAGATGAAGAGCACTTTGTGGTGAACTTGAACCACCGGGCTTATCAAAATTGCCAGTCTGATGAATTTAAATTGAAGGTTGATGTGCCCTCCTTTGGTGGTAACTTGGAGATTGAGGATTTTCTCGATTGGATCACAGAGATCGAGAGATTCTTTGACTATATGGATATACTTGAAGAGAAGCAAGTCAAATTCGTGACCTACAGATTAAAGAGTAAGGCTTCTTCATGGTAGGAGGAACTGCAAATGTCAAGGCGACGGTTGGAAAAATCACCAATACGGTCTTGGATAAAGATGAAGAAATTGTTAAAGGCACATTTCTTATCCGTAGATTACGAGTAGTAACTTTATTTGCATCTTTAACATTGCGTACTTGTTATATTTTAGAGTATAACTCTAAATCTCTACGCTTATTATCTTACAATGACACCAAGCAGACTGAAAGTCAATTGGTGTCACGATATGTGAATGGGTTGAATGACGAAATCTACCATGAGATGGGATGTAACCCCATCTTTACTTTGTCAGATGTTCAGAATTTGGCCACTATAGTTGAATTTCGTATCTTCACGAGGAGGACTTCTCCAGAGAGTGGATCTCGTAGGAATGCGAAGTATTCTTTGGCACGTGCTCGAGAACCTCCCAGAGCTGTGTAAGAAAATAGAGGAGTTGGTTTATGAGAGGACAAATGTCTTATGTTGGAGTTTAAGGAAGCCTTGAGGGGTCAAGCAGTTAACACTGCACCCCTTCCCAATAATAGTAAGCCGAATAACCCATATGCAAAACCAAGTGTAATAAATGTTGAAGATGTGGACAACCGAGCATCCATTTGCAAATTGTCCAAATCCAAAGAGAGTTGGTATCGTAGAATACAGAGAGGAAGTAGATGATCAAAGGGAGCAGTACGAAGAGGACAAGCAAGAGCACATTTGTGGCCCTAAAGGTGTGAGTGAGGTGTTTGAGCACCAAGCATTCATGGTAAGAAAGCTACCCCTAGCACCAAGACAACCGGATGATTCTCAGTACCATAAGTTATTTTAAACTAAGTGCACGATTTCTAGTAGTATTTGTAACTTGGTTATTGATAATGGTAGCACTAATATTATTGTCTCTAGGGTTTTAGTTAATTCCTTGAAATTACTTGTAGAAAAGCACCCCGACCTTATAAAATAGGTTGGATTAGGCATGCTGAGCCTGTTCAGGTAGTAGAACGATGTGGGGTGCCTTTGTCTATAGGGAAGTTTTATCAAGATGAGGTGGTGTGTGATGTAGTAGACATGGACGTATGTTACTTACTATTAGGTAGTCCATGGCATTTTGACGTAAATGCCACCCATTGTGGTTGGGAGATTGTTGTTAAATTTGTACAAGATGGCAAAAAGATCATCTAATGCCTAGGAAGCAAAGTGAGATACTGTATTGGGCCTAACTAGTGCTAGTAGTAATAAATCTGCTAGGAATGTTTTAGCATTTTCCCTTTCAAAAGGGGCTTCCCTTGTGCATTCCCAAGCTTCAAGAGAGGTGCATGCCTTAGTGATGAGAGATGCATTGACTATGGAGGAGAGAGGTGGAGATAGTAGTTCCCCCATCTCTACAAGAGGTGCTTAAAGAGTTTGCTAATGTCATGCCTGATGAGCTACCTATAGGATTGCCACCCATCAAAGATATTCAGCATGCCATTGATTTTGTGCTTGGATCAAGTCTACCAAATTGCCACATTATCGAATGAGTCCCAAGGAGAATGAAGTCCTACAAGGGATTGTAGATGATTTACTACAAAAGGCGCTGATTCAAATTAGTACCAATCCATGTTTTGTACCTGCATTGTTACCTCGAAGAAGGATGGGAGTTGGCATATGTGAGTGGATAATAGGGCTACCAATCAAAATTACGATGAGGTACATGTTCCCTATTCCCTTCTTGGAGGACCTCCTAGACTATCTATCTGGCTCCTGAGTCTACTCAAAAAGTAGGTACCACCAAATTTGTATTTGACTTGGGGGTGAGTGGAAGACAACATGCAAGACCAAGGAGGGCCTCTATGAGTGGTTGGTGATGCCTTTTAGCCTTTTACGCACCTAGCACATTCATGAGGTTAATGAATAAAGTATTGAAGCCTTTCATGAGGAAATTTATTGTCATCTACTTTGACAATATTCTTGTTTTTAGTGCTAACGAGGAAGAACACTTAGAGCATTTGCATCAAGTGTTATTTGTTTTGCAGGAAAATAAGCTGTTTGTCAACTTGACGAAGTACTATTTAAGGGTGAGGAACTTGATTTTTTTAGCTTTGTGGTCAGGGAGGATTCAAGTTGATGAGGAGAATGTTATGGCTATTCAAGACTGGCCAATGCCTCGGATTGTGATAGATGTAATGAGCTTTCATGGATTAACAACTTTTTTATCATAGATTCATCCATAATTTTAGCACAATTACTGCCTCTTTGATGGATTGCATAAAGAAGAGGAAGTCCATTGGGGTCCTAAACATGAGAAGATCTTCTCTTTGATTAAGGAGAAGTTGACTACTGCACCAGTCTTAGCATTTCCGACCTTTGATAAATTGGTCGTGGTGAAATGTGATGCCAGTGAAGTAGGCATTGCTGTTGTTCTCTCTCAGGAAGGACGTTTGGTGAATTATTTTTGTGAGAAGTTGAGTGAAGTCGGACAAAAGTGGTCCACATATGTGCAAAAGCTTTATGTTGTGGTGAGAGCACTCAAGTATTGGGACGTTTAGAACCAATTCGTTCTATACACTAATCATCAAGCCTTGAAGCACTTGAACAGCCAAACGTCTGTATGTAAGATGCATGTCGTTGGGTTTCCTACTTACAGTAATTTTCTTTCATTTTGAAGCACAAAATAGGACCACAAAATAAGGTTGTTTATACTTTGAGTCGTCGAGCTACTTTGTTGGTGACTACGAGCAATGAAGTTGTGGGGTTCAAGGTTGTTCGAAAGCTTTAGAGTGACGATGAAGACTTTAAAGATACGTGGGTAATTTGCTCGAGCGGAGTCCTTAAGGATGATTATCACACTTATGATGGTTATTTGTTTAAATAGAATAGTTTGTGCATCTAGAGGATTTCTCTTTGCGAGAAATTAATTCAAGATTTGCATAGTGGTGGATTGAATGGCACCTTGGAGAAGAGAAGACCGCTGCAAGTTTGGAGGAGAGGTACTATTGGCCACAACTAAGGAAGTATGCGCAACTATGTCCAAAAGTGCTATACTTGTCAAATTGCCAAAGGAGCACAAAACTCAGGGTTGTATATATTTTTACCTATATCGAAGGCAATTTGGGAGGATCTCTCCATGGATTTTGTGCTTGGATTACCTAATATACAATAGGGAGTTGACTCTGCATTCATAGTTATGGATAGATTCTCAAAGATAGTGCACTTCATCTCGTGTAAAAGAACTTCTGATGCATCGCATATTGCACGTTTGTTCATTCAAGATATAGTCTGTTTGAATGGGTGCTGAAGTCCATTACCTCTAATAGGAACACTAAGTTTTTAGGTCATTTTTGGCTTACCCTTTGGTGGATGTTTGATACTTCATTGAATTTCAGTAGCACGGCACGTCTGCAGATTGATGGACAAAGATAGTCAACCGATCTTTGGGAAATCTTGTTAGGTGCATCTGTGGTGAGAAACCAAGATAGTTAGATCATGCATTGTCTCAAGCTGATTTGCATTAAATAATGTTGTGCATAATTTTATAGGCAGATTGCCTTTCTCCATTGTTTATGTGAAGCCTCTAAGGCATGTAGTAGACCTAGTCACATTGCCTAATGTGCCTGGATATAGAGTAGCTACAGGTAATTTGGCTAAGAATGCAAAGGAAATTCAAAAGGCCGTGAGGAAGAAACTAGAGGAAACCAATGCTCGCGTGAAGGCAGCAATGGATAAGCATAGGCGAGCTACTATCTTTGAGGAAGGAGATAAAGTCATGGTATACTTATGGCATGAACGTTTTCCTTTTAGTCAGTACAACAAGTTGCAGTCGAAGAGGAATGGACCTTATAAGATCGTGAAGCACATCAATCCTAATGCTTACCTGGTGGACTTAACAGAGCCGTGGAGTATTTCTCGTACATCTAATATGGCTTATTTGACTCTCTATCATTTTTTGGATGAGCCGATGTTGATGTCAACTCGAGGTCGAATTTTTTTCAAGTGGGAGGGACTGATGTGGAGCTCCTAGAAGATGAGTGTTGGAGTAAGCACGACAAGGCGTGAGCGAAGGTGAAGAAGCCACAAACCAAACCGCGCCTACGGCTTCTTTGGTGACAATCCGCAGCAAGCTTTTGTCCGCAAGCCGTGGATGGAAATTGTCCAGTCGTGCCCATGGCTAACCAATAGAATACCTGCAGCTCGCTCACTGAGAGTTGCCACGGGATGGCCTTCAACCAGCCATGATTGCGGTTGGTGTTGCAGACTCGTGGCTAGCTGTGGGAAGATTCACGATTTTAGTTCTTTTAATTAGTTTTTCTTATTGTTTTACAACTCTTCTTTAGGTGCTCTATTCAATAAGATTTTAGGATATTATTAGGAATATAAAAGGCTATTTAGCCTCCTCTTTAGATCACCTTTAACATCATTATTCTTGAGTTTCAATAAAAATTACAGATTTCTTTGCAAATTTACTATCAATTCTTAAGGGATTAGTTGTAAAACTTTTTCCTTTATCACACTTCGGTATTAAGAAGTGCAAGACCAATCCTAGGACATACTACTGTTATAGCACAATAAACACATATAATGGACAATAACGTACTGAAACATGCAGATGTAACTATCCAGCTTGAAGATGGAAAATTGGCAGGTTCTTTGAACTTTTTCTCATTTGACGGATGGACGTACATCGATCTTCTCACCAGAGATCCCCATTCTTTACGTTAAGTTTACCTCAGCATCTATTGCTGGTTGTAGTTACATTGCCCTGTGTTCTCAAAGTTCGATTGCTCTAATAAAAGAAAAAGTTTCAGTTACTCTAAGGATCAAAGACTTCATTCGTGAGAACTGAATCTAGCCCGTGATGAGAGTTGGTTCTACTCCATAACGAGAATCCGATACTCATTGTCTCATCCCTTCTAAACTTTTTTTTTTTTTGGCGAAAAAAAACAAAGGCCTCTCTTGTCACTAGGCACACTGGACTAAGCTTTCATTTTTTTTTTAAGAAACGTCAAAATACCTAAGCATCAAGAAGTAGATAACCATAGCAGTGAATGATCTAAGATCAATTTGCTTTACACTTCTTAGGTCACTAAGAAATTTCTTTTTGTATTGTTGTTCTAATAATATTTTAAAGTTCCTTTCTGCTTAGTGTGTGTTCAATTCCCACTGGCCTGACAATCAATAAATTCTTGTTGATTTTGTTCCTTTTTTTTTTTTTTTTTTAAATTCTCGTCTCGTTCAAGTGTAGAGTATCTGGCAACATTTGCTGGCATCAGATAAGCAGCCCTTATAATATTCCATAAGATCCAGTAATGTTCATTAAGGTGTTTGACTTGCGAATGAGGTTTCCTTGGTTTTCTTGAAACTTTTTGTTTGCTGCAACTGTCTCAAAAGGAAAAGGGGGGAAAAAAGGTTTTCAGATGGTGCAGACTTGAAATTACTCTTTGCTTTTTTGCATTTTTTGCTCGAAAACGAGAGGATTACAAGTACAAACAACCCACGCAACTGGGGAAAATTTACCCACAAGTGCTGGGATCAATGCCATTGTTCAACTACTCAAATCCACAGTATATCTCACAAGATCCATTGTTTTATTTCTAAGGTGCATGCTCTGTGGACAACGAAATTTATGTATACTGGCTATTGGAAAATTTAGATGCAAGCTTGATCAAATTATAAATTCATTAAAGTATTTTGAATTTTTTTGCCTCACTATTGGAGATTTCTTTACAAAATCAACCTTAAATTAACAGCAGATCAGAAAAGAAAAAGAGGAGAAAACTTTGAAATAACTAAATAATTCTATCAAAAAGTTCAGAACTATATAGAAGCTGACAAAATGACAATCAGCATAATAGGGACCAAAAAGAAAAAAGGAAAAAAAAAAAAAAAAAAAAGGAACCAGGAGAATGAAAGAACAGAGAATGGCATAGTTTTTTGCCTTCTGTAAATGTAACTTCAATTCTTCACTCTTTATATGCAAAAACATGTAAATTCCTGTATCAGCTGGTGCTAGTTCCCTTGATTTTTGCTGTATGAACAGTATCTATCTATGCGCGTAGTTGCCTTTGTAGCCTGAATTCATGTGTTCAAAAGAAGAGCAGCTATCAATCCTGTTTCTTACCAGGAAGGGAAGTACTAAGGAAGAACTTCTAACGCCTTCGGCTTTGCGGAAGCATTGACATCTTTATCCATAAATTCAATCAGGTAAGTACAAAAATGTCCACTTTCTTGATCTATTTGAATTGAGGCTTTACAGCTTCTATAGAAAACACAACCAACAACGGTATCCAGGACTAAGACAACTGAGTACAGGTAGATGATGAACATTCCCTCAAATGCAATGGAAGAAATGGGAGTTGCAGCACGATGATAAGCTCTAACAATGCGGTACTGAAATAAAGCTTCAACTGCAGCTAGAGCAATGTTGATAGGCAAAGCCAAGGATAATGCTGTGGCAGTTCTTCCCCTGATCAGCACACATGCTTTAAGAATTGCAATATATCCACCAGAGTTTTCCATTCCTGACAATATCAATCCTAGACTGCATATAATAAGGGTATTTGCAAGAATTATGGAGTAAAGAACAGCCCCAGTTGCTGTAAAGAAAAGGACCATTTTCGGGTTCAAGAGGCCTAATTCGTCAAGACAATTAAATGCAAAGAATAGCAAACAGAAGCAAGTTGCATTTGCAGAGATGATAACTAGCATGTTGCAAATTTGTGTGAGAAAAAGAGGACTTTTAATTGATGGAAAAGAGGAAACTGTAGGTTCTGAAGTCGGTTTATTGTTGCAGAGAACTTGAATTACGAATGCTTTAGAAAAGAGGAGGAATGTTAAGGTGAAAGGAAAAACAAGAAAATAAGTGTAAATAGTCTGAGAAAGCTTCAGATTTATAAAAGTAAAGAATTCTGATGATCCCGGGAAGCCTGCAGCATCAAAAAGAGATTGCAGGCGATTATGAATTACATGAAGAAGAGAAGAGGAGGGGATTGAAGCTTCTGAGAGGAGAGTAAGTGCTGCAAATGGAAAGGCAAGGAGTGCTGCAGTCGAAGTGAAACATTGATATTTCTGAAGAAAAGTGTAGATTGATCTTCTCAAAATCCTCACCGTTTTCTCTGATGGATGTCTTGAATAGTTTTCCATCAGTATTCAGTGCTGAAGATCAAATTGTTGTTTGAGCAGTAGGCCGTGATATCAGAAGGAGGGGCTATTGTGGAAGGAAAGGGGCTTATGGTTCAATCCTCTTCTTTATTAAAACATCGATTTCCAAAGGTTTTAATAGCTCTCTCTTGATGGTAGTTTGGAAGAGTTTGGAAAGTGGGTATTTTTGAAAGAATGGATAGGTCAACTAAAATCTAACAAATCCGCCAGCAGTGGAATAATGAAATTTCTTGAGCTTTGTTTTCACCTATAAATTTGTTTGAACTCATTGTAAAATTAGTCTTTGTGACCTCCAAATACTCTCATTGATTAGTTGGCTAACTTAGGATGTTGGAAAGACCACCTTTCATGATTAAAAAAATACTGACATTATAACATGAACGACTCTCTTTCACTGCCTAGGCTTTTTCATGTCTTGCTTGCTGATGAAAATTTGGTCAATTTTGGTGGCTTTTCTTATACTCCAGATTACCTGAATTTTTTTTTTTTATAATAAAGTCATGCACTTTAGATGAAGGTAAAATATTTGGCAAGAATCCACAACAAGCAAAGTGAATCATGAACTGTATTAAGGTATCACATTTCTTTTCTTCTTCCACACCTCTCCAATAAACATCAAACCCTACCCAACCCACCACAGCCCAACTCCCCTCCTCTTTCAATTTGTATTAATGAGGAAGAAAAGGGTACAATTACATCTTTTAGTAAACAATAAGCATGAAACTAAATCAAATGCAAAAAGGGATAATTACACTTTTAGTCCCCAGTGTTTGGAGATGAGTACGCTAATGCCTTAACTATGGAAAAAAAGAAAAAGAAAAAGAAAACAAGAACTTTTAGTCCCTTGAGTATTTAACTGGACTAATCACATGAGCTACGTAGAAGACTGTAAGTCTCAGGATAAAAGAGAAACAAACAAGCTTCTGTTTAATTTTTAACAAATAACCTAACTTTTCTCCCTTATTCTTTATTGACAATTACAATTAAGAAAAAAAAAATGAGAGTAATTGTTAGAAAGTGACATGACTTTTACTCTAAACATTCGTTCCAGGACAGTAACCAGTTTCTAAGCTTAGGTCATGCAATTTTTTCTTAGTAGTAATTAGTCAATGTCCATCAGTTTTCCTTGATTTGCCAAAGTGTAGAATTTAAGGAACTAAAAGCATTTTTTGCTGATTTATACTGTTAAATTGGTCCATATTCCGACCCAATTAGGTCCTGGTTCAAAATTTTGGTATTTCTACTAAAATTGCAATTGCCTATCTACATCACGAAAGAGAAAAAAAAAAAAAAAAGAAAACAAATAGAATTGCAATTGCCTGTCTACATCACGGAGAAAAACGAACCTAAAGGATACCATCTACCCAGATTTCTTGACTTTCTCAGGTGGCATTTTGGCAGGGATGGAAAATTTTAACAGCACAAGATTCTCAATCTTTAGAGAACATGACAAGGGACTTGAGCAATTTCTATTGTTTTCTTATAATCCTCAAATTTGTAGAAAAGTTTTACTTGTATTAAAATTGTTTTATTTCTGTAATTGGTTGGGAAACTTTCACATGGGAAAAGAACGGTAAAAGTGTTTCTTCTGATTCTAAATTCCTACCAAGGCACTAACTCTGTCACACATATATAGCGTGGACCACCTAATAGAATGTTTCTATAATTACTTAATCAATTGACCTCTGGGTTTGGTTAGAACACATATGCTCTCACTACACAAGTTGTACATTAATAGGCTAAAAATTGTCCAATTAAAGATCATATCTTGTTTTTCAAACAAAATCCAAAAGATTTCAGAAGCTAGAGTGAATAAATTCACTAAAAGCTTGGGGGAGATCGTTGGAGATTCTCCTAATATGTCATTGTTTAGTTAATCACTAGATGTCAAAGTATTAAAAACTATTGTGCAAGTATAAAGAATTAAATTGGATTATTTATCACTTCGGAAAATTCTTTGTTCTGAATTTATACCTAAATGATGAGAAACATGCACCATAAATCAAATCTTTGCCCAGAGTCTCAAAATAAAAGAACAAAAAAAATACAAAAAGGGAATCTCCATTGTCTCTTTCTTTTATTGTTCTATTCGATAGTAAAAATATTCACTCCAACGTATTCACTCCAATGTATCTAATGGCGAGTTAAAATTATTTGCTTGCAAGAGTACATTTTGATAATTAGCTACTCAAATTTTGGACAAAAGTGGATATCTGAGAGCAATACTAACATACCAATAGCTTCTATTGCAACAAGCCAACAAGTATTAGCTACTGTGATGACAAGTTCAGGAGTTACAATCAGATGCAGATATGTACTATAGATAACCTCCCTCCCAACTGCTAATTAATGTAGAAAATATTAGAATGCACTGTTAGTTCATTTACCAAATTAATCATTTCTTGGCGGTTCTTGAATCAAATTAATGGTGCATTAATTTAAGTATATAGGGATTAGGTCTTGGTCCATTAATAAGACGATGAAAATGAGCCATCAGGAGGTTGGTCCGCTGTTTTTTTAATCAAAGCACTTCATAATTGATTAGTTAAGAGATCCATGGTGCGTAGGTCTCTCTCTCTCTCTCTCACTCTCTCACTCTCTCACACACACACATATGTGGTTGGTGTTATTATTTTCTAGTTGTCAAAAATACTTGATAGTAGATTAGTTAAAAGTCCACGTACAGAAAATATGCCCTCCCCCCCCCCCCCCCCCCCCTCTCGGTTGTTTAGGTTGGAAGGAATGTATAGGGCCACAAGCCTAAAATTCATCAACACAAAGAACAGAAGGTGAAGGGTCAATATATTTGATAATCTCCTATAACAGATAAAGATCCAAGTCAGACATTGGAAGTTTGGAAAACATTTCATAATCCAAACATAAAGCTGATAATATCTTTCAGATATACTATATTACAAATGGCAGATTATCGAATTTGATAATAAACTCGGAACATGTAAGATCAAGAATCACACAATTATATTAGTAACATCATGCTAGTGATAATTATAAAAGTCATCATGCTGATCTTGTGATCCAAAACGTTATCCTATCTATAGTTGTGCAACTAAAAAATTTATGCCAAGTGAGATTCTCCTTAGATAAGTTGTGCTTAATACAGCACAAATATGCTAGAAGTAAACTGTCATCAACAATATACATTTGTTGAACAACTCAAAATAGGTGACAATTCATGTGTTTACGAAGTAATCAATAAACGCAAGCTTCATATGTTCTTGTAAAAATATCGAAGTTCAGACTAGTTAAAAAATTGTTTTTTTTAGTACCTTTTTTTTTTGGGTGAAATGGGAGTTATAAATGTACATTGGGGAATTATTTAAGCTAAAGGAAGGTAATCATTTGCCTTGGAACGTCAGTAAAGCTACCTGATATTACATTCAACAACTACAAATGAATGATCATTAATGAGGTTCTCACTATGGAAATATGATAGTACTTTTTTTAACGTGATGAATTGTCTATGCCACATTTTTGTTCCTTTTTATCTGAGAGAAGATGATGACAAAGTTAAGGAAAGTTTCTGTTTCTTCTTCTTCTTCTTCTCTCACCTTTTTGTTTCCACCTTCTATATTTTTGTGACTGGATTGATTCAAGATATAAATACTCTTCCACGAAATACATATGCTTCAACTAAAATTCAGTCTAGCATGTATTACTTACTGTGCTTGGATAAATTCAGCATGGTACTATGTGACACTTTCCAGAAGAAAATGAAATTATTGCCATAATCAAATCTTATTTTGCCATTAGGTGGCTTATCATTTTTCTTTTGCCAGTACACATGTATATTAGAAGATAGCCCCAGGTTGTCCCAATTTTTTTTTTTTTTTTTGGCCTTTTACATATTAATACCAACCACAACCACCACTTATGTAACACAAACAAATACAATATCCTCCTAAAAAATACAAACAAATACAATATTCTCCTCAAACCGTTTCATCATTGAGAAAATTCTTTTTGAATATATGGTTTATCTTGGCGTAACCAAAAAACTGTTGAAGTGTATGTGTTTGAAATTAAAAGAAAAAAAAAAAAACAAAGTCTGTTGAGTGTGTTCGCAATGTTTTGATCAATTATAGTTCACCAATTAAATACGACATATTCAAAGCGAGGACAAAAGCTGTTTTGCATGTAATTAATGTCAACGACGAATGTGAAATTATATAAAGAATAAAGGATTATTATACGGGAAAGTACTATGCAATTTACCTCTAGAGATCCATTGTAAACAACAAGAAGATGGTATCTTAATTAAGTTCTCGAATTGAAACTTTGTTTACGTACTTTTATTTAATCCTCGAAAGATTAAAAAAAAAAAAAAAAACAACGTTATGTTTGTCTTGTTCATTGATTACTATACCAATCGGGACGAAATTTTCCATTTGGAAAGTCTTATTTATTGACAACTTCAAGATTTCCAGGACAAGCGGTTTAAAAGACTTGAATGACAAATGCTGATAGTGCATTGCATGATTTGTCATTACTTGGGAAAATGAGGTAATGAGAGTTTTACTTCCCATGTTGCCACGTGGTACTTTCTTGCAACCTCCCAGCCTTGCTTGGGCTGATTTTAATCATTTTACACCTTTGGGCCTAATGAAAAAAGAAAGAGAACGTACGCTTGGTAACTATTATGTGGGTTGTAAAATCAAGCCCATTTAATTGGTGAATTATATGTGGGTAGATTTAATTAAATAATTTATTTTTATTTTTTAGTTTTGACATTTTTTTAGTTGTTCATTTTCTTTATCATAAAGTAGTATTTATGTTTAAGCCATTGTTTTATTTATTGGTACTAGTATGCCCCTAAGAATTTTTTGTTCTTTGTGCATGTTAGCCTTTAATTATAGACGCTTTAATTTCTTTTCAATTAGATCCTATAATCTGCAATTTGACCCCTATGCTTGCTAAAATAGTCGATTTGGTCCTTCAACTTGCATGAAGTTACAATTTTGCCCCCTTCGTTTGCAAGAGTTTATTTTTATGTTTTATTTGAAATAGTGGTATCTTGTCATGTTTTGTTGGTTTTTGTTAGTATCAATACCGGGTTTTCAAAAGAAGTACATTCATTATCTTTTAATTGTCTTTACGTGCTCCTATGTGTTTATTATAAATTTTATGTAATTGTTTTCGTTCTATTTCTTTTTGTGTATTTGTTAATTTATGTTTGTTTGTTGATTTTTAATTTTGTAATTACCTGAAAAATTGTAATAGGAAGATTTATAACGTTATTTATTTAGCAAAATTTGTATTTCATTAGACAAGTGTAATATATAGGCTAAATGGGGTATTTCATTTTATCTTTTTTTCTCCCATTTAGATTGTAGTTAGGTTCCCCAACATAATAAATAGGGCTTTGTATGCTATGTGTTTTTCCATGCTATATGCTTATGGGTTTACTTGCTTTATTTAGGATTTTTGCATCTAGAATATTATGTTTACGTGTTATGTGCTTCCATGTGCTCTAAGTGCTATTACGTGTTTATTTGATTTCATTATGCTTTAATTTATGTTTATTTGTGACATTACCATACTAATCTAATGCTAGTTGTGGTTTTTCTTTCGTTCCCTCGTTAGTCCAACGCTAGTGAGAATTTGTAGAATTGGATTAGTTCAATACTAGACCTTTAGGCTTCTCACGTTGTAGTCTCATTTGTGTGCTCTTCATCACATTTTCATGCATTTTTATATTTTTTTAAAGATTTTTCTCCATTTTGTTTGATTATACCCGTTATATATTATCCCTTATCATCATACATATGAATCATGACACTTAGATTTCTATCTCAGATAGAATTTTAGGATAGATAGGTCACTTGTTTGCTTATGTTAGGAAGAGTCACCTTTTGAACACAGGAAATGGGCAAGTGTGGCCCTCTTGGCGTTAGCATACCATTCATCCCTCTGTACGAATGAACATCGTGTCACAAGCCTTAGTCCCCTGTATCCATTATGTTGCATTCCCTTTGTTTGGTCACTTATATCTATATCTATATTTTTTGTTCACTTGCATTTCATTTTGCATACGTCAATTCCAATTAAACCTCAAAGGAACATTTCGCCTCGTTCGATATCCCTTTCTAGGCCTAGGTTTACATTCATGTAGTACATCTAAATGTGATAAGTTCTAGGGTTACATTAGAAAAATTTTAACTAAACCTTGCAACTAGTTTCGGCTAGGTTGAAAAGGTACCTTACGCACAAGCCTTTGCCTTCCTTTTCTTCAACTATGACTCCCGAGCTCATTTATGTCATTTTTAAAGACTTGGAGTAATCTAAAAAGGGTTTTTCTTAATTTTTCTTACTTTTTCCTAAAACTATTTTTAAAAAGACTTTTTCTAGTTTTGTCACTTTTTCATTAAAACATTTTATGGTGACTTGGTACACCAAAACTCAATACCAAGTGGCGACTCACTTTTTCATCAAAACTCTTTTAGACTCTATTTTTGGGCCCAAGTCGTCGCATTTTCAAAGTTCCATTTTAGCCCCTTTTCTATTTTTGTTTTCAAAATAAAATCATTTTCTAAAAACTATTTTCTTACAAAAACTACTCCCTTTTCCACACTACTTTTTCCACTTTCAAAAAATAGGGCGCGACAATATACTTATTTGCAAAATTTTGTTAAAAACAGAGAGAGATTTGTGCTTATGGCAAAATCATTGGAAAAAAAGTGAGCAATTAAGCTTAGGTTCTATTATCAAAGTCTTCATATAGCCAATGTCAATTTTCACGTAAAAAAGTGCTAGAATTATGAGCATGCATTGCAATTTAGGCAGATAAAGTGCTGTGTAACGGGGGTCTTCATCTGGTCAATGTTGATCTTTGCTTAAAAAGGTTACTTAATGTCTCAAGGAAAGGCTAAGCTTAATAAGTAAAATCCCTAGTTGTGAAAAAATGAATTAATCATTTGCATATAATCATACTTGTTAGCTATAGGATCAACTTGCTTATGAATTCTGAATAAGGTAGAGAAATGTAATTGAACTAGTTTAATTGATGTATAATTCTTTCTTCTTTGCTTAATCTGATGAGTATTTGAAATGAAAGGAAATGCATAATTGTTTCTTTGGATTTTGGAGAGGTTGTTTTTGAAGATGCGTGTTGCTTTTGCTTGGGTTTAAGCTATTGTTTTTAGTTGTGCATGGTTCATTGCTTGAGAACAAGTAATGGCTTAAGTGTGTGGGAATTCAATAAGTGCTAAAGTAGAGTGAAATTTAGGTTCTATAGGCAAGGGTTTTTAGTTCAATTTTAGGTGTTTTTCTGCAGTTTTATTTAATTATTGTTAGTTTTCTTCACCTTGAGTTGTTATTGCCTTATAATTGTTTATTTGTGGTATTTGTGTGTTCTTTTGTAGGCTTTTGCATCCTCCGTCATCAATTTAAATCAAAGTGGAGGCCAAGTGTGGGAATTATCAGGGTTGATTCGAAGAGATGATAGATGATGAGGTAAAGAAGTGGTAGAAGTTGCTTAGAGAGTTGAAATTTAAGTTAGTAGCAGGGGTTAAGAGGCTACTCGTGGAACCAAGCAAAAAAAGGAAGGAGAAAAAATAGAAGCAAAGTTTCTGACCATTCTTGCAGCTAGTTCTCACGCACGAGAATGTTTCGCGGGAATGGTCAAAATGTGTAGGATTGATGAGAAGCAAAGTTTTTGACCATTCCCTACGGCTCATTCTCGAGCATGGGAATGGCTCGAAAATCTATTATTTTTTGCAATGTGGGCAACTTTGGAAAAAAGAACCCTACCACTTAAGAGTCCATTTTGAAGTGTTCCTCTAGGAATTTTAGCATGGGAAGACCCTATATATCTAGGGTTTTTAACCCAAAAATACACACAACACGTTAGAGAGGAAATTAGAAGGCTAAGAGCAATCCTTCAAGGAGGAGTGTAGCAATCAAAGGAAGATCTCTGCAACAAGACAAGTGAAGATTTGGGGGCGTCATGAGAGTGAGTTCCATTATTTTACTTTTGTCGTTTGTTGAGTTTTTTTCTATAGTCATGAGCTAAATTGCATAGGATCTAGAAGGGTTGAACCCTAATTTATTTATGATGGATTTATTCTTTTGATTAATGAATGGAATCGTCTTTACTTGGGTTTATTTGTGAATTTATTGCTTGATTAAATTAGGTTTTTGTGCACAACCTTTGATCCAATTACCGATTTCCCTTAGGTATACTGAGAAATTACTTAATTGAACTGATCACTTCACAAATAAAAAGGTCTGCATAAATCACTAGAGATAGGATGATATAGGCTTTCCCTATTTAATTCAAACCTAACCAAAACAACAAGGTTCATAAAACTTAAGGCATTTCTTTGGGGTTTAGGTGCAGAAGAGTTTCATGTTAATCAACTAAGGGAATAGGAGGTATAATTCTTGAGAAATATTATAATCCAATTGAGGGATTTTAGGGTCTAAGTAGTTGAGACCATTCATTAATCAAGAATTGAACCATAATAAAAAGAATTAGGAGAATTTCACATCTAATTCCCAATTTTGATAATTGCTATTTCTCCTTGTTAATAACTCTTGTTTACTAATTAATTTTAGTTATTTAGTTTATCTTTAGTTACTGCAATCTTTCAAATTCGTAGGTTAGATAATAAAAAGAGTGTTAGTTCTAGTACTCATACAGTCTGTGTGAGAACGATAATCGGTACTCCTCTATAGGGGTGAGATTTGATCGATATTTCGGTAACTTGAATTCGGTCAATTCGGTATTTTTTTTTTCGATTTTACTGACCGATTTCGATTTTGATTTCATTTATTACTGAACTGAATTCTGTCATGTCCCATTTTTCGAAAAAGGAAAATAAAGTAATGATATAGTGTGGGGTCGGGAAAAAGGAAAAGTAATAATTAAATGTGATTTATTTTATTGGAAAAGGAAGCGTGTAAATTTTTGTAGAAATGATTTTTAGAGAGATACTTTATAAAAGACAGTTTGACAAAAATGTGACAAACGAACGCTTTAGTTAAAAAATAAAAGAAAAATGGCCTAAAATGGGACTTTGAAAATGCGACGATTTTTGGGCCGAAAATAGAGTCTGAAAAGGGTTTTTAGTAAAAAGGGAGTCGCCACTTGGTATTGAGTTTTGGTGTACCAAGTCACCAGAAAATATTTTATAAAAAGTAAGAAAATCGAGAATGATTTATTTAGAAAAATGATTTGAGAAAAATGTAAGAAAAGCGATAAAAACCCTTTTAGACAACTCCAGGTCTTTGAAAATAAGAGAAAAAGGTTCGGGAGTCACAGTTGAAGAAAAGGAAGGCGAAGGCTTGCGCCTAAGGCACCCTTTCAACCTAGCCGAAACTAGTTGCGAGGTTTAGTCTAAATTTTCTCAAGATAACCCTAAGATTTTATCGCATTTGGATGCAACTATATGAATGCAAATCTAATCCTAAAGATGAGTGTCGTTAAGGGGCAAAATGTTCCATTGAGGTTTAGTCGGAATTATCGCATTAATTGCGAAACCCGAATGTAGACCTCGATGGAGTCACGAGTGTAGATGCAAAAATGAAATGCAAAAGAAAAGGAAAATAGTAGTATAGATAGTAAGTGAACAAAGAAAGTAGGGATGCAACATAACGGGTACGGGGGACGAATGGACTCATGACTAACTGTTCCTACTCACGGAGGGGAGAACGACATGTACGCCATCGCTTCCCACGTGAGTAGATGACTATTTCTAGTCAAATCACACGAATGACCTAAAATTCTACGTGTAGTGGAATATAAATGTTATGCACTAAATAGATGTTAAAGATAGATAATAAGTGATAAAGTATATAAAAATCATACAAAATAGAAAAGGCCTAAAAAGAAAAAATGTGTGTGAAATGGAATGCACACGCAAGAAATTATTCTAATACTAAGATGACCTAAAGGCCTAGCATTGGACTAGCCTATTTTCTAAAAATTCTCCGCTAGCGTTGGACTAGCGAAGAAACCGAAATTAACCACAACTAGCGTTGGACTAGTGTGGCGACGATACACATATATAATAGTAAAGCAAGTAATAAATAAAACATAGATTGAAGCAATAATCACATAAAAGCACATAATAGCACATAGCACACAAGCATAATATTCTAGATGCAAAATCCTAGAGAAAGCGAATAAAACACATAAGCATATAGCACACAGTGCACACAAAAGCCCTAACTATTACACCGGGGAAACCTAATTACAATCTAAAAAAAAATAAAAATAAAAGATAACCTATCTAGCCTATCTATTACATTTTCTATCTAAAATACATATTGTTAATAGATAACACATAAACTATCTATTACATTAACTATCTAAATACAAAAAAAATTTTTTTTGCTAAATAGAATATT
This sequence comes from Mitragyna speciosa, assembly GCA_024721245.1. Classification (NCBI taxonomy): domain Eukaryota; kingdom Viridiplantae; phylum Streptophyta; class Magnoliopsida; order Gentianales; family Rubiaceae; genus Mitragyna; species Mitragyna speciosa. The sequence goes on along the minus strand of CM045573.1, from coordinate 3,533,730 downwards.
ACCTATCTATTACAGTTCTTTGAATAATCAAAATCAAAATCAAATAAACATCATGACATAAATAAATAAACACTCATACATGGATAAAAATTATAAGCACAAAGATACATAAAAACACATAGAAAAACACATAGGAGCACATAGGAGCACACAAAAAGAAATTAAAAGGGTAATCGAGGTACCTCTCATTCGTAAACTTGGTACAAATTGCTACTAACATGAACAAACATGTCAAAAATATCACTATTTAATAAATAAACTACTAATTAAATAATTTCATACCAATCACTATGAACATGCTATGATAATTCAAACAATTATAGCAATAATAAACAAAATAAGAGAAAGAAAAATAATGATAATAATAATTAATCATTTAGGAGAAAAATGAAAATTGTTTAAGTAAAAATAAATAAGTAAATAGATAAATAAAGCAAAACAACGAAAATAAAGAAATACTAATAATAGAAGATAAAATACAATAATACATACTTAAACTTTTAATGCCCTAAATAAGAATTATTAAAATGACTAAAAGGAAAATAAAGAAACTAATTTGAACATTAATTAGACTAACAATACCCAATTTTAGAATATTAATTATAGATTTGATAAAATAAATAAATAAATAAATAATGTGAAAAGAAATAATTTAAAACTTTGAGGACTTAACTAATTTAAAATTTTTTTTTGCAAAAATAAAATATTATAAGATTTGGATTAAAAATAGAAATTTAACCAATATTCTAAAGTGAAAAATGTAATTTGCAACAAGCAAAAAGGTAAAATTATAATTTTAAACCCTAATTAAGGTAATGACATAGTTTACAACAAATTTAAAGGCTAAAACATAATTTTCAGCAAGTATAATGCCCAAAAATAAAAATTTCCAGCAATACTTATGGCCAAGAATATAATTTCAGCAAGGTCATTAAATGATACATAATTTACAGTAATGTATAGGGTCAAATTGCAATTTTCAGCTATATAAAAGAGCTAAAATAAAAATTTCAGCAACTATAAGTATTAAAATACAAATTCTAGCAACAAATAAAAGACTAAAATACAATTTCTAACAATTAATGGAGGTATTAAAACAAATTCCAGCAACATAAAGGACCAAAATATAAATTCCAGCAACAATAGGGGACCAAAAATAAAATTCCAGCAAGTATAATAACTCAAATAAAATTTCAGCCAGGTTGGGGGTCAAAAATGCAATTTTCAGCAAGTTTAGGGACTTAGAATAAAATTCCAGCAAGTATAATAACAAAAATAAAATTTCAGCAAGGTTGGGGGACAAAAATGCAATTTTCAGCAACACTAGGGAGTGACAATGCGAAAGAAATAGGGCCTATTTGAAAGAAAATAAAACCTAGGTGGTCAATCTATTAAAAATTGGAGACTTAATTACATGGCATAAAATAGTTTTGGGGCCAATTAACAATACTAAATATATAAGGACCGGACATAAATATTACTTTATGATAAAAAAAAACAAAGGAAAATGCCAAACTAAAACTAAAACTAAATTAATTAATTAAATTAAATTTGTTAACTAAACTAATTACTCAATCAAATACTAAAATAAACCAAAACAAATCAATGACCAAGTAAATACATAAACTAACAAAACCATTAAACTAAATGGCGCTAATAGAATGAATAAATAAATAAACTAACTAAACTAATAAATGTCAACCAACCAATAAAGTCAACACCACTAACCCACAACCCCAAATTCGTCTACTTTCTCCAACCCAGCACACGAAACCATTTTACTCAAAACCTTTACTTCCAGAAAACAATCCCCCCTTTTTCTCCAACCCGTCACTCTCAATCTCACCACATCTCTAAACTTTCTAGGACTAAATGCACCAAATCTGCACTGAAATCTCTCAAATCCAACCCCTAAAACTTCAATCCTAGCATTTTAAATTCAACAATATGATCTCCCAACTTCAATCAGTTTCTCCACCCGAAGAGAACCAATTTCATTTTTCACAAAATTCCTAATTCTTCTAAATCAAGACCCAAATAACCAAATCCAAATCAGTTATCACAAATCAAAAGCATTCATACGAGATCTTAATGGATCTATATGATACTCAAAGCGAATAAAGGCAGCCCAAGAATTTTATTTATTTATTTTTTTTAATACCTCTTAGACCGAGAGAAAGGGAGGTGGTCCAGGGTAGTCTACGTTAGTGGCGAAGCTTCTACTGGTGGAGTTCTCTCGTTGCCTTCGTCTGTACTTGTATGCATGGGTGTTTATGTGCTGATGTACCGGGTGGTGGGTTGATTTGCTGAAATTTGTTGCTTGTTGATAACAAAGTGTGTTTGTTTTTTTTTTTTTTTATTTTTTTATTACTGTTTTTGCAGCAAATTTGGTGCTGCTATTGAGGGAAAAAACAGAGGGGGAAAGTTGTGTGATTTTCTGGTGGCGTTTTGTGTGTGTGTAAGGGAAGCTTGGTGGTGGTGGTGGAGGGAGTTTCTGATAGTGTGGTTGGCGTGGGATGTTTGTGTTGTCTGTGGTTGTGCAACTGAGTATGGGGATGTGCAATTGTGAGTGAGTTTGTGGGTGAATTGTATGGTTATGCCTGTGTGTTTTGTGAACGTCTGTATTGGTTGTGTGTGTGCCTATTGAGCCGAGAGAAGGGAGGTAGAGCTGTGAATTGTGTGTGTGAGGTGTGTGTTTAATGTGTTTTGTGCTGCTGGTGAGACAGAGGGAGTGAGGCGTGTGTGTTGTGAGGTAAAGGTGGTGCTGAGGTGAGTGTGTGTGCAGGTGTGTTGTGAGAGAAGGCCGAGAGAGAGAGGGAATTGTGTGCAGATGTGCTGAGGGGAGGGTTGGCCGAGAGAGGTTGAGAGTGAATTTGTGCAAGTTTTTGTTTTCTGTGAGCTGTGTGGAGATGAAATGTGAGAGAGGAGAGGGAGAGGTCTGTGAAGTGTGTGTTTTTGTGAGTGTCGTGAAGCAGAGGGAGCGAGGGAGTGCAGGTGAGTGTGTCTGTGCTTGGGAGAGTGCAGCTGTCTGATGTGATTAAACAAAGGGTGGTTGGGTGATTGGTATGGCTTGATTGTTAGGGTGGTTGAAGGTATGGCATGGAGATGGAGTTTGCAGAAGCAACAGCAGCAGCAACGCGCTGTTCTCTCCTTTTTTTTTTAGGAAGAAAACAAAGCAAAACAGAAAAATAAGAATAAAAAATAAAAATAAAAATAAAAATAACATAAAAACTACTTGAACTCTTTTTAAATTATACATTAAAACGGAAATACAATATTATAAGAAGGAAAAAGAAAAATTTAGTATAACAAAAAAGTTAATTCTAGATTAGAAAAATATAATTTAAAATAAATAACAAATGGTCTTTAAAATAAATAAATAAATAAATTATGAAAATTTTCTTTACATAAAATTTATGAAATGCACACACACATAATTCTCATAAAGAAAAATTTTAAATAAAAAAAGTGCATTGGAAAACGTGGCCTAAATATGGCAAAATTATAAATTTATGAAAATTAATAAATGACATCACAAAAATCTTACACAACATATATTATCACATAAAGCACACATAGTATAATTTTCACTCAAAAATTTTAAGATTAACGTATTTTTGGAAAACGTGCCCTTCATAAATAAAAAAGACAAAAAATAAATAAATACCAAATGGCATCTAAAAATCGTGTAACTTTTACAGAAAATTTATAAATATACAAAATACATATATAAAAATTTTCATTTGAAAATTCTCGTAAAAAGAGTGCATTGAAAAACGTGCCATTAAGTGTAAAATACTAAAATTTTAAATAAATAATAAATGACTCCTAAAAATTATTAAAATTATAAATAATGATAAAAATAATAAAATTGTATATTTAGGAAATAAAAATACAAGAAAATAATATTTACATGGTAAAATTACCATTTTGCCCCTGATGTAACAAATTAGACGCAATGTACACAAAAATTATAATTGGCCCCTGAAAATCAGAATACCCCCTAAATAAAGTAATACGCATATTTTAACAAAAGGTTTGTCAAAATTTGGTGTCTACAAATTCGATTCCGAATTCAATTCGGTAAATCGGTAATTGAGTTCGGTAACCGAATTCGGAAAAAAAAAAACACACTAAACTTTCCCCTGCAGCAACAATGCTACTGAAAATTTTCTGTGAGTTTAAGTTGTACATGCAAACAAGAATATCATATTACAATTCTAATAGGAGATATCAATCAAAAGACTAACCAAGTCCAAATTGTAGAGTTTAACATAAGCCTGTAATTCAATCAAACAAGGACATCATATTACAACTCTAATGGAGAATACCAACCAAAAGACTAACCACGTCCAAATTATAGAGTTTAACATAAGCTTAAAAGACAATCAAATTAATCTTTTTAGTCTAATAGGTTACAACACCAACCAAGTACAAATTAACATAAGCTCAATCTTTGTAGTCTAATATAGAGTTTCAAAAGAAATCTAGATCCAAATATCATCTTCCTGGCTGATTCTTTGGCATTGCTTCTGATGTCAATCTCAACATCATCCCCCTCCATAGTATCACAATCAGGTCTCATGTTTTCAGCAGTAGCTCTTCCTTACTGAATTTTCTTGAATGCCTTATCCCTGCTTATAGGGAAAAAAAATGAAATCAGTCTTTGCTAAATTAATTGAAGTTTTATCAGACCAATTTGCGGCTAAGTACAAAATCCACAAACTAAAGTGCATCATTTGAAACAATAAAGGCCAATTTGGGATATTGAAGTTTGGACTTTTTGTTCAGGGATTTGTTTGGACCAATATAACATGCAGCCCTATATAAAAAAAGAAATAACAGATTAGGAAATGTAGTAAGCACATTAAGACGGTGAGAAAACAGGAATCGTTGCTCTAAGAACCACCTGTATAACATGCAGCCCTCGCACCTAATGTACTTACCACCTCAGGGAAGCAATAAAATTTTGCAGAAACTTTTAAAAAACTAAACTCCATTTCTTTTCTTTTTTTTTTTTTTGAAGGAATAAACTCCATTTCTTTAAGCAAAGTGCATGTAAAGTAGATCCTAAGGCCTCTTTTTCCAACTAGGACTTCAAACTCATATTCTAATCTTACTCGTACTAAAACAGGCATTATTCCTCTAGGAACAACCAGTATAACATGCGGCCCTCACAACTAAGGCTAGATTACTTACCACCTAAAGTCCTGACTCTCTAAAGTTATCATTCTTTGTACAAGGAATTTTTCTCCATGGGTTGCAAATATCTTCTTGATAGGCTGATCTCACATCCCAATAGCAAATGTTACTCGATGTTGAAATTCTCTATATTGGTAGAACCCTCGAAACTAAGCGAAGCCAACACTAATATCTCCTAATTTATCATGATTATGGAGAAGAATATTCTAAGAGTTACTTCTGAAGCATCCGTTGATAAACATAATTCATCATATGAATGCACATAATCGTATTTTAATTGTTTTATCAAACTTTTAATTTTCCTTTTATAAAAAAATCACACTTAATCTACCGAAGCATCCATTAGATTTAAAATGACTGATTTACACAAGAAATTTTGTTTACACAAATGAAGCAAGCATGAACAAGGAATACAACTAAAAATTCATTCACAACCAAAAGGGATAGTATACTCTAAAGCATAAGCAAATACAAAAGGCACTAGCAAAATACTCTCAAGCATCAATACATGATGCAGAGAGGGTCAAGGAGAGAGCGGAGACAGAGGGAGGTCTATTGAGTGTGAAGAAATTGAAGTGTTTACCTTTACTGCTGCCTTCTTGGTTGAGACTTGAGAATCTAGGTTGAGTTCCTGTGGCGTCGGCTCAATGATTTGGCTGGGACAACAATCGAGATCAAGATCCAAATTAAGAAGAAAAATGGAAGGCCAAAAGGTAAGGGGAAGTTTTCAAACTTTTCCAAGTCAAAGATCCCCAAATGGGAATGGAGAATCGGAGCAAAATGGTAGGCCAAAAGGGAAGGGATTAGGGTTTGATTGAATAGAAGAAGAGGCGGGTGAGACTCTGAGACAGTGAGAGAGATTTTTTGTTTTTGTGTAAATGAAAAAATGGACAATGAACGATGGACTTGAAGTGCAAAATGCACTTAGGTCAGTGGGGTGGAGTTACTTACTGGATTAGAATAGTTTGGATTTGGAGTTGGTTGCACTAATGATTTAGAATAATTGGGCCTAAATTCCCTAACCCAACAAGGTAAAACCATAATTCATAATGGGCTTCTACAAAATTCCAAACCCAACTAATAAATAATAATTTTGCTATACACACACACACACACACACACACACACATATATATATAATGGAATTTGAATTCGGTAATTCGAATTCGGTATTTAAATACCAAATTTGAATTACCGAATTGAATTCGAAATCGGTATTACCAATTTGAGAAATTACATTTTCGAATACCGACCAATTTCGAATATATTTTTTTCGGATTTACCGAATTACCGACCGAATTACCAAATTTGATTTACTGAATTCAATTCGAATTCGGTCGGTAATTCGGTATTTACCGAATTTGCTCACTCCTACCCCTCTACACTGTACTACAGGAACCAATAGGTGTACTTGCCTAAATATCCGTAGTGTAGCCAAGGGGATATCACCAGCCAAGTTGTATCCTGCTGATGATGTCAAGGGTTGATTTTGGTGGTGATTGTGTGGAAAATTTTTACATAGACCCGGTTCACGACCCCACCTGTGAACCTCGTGGTTTAAAATAAAGCATGTAAGTCTTACCTGATTTTATATCACTTTTTACATCAACATGCATCGTTATACTTATGTGGCATTCTTTTCAACCACGAGACTCACATGTAGGGCCATAGACCCGGTCCATGTAAGAATTTCCCATGGTGGTAGTGGTACCAAAATCAACGAGCAGCAGCAGAACTTCAAAGGACGAACCCTTCATCATGGTATACACGAAGGCCACTATCATGCCTCTCAAGTCCAGTGCCAAACATATCTCCATCTCTATCGACATCTACAACCAAGGATCTGCGCACGTTTGATCACATCTGTATAACCAGGTTTTCTTTTTTTTTTTTTTTTTATGCCTACCTTTTGCTTGGGCTCTATCGTGTTTAGATTGGGATATTTGAAACAATTAATAGAACTTTACATGCTTACTTGTTAATTTTTGCCTTTTCTTATATTATGGGATGGTACCTTTCTTTTTTCCAATTCCAATTCCAGTTTTTCAATCATCATCTGCAACATGTATTTTTTAGCTCATATCATTTCTAGATGGATTTTTTTTTTAGCTCGAACACTCTTTTTTTGTTGTTGCCTTTTTTAATTTGGTTGATTAACGGCATCAGGTTGGGGTCTTGGATTTCTGCCAATTTTTAACTATCTTGCCCCTAAAACCTTAATATTGTAGGCCATGAAATCTGTTTTTGTTTAAGTTTGAAAACTAATACCAATCTCTATTATGCTATCTTTTCCAACTACTTCCCACTCCATTTGCCTTGATAAGTCCATCCAAAACTTGTCTGTTAAAGGAATATATTAAGTTTCAGGATGGCTGTTTTGCAGCTGGAGGAGTGAGTTGATGTGATTTCTCTTTTTTATGTATCTATACTCTTCATTATCTAATAGGCAATATCCCTCTTTAAAAACCAATTTCCCTATTGGAATTGGTTCTGATGTGTAGTGGCTTATATCCTTAGATAATAGCTTTCTAAAAAAAGCATTAAATTTTAAAATTTGAAGTTTGATAATTTCTTTAGCTTGCCTGTATCTCAAATTCTAGTACTATAAGAGTAGGCCTAGGCCTTAGATTAAGACTGTCCTTTTGGGCCTAAAAACATGATTTGTTCTTGACCAAAACAAGATTGATCTACCATATGAAAATATTCATCCAACCAGAGAGAGAGAGAGAGAGAGAGATAATTGTTGAACCTGCCGGTTGGACCGGTCAAATTGCAAATTGGTCCCTCTTCCAATTCACTGACCGTCCCGAGTTTAAAAACACTATTTTTACACTGCTAGACATTTGCTTCATCCTTTCTAAGACCTCTAGTGGGCTGTAGCTATTTTGCATTTCAAGGCTAGATGCATTTTGCATGTCTGCTCTTGGAGATTGTTGCACTTCCCTTTTTCCTCCTGATTCTTGCTTTTGTTTTTGATTTCTTGTTCTTTTGCTTTTTTGTCATTAACATCAATATTATCAAGCACTAGATCTATGCTTTAAATTTTCACTATTTCTGGACTAAGTTTTGCTTTTCTCACTTCTTTTGCAGGTTCCTTTCCTTTGTTTTTCACTACATCAACTTAAACTTCCATATCTCCACTCCTATTATTAACAGTTTCCTCAATTCATACTTTTTCTTTCTACACCTATTTTTGGACCACTTTTGGATTCAATAGGCAGTGTCCCTAGTTTGTCCAATTTTTCACATTTTGAGCAGTTAGGTAGTACCCATTCATATTCAACTTCTTAGAAATCTATTTGGCCATACTCATTAACATATCCAGCTAGGTTTTTTATTTTTTTTTCGAATATCCTAAGGTAAGGTGTTAATCGCCTCTTGCTTTATACTTGAATTGACTAACATTATATGGACTTTGTCAAACTTTTCCACAATAAAATTAACATCCTACGGACTTTGTAGAACTTTTCCCAATAAACTGGAGGGTTTTGCTTAGTTCCCTACCATCTCAATGCAATTCATTTGATTGTTAATCCAAAAAAAAGACCTAGTTTGAATCCTTTTACTATGATGGAGTAGAGCAAATTTGTCAACAAAAACTAAAACAATACTGTTACCCTACCTAAAAGAAGAATGGTAAATTTTCATAAAATGGTAATATGTTTCAATAAGAACTTACAACATTTTTACCAAAATTTATTATTTTTACGATCAATTTTCATTGGCACATCATTATTTGATTTTTAGGAAGAAACTACCAAAGTATGAATTCTTTTACCATGGTAGAACAGAGCATATATTTTGACAAAAACCAACACTTGTATCAAAAACTCTAATTTTGTGATGTGAAAACATTGAGAAAAGACGAAATGCTCTCAATTCAACATTTTTAATCAATGTGGAACGACAAAGAAAAGGAAAAAGGAATGAAAAGTCATAATCGTCTAGAAGCAGTGTTTTAAGAATCGAATCAAATCAGCCTGTTCAACCGGCCATAACTTCGGTCTGATTCACACACTAGTTTGACTGGCCCAAAAAAATTGAAAATCGTATGAACAACTTAAACTGGTTTGAACCATTGATTGGTTTGGTTTTGTATTTTGGCATTATGGTTTTAATATTTAAACAATTAGACATGTAATTTGGATAACTTTTAACGTTCCTCTTATGTTGCTTGTGATTTTAACGTTTATAATCTATGGATTTCATTTAATTTTAGCTGTTCTGATGAATTTTGTTTAATTTTAGGACGTGGTGATGTTTTTGGATAGGATTTAAGATTTTTTTTTTTTTGTTGGTACAGTTGAGATGAATTTATTTGTTTGGATTTACAACTTATAAATTTATTTTCGAAAGTCCAAGTTTTTGAGAAATACTTAACTTTTTATCAAGTGATTTCTTATACTATTGCATAAAATGTTAAGATATTTATGTATTTAATTTTAAAAAAAAAAGTTATTGAACCAAGGTTGAACCAGTCCAACCAATTGAACTGTAACTTGATCATCTCTCCGGTTCAACTAACAATCTGGGTTTCGAAACATTAGCCAAAAGAGAAATGGTCATTTTGATTTGAAGTAAGTGGACTCTATACGTTATACGTTGAATAGTTTCCACCTTTGACAGTCGGCTCGTGACACGACATCCACAATTTTAGTCACTGTGATTGTTGTAGTAGTAGCTTAACATATAAGTTTTTATCAAATATCAATTATCAAGACATCCTAAATTGTGCTATCCAATTAAAGCAATTGGTATATTTTTTAAATACATCATTCTAAATTAGTCTTTTACAGTATATCATTAGGGAATTTGGCACATTTGTGGCAGTAGTTTGCGCCACACAAAATAATTCAATTTTGTTATGAAGAAGGCATTGGTTGGCATAAAATGCATGGTGGTCATCAACATCTCAAAGCTCTAAATCTGCAATGGAATTTCCTTAGCACTCAACCCATTAACTTTTTCCTTTTGGTCATGGGGTTAATTTCCATAATAAGTCAAAACCTATAGTAAAAATTCTAGACTTCGTGAATTAGGATGAAATCAGTCAAATTTGATTTGAATAGACATTCCTTATTACTATAGTTGAGCTTGAATAACTCTAGACAAACAAACCCTCTATTTGAGCTTTTTGATTCACTATTACAATGTCATTCCATTACGTTAATTTTCCTGCTAGTCATAATTATTAATAGTGACAATTTTTATATATGTAGATATATTACTCAAAAAACAAAGTTAAAATAACAATTCTGAATGTGATCTTTTGTCAAAATCATATAATATGCTCCTTTTATATTTTTTTCTTTTTTCTATTGGCCGTTGTGATTAGAGACGTAGTTTAAAAGTTGTGTAAGCATAAAGGTCCTCTTTTCTTATGATTGTTGTAGAAAATTTTGAAGTTACCTACCAATTAAACATCTAATACCCGAATATTTGTCAAGAATATTGTAATAATGATCTTTGATTCCTTATAAATAGGAGATAATTTTTCTTGTTTAACTATAAAAGAAATTGTGGCTAATTAAAATGAGATATCCATATAGTAGTAATATTCTAGGTATCGAGCGTAAGCAGCTAATGCATACAATTTATGTATGAGTTCAACCTTCAAAAATTTATAATTCACTGACATTGACATTCATCAATTTAATAATAAATTTTCATTTCTCTTTTAATTTGTAATCCATGAAATATTATTTATCATTTCCGGATGTTGACAAGATATTTTCATTTAATAGAATCTTAGATAGCATATTCTTAAAATAAAAGTCATAAAAAGCAAAGTTTAATTTAGGATAGGCTTATGGCGAATACTTAAGGTACCAATATACACATTAAAACAATGCATCAAAAGAGAGTTTCGTGGATCATGAGTTAAAAGAAGAAATGAGAATATGATTATAACCCATTGACCTTCATTATAGTAATTCTAGTAATCTATTCTGAAAAACAACAGGTGGCAAGTAACAAAAATATTTAATAAAGAAAATTAAAAACCAAAAAAGAGGGATTTGAAGGGGAAACAATTTTTTGGTCTAAATAGAGCTAAAATTGTTATTTCATAGGATTTCATTTGATTAAAGATAGAATATGTAAACCAAAATTAACACATGATTGATGTAGTTGCTCTTAATGACATGTATCCTTTTTTATTATTATGATTTTCTTTTTACAGTGAAAATTAGACAAGGAGAGTGGAGAATGAGTATTCTTCAAATTGAGTTGTGATTACAAAACATATACTGATTCTTAAACATTGAGCTACACTCGATATCTATTTATACTCTTAAACACAAATATAAATGAAAGAACAAATTCCCCAGAGGACCACTAAACTTCTGAGTTTGTCGGGTTTTGGCCACTAAACTATTAAAAATTTAGTTTTAGCTACTCATCCATCAAAAGTGTTATAAACTAACTATTCCGTTAGATACAGCTGTTAACTTTTTAACTTCTGTTTGCGCGAGCAATTTTCGAGGCAACATTGAGGGGACATTTTAGGGAACTAAAAATGTTCATCTTCCTCATTCAAATGTTCACTTCTTCAAAGCAAATTCATATGCAAAAGTCAAAGAAAAAAACTCAGAGCAAAGAATCTAGCAGAGGGTTAAATCAAGAAAAAAGAAGCGACGATTTGGATTCCCAAGGAGATTGCGAAGAAACGGATATTGCTTTTGCAGAAGGATGGAATGGTTGATTCGACCATGGGGGCTAGCAGTTCGATGCACATAGAGTGTACAGTAAGTTCTATAGAACTCTAAACTTTTTCACAATCTTTGAGTATAGTGGATTCAATTATTTAGTCCAAAATTGATTTGTCCCTTTCAATGTGTGGTCCTACCGTTATTGATGCTTTGGCATTATTATATGTTTAAAGTCCAATAAAGTACATACAATAAAATGATTAAATATTAATGTTAGGTTTAGGGTTTAGGGACTGATTAAAGAATGCATATATTGGTTTAAGCATTCATGAACTAAAGATTTGTTTTTGCATATCATGCAGGAAAAGATTCTGAAATTTTTCACCATACGAATATATTATGGGGCCAAATATGCTTTGATAAGTTTAGATATGTTGGTGGTGAAATAGACTACATTGATTTTTGCAATACTAAAACAATGTCTCTTCCTGAGATAAACCACATGGTGAAGGAATTAGGGCATTCTGGCTGCCTGGTATATTATTATCTTGAGCCTAGAAAAGATTTACGAGCTGGATTAAAAAAAATTATTTACTGATAAAGCCATTATTGCATTTTGCAATTGGGCTTGCAAGCATAAAATCATGGAGACGTACTGTGATCACAAGAGTAAAAGAGAAATCACTGACATGGCTAGATCTTCACTTCCTAGTGAATTGCAATTCAAATTGACAAGTGGAGTAGTCATTGAGGAGCTGGATGAAATGGAAATGTTATCAAAGAACCAACGTATGAATTAGTCTCATACTTGAGACTATTTGGAAACATAGATGGTAGTAGTACTTTTGGAGAAGGTAATGTGGATGAAGGTGACAGTGGAGAAGATAATGCATGTGGGGAGGATGATGTAAGAGATAGTAGAGTTAAAGATGATGATGTAAGAGATGGGGATCATGATGTAGGAGGTAATGTTGATGGAGATAATATTGGAGTAGTAGGTATACGTAGTGATGTTAATGGAGGTGGTTTAGAAGATGTTGATATTGGGAGTGCTGATGGGGTAGATATTGGGGGTAGTAATGATGCTAGTGCACATATTGGGGATATTAATTTTGATGGGTTTGATATTGGGAGAGGTAACGTAGATGGGGAGGTGGATAGTGAAAGTGAATCAGATGAGTATTTCAACAAGTTTGAGAATGATATAGAATTTTGTAGAGATGAAGATATGATGGAAGAATTAATTGCAGAGGGTGTTGAGACAGGTGGTGAAGAAAATTAGCTTGGACTTTCAAATACAAACCAAATTACATGCTGCAACTCAATGGTCACAGCAGTCCGAGGTTGAGGATGCACTTGAATAGCAGCAGTAGTAGCAAACTGGCAGAGCTGAAGAGCAGCCACCTAAACAGTCACCTAGAGAGCATCAAACTATGAGGAAGCAGCAAGTAAGAAAGAGAAGGAAAAGATATACAAGCTCAGCTCAGGATCAAAATACCACCACATCTGATGACCATACTCTAGATGAAGATAGAGCGGCGAATGAACTCCATAGTAATGCTGGATCCTCAGATGAGGAAAACCATGATAAGCATGTCAACAGATATGTTGACTTCAATCTGAAAAGAGATCTTAAGGACCCAAATTTCGAATTTGAAGTTGGTATGAGGTTTGAATAAGCTGAACAGTTAAGATTAGCTGTGAGAACTTACTCCATAATGAATGAAAAACCTGTGAAGCCATATACAAATGAAGCAAAGAGGTTTAAAGCAAAATGCAAGCCCCCTTGCAAATGGTTTATTTATGCATCAGTTGAGGCAGCTCTTGGGACAAATGATTTGGTTGTCAAGACCCTTAATAATGTGCACACCAACTGTAACCATGCATGGAAGAACAATAATATTTCTTCTAATTGGCTTTCAAATAGATATTTAGATAGGTTTAGATGCAATGCCAATATGTCAACAAGGGAGTTGAGGCAAATAGTTGATGAAGATTTTAGAGTAGAAATAATTACAAGGTGGGTGGCTTACAAGGCATGATCACTAGCTAGAAAGGGGATTGAGGAGAATGCGATGCAGCAATACAAAGAAATATGGAGATATTGTGCAGAAATTAAGAAGACACATCCAAATAGCACAATGGAAGTCATGTTCACCCCATATAGACAACCAAGTAGCAACCCCAAGGTCATGAGATTGTATTGTTGCTTGGGCCCACTTAAACAAGACTTTAAGGATGGCTGCAGGCCTATTGTCGAGGTTGATGGTTGCCATGTGAAAGCCACATACCAAGAACAGCTGTTGACTGCCATTGGTATAGATCCCAATAATGGATGGTGGCCCATTGCATGGGCACTACTGGAGAAAGAAGTGACAGTATAATGGAAATGATTTTTTTAGTTGTTAAAGGATGATTTGGAGATTGAAAATGGGTTTAGCTACACTTTTAATTCTAACTAACAAAAGATAATGTCATGTTCACTATTAAATATTTCATATAGTATTAAATGTTGACCAAACTTTACTAATACACATTGAATATAAATGTTAGGGTCTTGACTGAACATTGGCTGAGGTGTTACCCAACTGTGAGCATAAGTACTATGTGCAACATCTGTACAAGAATTTCAAGAAGAAATATCCTGACCTTGCTCTCAAGGCAAAGTTATGGAATCTTGCTGCCTGCACTACAACAGAGATGTTTAAAAAAACAATGCGGGATTTGGAGAATTTTCACAATGATGCCTATTTATGGGTCAAAAAGGCACCTCACCCCAGTTATTGGTGTAAGGCTTTTTTTTTACCCATACAAAATATGATATGCTGATAAATAACCTTTGTGAGTTATTCAACGATCATATTCTAGAAACAAATCAACAGTCAATTATTTCAATGTTTAAGTCTATTAGAGTATATTTAATGGAGAGAATACAGAGAAGAAGGAATGCAATGCAGAGATGTGAAATGCCTAATGGTTTATTGATTCAAAAGTAATTGATAAAAGAGTAGTGGAGTCAAAAAAGTGGAGAACTACTTGGAATGCCAATGATGGATACCAAATCAAGGGATCAAGAGGGGCTCAATTTGCAATTTATTTAAGAAAAAGGCCATGCATATGCAGATTGTGGGATCTTTCTGACATTCCTTGCTGGCATACTATTACAGCAATCCATAGAAATGATGGTGATCCTCATAACGAAGTAGATGACTACTATAGTAGGGATATTTTTATGAAAAATTTATTTAAATGTTTTGTTTCCTATAAGTGGACAAGATTTATAACCTTAGATAGATGGGGTAGAGCTGGACTCACCTAATGTTCATGTGCAACCTAGGAGGCCAAAAAAGGCAAGAAAAAGAAATGTTACTAAAAAAAGAGATGGTGAAAAAAAAATTCAAGAAAAGAGTAGTCATCCATTGCAGGAAATGTGATGGTGCAGGCCAGAATGCTACAAACTGCAAACTTTAACAACAAGAATCCCAACAGAATGAACAAATTAAGCAACAGCCAAATCAACACTAGCAGCAACAGCAACAAAATCAGTTTCAGCAGCAACAACAGCAACATCAATTTCAGCAGCAGCAGTTTCAACAACAGTAACAGCAAAGCCAACAGCAATTTTAGCAGTATTAGCATCAAAATCAGCAACAGCAATTTCAGTAGCATCACCATCAACAGTCGCAGCAGGATCATCATCAGCAGTTGTTTCATAGTCAACAACAACAACAATAGCAGTAGCAACAGCAACAACAACAAGAGATTCATCTGCAGCAACAACAACAGCATTACCATTAACAGCAGCAATAGCAACAGCAACAACAACATCATCATCAGTAGCAGCAAGAGCAAGAGCAAGAGCAACATCATCATCAGCAGCAACAGCAGCAATAGCAAGGCAGAAAAGCTTCAAAAAGAAAGCTAACAGATTCAGAAAAGGGATAGATTAATGCAAATTTTGCTTATTTAGGTAAAGAATCCCCTTTTACATTTGGAAATCGGAAAGGAAGATAGCCACAAAGAGGAATTGGCAGAGGTGAAACTGGATCTACAAGTGGAACAGGGCAAACTTCACTAGGAAGAGGAGTTCTAACGGGTAATGAATTTGGACATGAATCTAGACCTCAAAGAGCAGCTCATTCCAGAAATGTACGAGGAAGGGGAAGAAGAAATGCACAAGAAAATTCATAGAGAACACAAAAGATATATTCAATGTGTAGAAGTGATTTTGTTTTCAATGTGTAGAAGTTGATTTTGTTGGTTAAAACTTCTAACCAATTCATTTTTGTTGGCATGGACCAATTATATGTAATATTTGCATGGATTTGGTTGGAATGTATGAAAAATATGTCATTTTTTTATATTTTATGCAACCTATTCATGTAATCTTCTATGTATTTGATGGATGTAACCATGCTATTGCGAGTTATTACTGCATTAAAAGCTAAATTTTTACAAAGTACACTTACAAAATAGCAAATTCATTTTCTTATATTATCATTGTCAAAATTAATTTATAACAATTGTGCCTTGTAGTGGGCCATATATTCTTCCTATACAATTTACAATCTTCATATGACATCGATTTGCAAGTTACCACTATACTCATTTTCCATTCTCTTGCAAAATAATGCTACAATGGCAATCAGTCATATCTCCCCTAAAGCATATTGAATAATCCTCTTCTGCGCTGACTTATTCTTACTCTTTTTACCTTCCATTTGCTATAGTTTTGCCTTTAGTTTTCTGGCTTTTGCTTTCCATTTTCTTGTAGTCTTTTTTATTTTAACTATCTCTTCCTCCATTTTATTGATTCTCTTTATAAGTTTCGGTATAATTGTAATAGATTGAGCACACATTTTACCATCTAACCAGCTCTAGTATCCACAGCCATCCTTCAAAAACAAAAATTAAATTCTATTGGTTTCTTATACATTAATAAATTAAATTTATAAATAACTACAAACCTCTCCCAATGCACATTTTGTAAACCTCCTTCCCAGATCTTGTGATGTCCAAAATGTTATAATCACCGTCTTTACCCCACACACACACGTAGGCTGCTGAGGCATGGATCTTGATGTAATGACTACAGAAGGTGTAGATCTTGCTCTCTCTGAGCAATATTGGATTTCTTCCATCTCCATTGAGCATTTTCAGCTTGCTGGCAGCTTTTTGTAGCTTTTTTTTTTTTGTGGCATCAACTTCCAAAAATACTCCTCCATTATCTCACTTAACGGCCATATCTGATGGAATAGTTAGTTTACTAGATTTTTTATAGATGAGTGGCCAAAACCAAACTTTTAATAGTTCAGTGACTAAAACCAGACAAACCCAAAAGTTTAGTTGTCTTTGGGAGAATTTGCTCTAAATGAAAACACTCCTAACCAAAAAGGAAAAGAAATCATCTCAAACCCAATCCTGAAACAAATACGCAACAAATTTAAGAGCAATTATTTGTTGTTTCAATATTGAAAAATTTTCCCCTTTAAGAAAAAAAAAATTTTAAATATCACTAGCAAGTGAAAAAATAATATCATCCCTCTCTGTTTGGGCAAAAAAATTTTGCAAATCTACCAGTGGTAATTTTTTGTTCCCTTCTCTCTGTCAGTCTGAATAGCGTACAACAATTGCGTAAAGGGATAATGACCAATAACTGGCCCTTTGGGCCAGAAATTTCCGCGAGTATTGGAAGCCCCGCAAAGTCCACGAGTTTAGACATTTCTTATTTTTCTAGAGGCTGTACTTGAGATGTTCTATGCTATATTCGATGCAGGCCTTTAGACTCTTAGAGGAAGAACTCGATTGCTTATAAAAGAATCAAGGACAACAAAAGGTTTACATTCGACTTTGTTCGTTTGGTATTATTTTTTTAAAAGAACTTCAAATATATATTTTTATAACGAACGAAACTCAGTTGATTATAAAAAATCATGAGAATGGCAAAAAATTCATCATTGACTTCGTTTGTTTGGTATTGTTTAAAAAAAAAAAACTCCAAATACGTTTTTTATAACTTTTTTATCTCATATTTGTATTTAGTAAGAAAAATTTTCAAAATTGCTACAGTGTTATTTTTGAAAAAACACTTCAAAAAACAACTATTCAATGAAATGTGCTGCTTGCTAGTAGTTAAAAATGCGTCTGTTCACCTAACTGCAACCTCTCTACATTTTTGTTTATTTATAGATGTGCTGTCTCCGCAAGTCCAAAAACACTGGTAACGTAACATTTCTCTCTCTTTTTCTCGTGATTTATGAAACCACTCGAGGAACATAGCACCATTTGTTTGGCCATTCAATTCGAGCATCAATTGACGCTTACTTCAGTGCCCTCGTTGCTCAGAAATGTTATTCTCCTCTCCAAACCTTTAGGAAAAACTATGGTGTATATATTTGTTAAAAACAAAGACCAAGAAGTGTGACACAATTTTCCACCGCTAACGGCAAATTAGGTCGGAAGTAGCAGCATATGCAATTACTTCATCTTAAATATAGTCCCTTGGTGACGCTACAAAATGAAAACTTACATTCTTCATTTGAAAGTCCAGTAGTTGAATGAACACTTCTTATAGTACGTTGGGCTAAACATCCCGAAAAGCATGCAACAGAACAGCGGACAGAAGAAAAACGTTGAAGGGGGCAAAAAAGATACAGGTACCATCAATTGTTCAAGGAAAACTTCTAAATCATCCACCACCTTAAATTTTGCTGCCCAGAAAAGAACTGAATAACATCCAACAAAATGCAGGTCATACAAGTATGCAGCCATATAACATCTCAGGAACTCCGTCAGCTATACTGCTTGAGCCCATCAGGTCAATCCTACCCATTTTAAATAATTTGTGGTAGTTTTTCTTCCCAGCTGACATTCTTTTAATACAGCTTAGACATTTCTAATCTATATTTCAACGAAAAGAGACAAAAACTAAGGATGAGTTTTACATTTTCAGAAATTGAAGTTGCAAAAAGAGAGATTTCTATCACCAGCCTTCTGGCTTTACAAATACAGTGTAATAAGCACAACCCCGCTGGCACCTCACATCATGACATCCATTCACTGATCCCAGACCAACATCTTCAACCGGCTCCCCTCGTGAAACTGACATAAAAACACTGCAAAAAGCAACAGATGTCATCAAGATAGAGAGCAAAGTAACTTGCTGCTATATGAAGCGAACAAACAAATCCAAGTGCCAATACAGAATTATCATTGAATTGCAAGAAGAGGTCCGCAAAAGAAGGGGGGAGGGAAATTCATCTAAGTCTCTTCAGACAACATTTGAACCAGGCATCAAACTGGTTTGTTTTGAACTTCAGTCAGCGTTAATTGTGGTTCTTGCTCAAGGCAAAGGAGTCAAAGTCCAACTAATGGGGTAAGGAGAAAACCTACCACATACCCTACATTCTGTGTTTACTGGCACTTTGATCAACAGTTTTGCAAGGTTAACTTCACATATATATCTGTGAAATTGATGCATCTTTTGGTCAAAAAGGGAAATACAAGATGCCACAGATCAGAAATCTAAAGATTTTTCACATTAGCAGTATCATGATTTTTAGAAAGTATACACAAAAGTTTAAGCCCATCAAGAACTTTTAGTCAGTCCCAACATTAGGAAATATTACTATAACTCCACTAAGAAGGAGGAAATAGCATAAGTCCTGCATCTAAAGCTGAAAGAACAGAATGAAGTTAAGTATCTGATTGAAGAAGTTGTTGCAATAAGACACTTCTGAAAACCAAACCAACGGCCGAGCAAGGAAAAATAAATAAATCATAAAGAGTACATCCAATTACTGTTGCCTTCCTTCACAGCTGTACATTGAAAGAAATCATATCTAAACCTTTATAAGAGCGCATATAAGTTTAAATTTTGCACTCTAGGTAACTAGCATTACGAAATTCAGTACCATCAAAACATAAACCTTATATGCTGGAAGCAAAAGTGTACATTAGAATGGAAAACGCTAATATATGTTATACAGTCTCCCTATGTGCTAGACTATTACTATTTAGATTAAAATGACCATGTTAGATTAAGAAATTGACAAATAGATCATCAAACAAGAAGCAAACCTCATAATACATTAACCCCAATTCTGTATTACTAGATACAAATGACCTAAGAGATTAAAGAAGTAAATAACAAGCAAGCCAATGTATAACACAACTACAGTCATAATATATCAGGGCAATGCTTTCATATATCGTCAAAATCTGCAAATTCATCTTCCTCATCCCCAGTTATTGCCCCATTTAGATGCACAAAAATATAAGCAAAAGAAAAAGAATATTCAAGGAAACTTAAAAAATACATGCTATTAAGTTATTAAGGTACTAAAAGCAGCTAAAATGACACCATGCTATCCATATAGATGAAATTCCTGTGAAGAATTTTTTCCACCCTAATCACTTACTTTCATGTACACTACTCATTTCCTTATATCATTATCAGAATTCACACTAGTCCACGAGGAAGTGAGAAAAGCAATTCTTCTTACCGGAAAAAAAATAAAATCACTGCTGTTTACTAAATGGAGCAC
Source organism: Mitragyna speciosa (assembly GCA_024721245.1). Lineage (NCBI taxonomy): Eukaryota > Viridiplantae > Streptophyta > Magnoliopsida > Gentianales > Rubiaceae > Mitragyna > Mitragyna speciosa. The sequence continues at coordinate 3,513,332 of CM045573.1, read as the reverse complement.
AAAAATAGCACAAGATGGTAAATCTTTTACAGACATGAGATCCAGATATTCCAAGTGCTATCTACTGCAATCTCAATCACTTTTTTCGTCCTGGCTATGTACATATTCAGTGACTCAGCTTTCTATATTAAAGAGATCAGAGTGAGACAATCAGATTATCATCTCTGACCAAACAAACAAGTTTTGGACAGTAAGTTATTCTCATTGAAAATCTCTAAAAACCCAAAAAGCCAATGCAAAGATATTTCAGTTGGACAATTCAACAGCAGAAAAATTGATAGTTCTCAAACATTGGCGAGCTAATGTAAGACCAAAACTGATTCTGCGCATATTTCTGAAACTCTGGATGCAGAAACAGGCATCCAACAAAGAGGCACAATAAATCTACGCAGACTTTTCAAGTGCAATCGAACTAAGAACTAAGAAGCAAGTATTGACAGCAGAATTAAATTACCTATAAATTCTTCCCCATTTAACACATTAGCCACGGGATGAACTGCTGTGCTGCCTTGAATGTCGGATATCAAACTGATCTACAGACACTAATGGAGTAACAGTTTCATTTCTGATCCTTTTAATGTTAGGGCTCACCAAGCCCCTGTGCTTAAATCCATATAACTTCAGTACTTGATTATCCGCAAAATTGAAAGCCCTTTCCATACTTTTCAAGCAACGCTCAGCCGGATAGTCCCCATAGCTCCCACAATGCTTACACCCGACAAAATGAGTAACAAAAGGCCACCTCTCATCTCCCAATCCTGGATTATACTTCTCAACCATCTCCTCGTACCGATCCACCAAGCCTGCCCAATAACCATGTAAATAATACGAGTTCTCGACAAACACCTTATTCATCAACTCTTCTTTCTTCAAAATGAGCAAGTATATCAAAGCAGACTGATCATCAGCCTCAAATTTCGGCCTACCCTTCAAATTGGCTGTCAAAATCTTCCCGGCATCCTCGCGAATCAGCCCTTTTGGCCCCATTGGAGCCCATGCATCCAACAAATCCAAAGACCATTGACTATTCCTAATCAAAAAGCTACCAGTATTCAGCGCAATCCATGACTTCTGCTCAAACAACAAGTCCGGATACCCATGAATAACCAAATTATAGTCCTTGTACTTAGTTACTGGGATTTCGAAAGCCATATCCGTAAACAAAGCATCACTATCCATCCACCAAATCCACTCAACCTCAGGGTGAGACAACATCAACCTCCTAATCAAAGGCAATTTCGCCCAATATCCAGCCATTTCCTTGTCTAAATGCGCCATATTATATATGATCTCAATCCCATGAATCCTGCAATAATCAATCTTATTCTTGACGGCTTTCAACAAGTAATGATCACCAATAACATTGTCACAAGGGTTGGGAGGGGAGCCACTAACAAGCAAAATCCGGGGCTTCCCATTAATAATATTCGGAAATTCGGGATTCTTAGAGAGCCATACCTTTCTTTCCTCGTCCCAATTCGTAATTTTAGGTCCCAAAGGATAAGTCCCGTTAGTATTAGGATTAACAACAACAGTCTCGTCATCCACCGCCGTCTGTGGGTTATCCGGATCAACCGGCTCATCGTCCGACCGGATCTCGGCGAGGATCCGATTAATATCCTCCATCATCTGCTCCTTCTCGGCATCGGCTTCATTGGAAACCAAATTACCGATGCCAATGGTGCCACGTAGAACCAAAATGGTGACGAACCCACATAGAATCGTGATTTTTATGTTGTTAAAAGTCTTGTGAATCTGCCGCCCACGGGGGATTATCGAGAAGGAGCGGCCTCTAGCTCCGCCGACGCCAACGCCGCCGTTGGTTGTTGGAAGCGTCCCTGATCGTTTTTGAGGCGCAAAAGTGCTCTCTTGGCCCATTTATTAGTTAATAATTACAGTTTTTTTTTTTTTTTGGCCAATGAGCTAAATTTGTTCCTGTTTTTTATTTCAAGAATTTTTGGGGGGTTTACAAGGGTAGAAGTAGAGGTGGTGGAGATGGGGGCAGGAGCAGACTAGTAGTACTATTTTGTGTGTGTGCGGTGACACCGATGTTGATTGATTAATTGATTGAATGTGAGGAATGGAGGCTTGGCGAGCTGGGTTGAGGAAGGGGTTTGGAGAGGGTTGAGGTTGTTTGTTTTAGTTAATGTATATTTGTTGGATTTGTTTAATGTTTAAATAGTTCATTAGCGGAAGAGGAGGAGGAAACGCAGGTGAAAGTGGAGAAATTATGGGACAAAATGCATGGCTGTTCAGGGGCTGGATTTTAACGCGTTAATGTGAAGCCAAGTTTAGTATAATGTGTCAGTTGTCGTCATGTGGATTCAGTTTTATTTGTTTATTCTTTTGTCATGATTTGATGAATTCGGTCTGCTGACACCGTAGACGGTGGATTGCAGCCATCATTCTTCAAGACTTTGGAGACGTGTGTTCGCGTATTTTCTTCTCTTCCTTTGGGTTTCAAGCAACACTGTAAACGAGTCAGTTCGAGTTCAAACTCATAGAATTTGTAATTTTAGAATCCAACTTGTGGTGAACACTAAAACTTTTATTAAGTTTTAATTTTTATTTAAGTTAATAAAATAAAAAAATTATATTTTACTTTACCAAGTTATGAAATATAAAAAGATATAATTTGTCTAAAGAATACAAATATTTTTACATGCACACTTGAATAGCTGAATGATCTTTCAAACTGAGTATGTATGAGCTTAACTTAGACTCAAACTGCTTCACCTCTATTCCAGCTCAATCAACTTCAAATTTGGATCGATCTACTTGTGAGCAGTTCGATTTTTTTGCTATTTCATTTTTAGGTTATGAGATGGGTTGTTAAAATAGAAGGGTGATCATAATAGCATGTTTTGTTGGAGTTTTTGGAAGTTTAAAAGAAATACAACTTTAACATTTTTTAAAATATGTGTTTAACTAATAAAAAGATAGTTATAAAACGTATCTAAAAAATGGTATTTAAAAAAAAAAGAATTAACTAAACAATTTTAGTCATTCTGAAAAGATTACATTAACGTTGTTGCACTATTCAGCTCATTGAACTTGAGTTAAAACGAGTCTTGGTAGTTTCATTATGGAACTTGTTGAACTTAGGTGAAAAACGGAACTTGTCGGACCCTATTTCCTGGACATGACATGCTACTGTGCTTTGTAAATTTGGGGAGCTTACCGAGGCAACACGATTAGTAGCTCTAAATGATTGAAAGGTCTTTAGCTGAGATTATGCAACATCAAACCTGATAAGGCTCAATATACGATGCAGGTCTTTGTGATTCTTTGCTTAACAATTTTTAAGCCTAAGAGAGACCCTAACAACTTTTTACCTGCATCCAAAGTGAACAGGGTTTGGCATATTTAATCGGAAAGACCTTGCCATACTTGTGCTGAAACTAAACATCAGTGCTTAATCAAAAGGTTTTACCCATAATCCATTGAGACAAAAGATACACAAACCCTGACATTTTCATGGAACCTTATCTTGCCAAAACTACTCACTAACCCAGAAATTGATGTTATTAGGCAAGTCAACCCTTTAGTGAGATTTCACTATTGCGTGCAATTGTTGCCAGCATTGGGATTTATGGAGAAGGTATTCGGATTAATGTAGCAACTGTCTAAGGAAAATCCAACTATTTGACTATTTAATAATACTCGTCTATTCGAATGACATTCTAAAAATAACATAATCCGCGGTTTATCGATCAGACAGCAACTTGAAAGAGGTGGAGGTCGCTTTTTGTTTTAGACCATCACCAAGTTTGAACACCTGATTGTAACGAAGGAAATTTTTGAAAGTATGACTTTCAAGTTCAAAGTGGTCCCAAAAAAGAAAAAGGAAAAAAAAAAAAAAGAGAGAGAAGGGGCTTCAATTTGGTAGAATACAACCGTCCACTAATGAAGCCCTTATTTATTTATTTTTTTCCGGCAAGTATTATGACTTTGAATGTTGGATCAAATATCCCGGAATTGACTACACGAGTTTAAATGTTCAACCAACTAAAACACTTGGGATTTGTGGGGGACAGTAGATCGTGAAAGGAACTAAGTTTAGGATTCATGAAATTGGCTAATCTTCCAGCTATTATTGTTCAGGAATCTGCAAGAGCGAGGTTCATGTCCACCGTTTCCTATTTTGCGTGTATAATGTGTTCTTTTCACCAAAAGCTACCACTTGATTAGATATACCTATTGGAATAAATAGAGGGTCGAACGATTAGAGTTCTATAACTCCATTTCAAAAGTTGAGGGTTCGAATCCCACCAATACCATTTCTCTTTCTCCAATTGTAACAGTATAAGTTTATAAAAAAAAAAGAAAAATACAGACCTGTTTTATCTCAGTTGAGCCAAAAAATAAAATATAACAACAAGAACATCTAAGCCTTTATTTCATTGTGTAAGGTGGGTTATATAGATCACATGTTGTCATTATGTTCGATTGAGGCACGTGTTCTCAATAAAATTTAATAAATACAATATGTCTTTTTTAACGATTTCTTTGCAATTTTTTTTTTTTTTTGGTATTCTCCTTCCCTTTTTAATTTGAGTCAAAACTACTCTATTTTCTAAATTCCGTACTGGACATCTAAAAGTTTTTTATGTGTATGTTTAAATTATCTTAAGCGTGATTCTCTTATTTTCTTATTTATTGACACTAGCCGTACTTTCCTTCTAATGCATTCATTACTCATTTTATTTAATTTAATGTGTCCTCACATCCATCTCCACATTCTTATTTTTGCTACCCTCATTTTTTGTTCATATTCACACTTAGTCGTCAAACACTGATCCATAAAGTATTGTTGTTCTTATAGCTATCTTATAAAATTTTCCTTTCAATTTTAGCGGAAGACAAAAAAAATAGTAAAAAAAAGTCTATATAACCATGCGGTTTTTTTTTTTCTTTTTTTAAGAACACGCGAAATAGGGACAAAAGATTTTCTCCATGAAAGATTCTTCCCAAATGCATTTAAGATTCATAATTGATCATGCATTTTTTTTTTTTAGAAAGATATTTGATTTTCATTATTTCAATTTGAAATTATTGGGCAAATAGAAGATAATGTAGAATCTCAAGATCCCAATCTACAAGATCAATAACTGAGGGACTGTCTGATAACATAACTTAATGCTGAATATTAATGTATTAAGAGCTTTTTGAATTCAGTGTGTTTGATAACGAAATTCCTTTATCACTTGATACATTAAGTACTTATTTAATTTGTGTACAAAATTTTAAGTGAAAACTTTTCACTTAATTTGCTGAATTTTGATACTTTTTCCCTCCCCCTATTACACACACATACACACACTCTCACACACTCACCCATGCACACATATATACATACTCTTTATTACATGTGCAATCTCTCCCTCTCTCTCACACACACATACACACATACACGCACACAAACATGCACACACACTTTCACACTATACACATATTTTCTCTCCCTCCCTTTCTCTCACACACACATACACACACACACACTCTCTCTCTCCACACACAGTTTCTTTTGCACACATGTACATATTTATGAGGGGAGATATTTAAATTCAGTGCATCTATTCAGTTAATTATCAAACAGGTAAAACTTTATCAATTCAACAACTTCAAATTTTCAGCACTTAATTTCAAATTTCAGATTTCAGATTTCAGATTTTAATTTTACCAAACGGCACCTGAGTATCGGATTGAATAATGAGCCACATAGGAAAATTTTTAAATGGACTCAATTCAAGGTTTTATTTGTAGACCTTGTAATTTAAAATAAAGCCACATAAGTATCCTTACATCACTTCTTTATATCAGCGTATATTATTATATTTATGTAGTACTTTTTTAAACCACAAAATTTATAGGTGAAACTGTGGACCAGGTCCACCTAAGAATCACCCTGAGTCACATCATTTGTTTGCTTCTCGCCTAATCCATGTTCACTTCATTTGAGTCACATCATGTGCACTTGTTGGGGGAGTGCCTTGGCACCATTAATCAAAATAAATTCCCATCGTCCAAACAATCTTCATTTGGCTCAATGTAGGATTTGGTTATATTCGCCTCATTGCCATTCTAAGCACTAATAATCACAATCTTCGTCCTATAATCTCCGTATCGCTTTTGCTGAAATTGAGCAAAATTTCTCAATTATGAAAGCTCTATATTTCTATATATTTTTCAGCCATTTTGTGAATTTTAAAAATTTAAATATGGTGTAATTAGATTTTTTTAAAAAAATAAAATAAATCAATATAAATTATTGATTATAAAATAAATTGTATTGATAAAAAATTAGTTGGGCTGATAATTACTGGTTGATACACTCTGCTGTCATGATTGTACTTAATCTTTAACTGTTTGTGGAGGTGACTGACTACAATTTCTATCACTATCAAATGCGAGAAAGATGGCGCTTTAAATACTTGGAGTCCACATTATTGACACCATTTGTCTGGATCGTATGTCTGCTTGGTTTTGATTTCCATGTGCCATGTCACCGAGGCAACCAAACCAATCCAACTCTCATCAATGGCGACTAGGAATTAAGATTAACCCAAACATTAATTTAAGTAGGGACTTTAAGGTCGTTGAAACAAAATAAAAGTTCGATTGAGGTTAAAGCAGCCGAGTCAAGCCGAATTATGTCATATCATATTATGAATAAAAAGATACTGTTCGTCACGCATTTGATAATTTATTTACGTGCATACTTATATTTTTCAATAAATTTATTTATTTTTATATTTTTAGACATTTGATTCCTTTTCTATTTCCTTATTCTTTCTATCCCTAACGAATTCCTTATTTTTCCATTATTTCCTTAAAATTATATTTCAATTAAAGAAGGAGAAAAAATCCTAATATTAAGTCATCATCAAACGTACAAATTCATTAATATATATGTTCAATTATTTTAGAAATCAATGAATGCTTTTTTATTTTTTATGTTGCTAATCTGATATTTACTTCACACACACGTGCACATATTGTTCACCTCTTAATTTCCTTTTTAAAATTTGTCCTTCTCTGTCTTTCCATTGCACATCATTTTATCAAATAAATTAAAAATTTTAATTTAATTACTATTTTCAAAAATACTTTATTTATATTCTTTAAAGTGAAGTATGACTTAACTTAATGCATGGTTATTTCGTTTGCTGGTGTATTGATTCTAAGTTTTCGAAATAGTGTCGGTTTATGTTACAATTAAAAGAAACAAAATTGAGTCATCCTTTGGAACATTCCAATGATGGTACGACTTTGCAAGAGTTATTTTCAAAATTCTTTTCTTTTCTCTTGTTTCTAAACAATTGATGGCTCAATACATCAAAGATTGGGAGGACAGTTAGGGTCAGTTTACGGTAGGGGTGGCAAGGGATCGGGTTAAGACCCAAATATAACAGTCAACTCGCCAACTCAAATCCGATCTGCCAATTCGCTAACCTGAAAATAGCCAACTCGAACACGACCCGCCACGGGTTGGCGGGTTGATGGGTCGACCCGCTGACCCGAAAAAAAAAAGGGAAGGGGAAGAAGAAGAAAAGAGGAAAGAAAAGAAAAAGAAAAGAAATTAAAACACATACAAAATGATCAAACACATTTTTTGCACACACTAACGTCAAAGTCATTCACTAACATACACTTGATTCCTCTTACAATTTACTCTTCATAAACTTAGATAGAATTCTTAATATTCTTACAATTTACTTAATTAATTACCCAATGAGTGAAATTTGTGTTTGAATGTGAATGGGTGAAACAGGCTACAAAATGTCAATTTTTTTTTTTTTTTGGGTTCGCAGGTTGACCCCTCGACATGTTTTTCTTCTCAGGTCAGTTGAGTTTGACCTGCGAACCCGCGAACCTCCAACTTAAACTCGTTATTTTTTAATTAGTTCGTGTTAGGTTTTCAGGTCATGTCAGAAATTACCACCTCTAGTTTACAGGTCATGCATGCAACTCTGTCTACTGCAGAGAATTTTGATATGGATTGTTAAGTTCAAAAGAAGAAAAGATTTTTGATTGTTGGTTTTGCATGATATTGGAATATTTTATTCAATCAAGACATTTTTGTTTAGATAACTATTTTTTTGGGTTTTTTTAAAAATATTATTGTGTTAGTTTTAGATTCTTCTTACTAAATGTGTATGTAAAATAAAAATTTAACTTAAAAACATGTTTGGATTTCTAAAAAAAACACTTATTTGGAAACAATATCAATCAAACAAAGCCAAACCGAATTAAAATTAAAGATCATTATAATTTCACTTTGATCGAGAGCCTTTGTCCACCCAACTCAAATATGCAAGCAACTCAAAGCCTCCTTGATACGAGGATAAACTACCTTCAAATCTCAAGTATTTTTAAATCTCCTTGTTACAAGCTTAAACTGTCTTCAAGTAGCAAGCACCTCTAAATATCCTTAACATGAGATGAAAGTATTTCCAAATTATAGATTTCTCTGAGCTTTTATGGAACAAGTATACTTGCTTCAAGCTTCGTGTTTCTCCTAGTGCTCTTTGACACCTAAACTACATATTGCTTTGGACCTGCACGAGCTAAAACTATAGACAGTAGCCACCAATAGCGTAACTTGTGGTTAAACTGCTAAAACACTCTATTAAGTCTAAGTCTAAGGTAGTAAATAAATTGATACTTCTGCTCCAAATGAGGTTAAACTGTGAACGGTTAGAATTACATGTGAGTTAATTTCCTTGCGAGATACGTAGGTAGCTTAGAAGGCAACATCTAAGTTCAATTACACCTCCTAAAAAACCAAATCTATTTTCTTGAAAAGAAAAAACAAAAGTTTCAAATCCAAAATATTTTTTGAAGAAAAGAAAATAAAGAACTTTTTTAAAACAAAGTTTCAAAACCAAATTCTTTTTCTTGAAAAAAAAAATTTTTGAATCAAAGTTTCAAATTTAAGTCTTTTGGCAGATGGTTGGATGTCTTTTCCTCATTTTCTTTGATTTCTGAAAGGTGTACAATTTGTCTTGGATGAGAGTTTCCTTGTGTGCCCCCTTAGTTTTCTTCTCTGACGTTGAAAACTTCGAAGAATCATAACTTTTGGTCCTGGTGGACAAATCTATCAAGCCTTTATTTCTCTAACTTCTGTTCCATCGTGGTTGTCTTCTCCATAATTTAGCTTCTCCAAGGACGTGGTCTTGGAATTCTTGGCTATTGATGCAGCCTCTTTGACAGAGTTTTGAAGGATGCCACGAATTGGAAGACTTTATAGTTGATGAAGATTCCAAAGTGATGGCTTTCGAATCGATAAAGCTTCCAAAAGAGATGTTGAAAGCTCTTGATATCCTCAACTTCGTCATCAAACGTGTCACGAATTGCAAGTCCATTGAATCGAAGAAAACCATAAAAGCGATGTTGAAAGTTCTCCGATAGCTCCTTTGCATAAGAATGACTTTGTCGTCAAATGTGCCACAAATTGGAATGCCTCTGAGATGATAAAGTTCACAAAGTGATGACTTCCGAGTTGATGAAGATCGTGAATTGGAAAGCCTCCGGGTTGTTGAAGATTTCAAAATAATGGCCATCAAAGCGATGAAGACCCCAAAATAATGGTCTTTGAATTGACGAAGATCTTGAATTGCAAAGCCTTCGAGTCGATGAAGAATACTAAGCGATGACATTTGAGTTGATGAAGATCCCAAAGTAATGGCTTCCTAGTCGATGAAGATTATGAATGATGGGCCCTGAGTCGATGAAAATCCTGAATTGATGACTTTCGAATTAATGAAGATACCGAGATGATGAACCTTCGAACTGATGAGGGTCCCAAAATGATAACCTCTGAGTCGACGAAGATCCGGAATCTTCTATTGAAGTGAAGGGTGTTCATTAAAAGGGACCAACATTTGCAAAACGCATGAAGAATGCGTCTTATATTTATGTCCACGGTGTCAGAATGTGATTCAGTAAAAATTGGGTATCCTTGTGTAACGTGGTTGCTCAAGAATGTTATTTGTAGAGTTTTCAATTTACATTTTCTACGTAATTGTGCAGTAGAGTGACTTGCAAAATAAAAAACATTAAATGCAAGGAGATTTAATCCCAGTTCAGATCCTCGGTGCCAGCTTTTCCAGTGCCACTTCAGTGCCATTCACCAGGGACTGCCACCTTGCATTCACACTTATCACATTTGAGATTAATTAGATAACTATCCTAGTGTGAATGCAAGGTGGCAATCCCTGATGAATGGCACTGGGGTAGTACTGGAAAAGTTGGCACCGAGGATCTGAACTGATTTAATCCCCACAAAAGCTCCGATGCTTAAGGTTGGTAATGGAGTTTGTAATAAAGGAATTGAAAGAGAGAATGTTTTCTCTTTCATAATAATAGTTCATTACTTTATTGATGAGAGACAAAAGGTTTATATATGAGATAAGATAAACCACTTATCAAAAGGAATGCTTGATGTAGGAGTGGCAATTTCTGAAACGACTCGAAAACCCGACATGAACCTAACCCGAAAATAGCGGGGTTGGGGGTTTGCGGGTTCGCGGGTCGGACCTGACTGGCCCGCGAAGAAAAACAGGTCGGGTTCGGGTCGACCCGCGAACCCGGAAAAAAAAAAAAAAAAAAAAGAAGAAGAAGAAGAAGGAGAAGAAGAAGAAAAGAGGAAAGAAAAGAGAAATGATCAAATACATTTTTTGCAAATAGTAATATCAAAGTCGCTCATTAACATACACTTAATTCCCCTTACAATTTACTTTAATAAATCTAAGTAGAATTATTAATTTTTCTTACAATTTACTTGATTAATTATCCAATGAATGAAATTTGTGTTTGAATGTGAATAAGTGGAATAAGGCATTAATTATTCAATGAATGAAATTTGTGTTTGAATGTGAATAAGTGAAACAAAGTTAAAAAATGTTAGTAGTAGTTTTTTTTTCTTTTTTTTTTTTTGAAGAAAAGAGGAAAGAAAAGACATTAAAACACACACACACACACAAAAATGATCAAACACATTTTTTGCACATACTAATATCGAAGTCACTCACTAAAATACACTTAATTTCTTTTACAATTTACTTTGATAAATCTAAGTAGAAATCTTAATTTTTCTTACAATTTACTTGATTAATTATCCAATGAATGAAATTTGTGTTTGAATGTGAATAAGTGAAACAAAGCTACAAAATGTTAGTTGTAGTTTTTTTTTTTTTTTTCAGGTCGGCGGGTCGATCCGCCAACCCGCCAACCCGTTTTGGGTCGTGTTCGGGTTGAGCATTTTCGGGTTGGCGGGTTGGCTGTTATACCCAAGTCTCAACCCGACCCGCCAACCCGACCCGTTGCCACCCCTAGCTTGATGTCAAAAAATTTAATGAGGATGTAACGACATTAATAAGATGTAACAGCAGCCAAAATTAGGTTGAGTTTCACAAAGCTCACAGCCGAAGAACCAAGCTAGACTAACATATTCTTAATCAAATTGTTTTAACTGGAAGTCAAAGGTCCCACATGGCTGACGTGGCTGAGCTGACATGGAACCCAGTCAAATAGGTTCTGCATTATTCAAGAAAAATTCTGTAACGTGGCTGTTCAACAATGTTTCTCCATGTATGCATGCACGGAAACACAATTAGTCATATGCAAGTAGGTGATTTCTCCACGATGATTAAGAGATGTGGAATTTTCTTTTATGACTAAAAAGGAAACTGATCATTGAGCATGTAACGTCATCAGAATGGAACTTGGCAACTTCGTAAAGAAATCATAACATTAGCTACATGCATACCTTGACAAAGAAGGATTCTAGCACACTTCATTCGAGCTCCCAAACTTGTGGTTTTCCTAGCTTCTGAACTTGCTTGCAAACTGTGGATTTTGTTCGAGCTTTCTACTGAGAAGTAAACAAAGCTCAGAAACACAGAAGATTTAATTGTAGAATTTGTTAGCTTTTCCAAGTAAACTTCAATTGTGCAATCTGGTCTCTATCAATGGAAAGTTCCAAGTCAAGGATTTCAATTATTATTCTGACAATATACATTAGATGTAAGCAGGGTTCAAAGACTCGGCCGAGTCGAAACGGGATCGGAGCATGGCGCTTCGATACCGCTCCAAGTTCAATCGGAGACGGCGGCCTCACCGGGAGATCGGCCGATCTCGGCCAACTCGAACTGATTTGGATCCAAATCGGTCCAAATCGGCCGATTTTGGAATGGATCGGCCGGATCAAATCGGACGGAATAAATCAGAAATCTTACCAATGGTCTTGGTCCAGCTATTTTGCAATCGTTTGGGGCTATTTTCCGGCCGTTTAGGTGTGACTTTTGTGATATTTTTGCGGCGGTTTAGGGCTGAATTTGGGGGGTGTGATTTCGGTATTTTTGGCTACCATTTGGCTGATGGGGTGGTGGTTGAGGGTGAAGTGAGGTGCTGTGGTGGTGATGTTGAAGCTGGCTGTGGTGGTGGTGAGTTGTTGTGGTGTGAATTTGTCCAGCAAATTGGCCGGCAGCGTCGGTCATGGGGTGGGGAGGGAGGGAGACGACGCAGATTTTTTTTTTTTATTGAAACCACTGCGCGCAGAGGTTTTTTATTTTTAACTTGACAATCTGCACGCGATGCGCATTTTAATTGGTGGCGTTTTCAAAATTGAACTCCAGTCCTTAGGGACTGGAGTGCAAAAAAAAAAAAAAAGGGAATCGGTGCAATAATGCACTGACATGAGATGACCGCACATGCAATAATGGATTCAATAAATCACGTAAATTTCGGCAAAAGCTGTGAAAAAAGCTGTATAAAATGTATTCATTCTTTATCACATTCTTACGCACAATCTCTTCGTTTTCTTTCTTTAGTCAGTTTTCTCATTATCAGATATCGAGTTGCTTGTTCATCTTCTTCTATTTCATCTTGCAATAATATATTTTAGGTAAGTTTGTTCTTTTTTTTTTTGTTTATCATAATAGCTATTATTCCTTGAACTTAATGATTTATTTAAAATGTAATTTATGATTCTTTTATTTTGTATATTAAGTTATATGTTTTTTTATTTTGTTGGGTACATACTAGAAATTCATTTGATTAAATAGATGGTTCTTAACAATTTGATGTGACTTGACTATGCAATTTTTTCAGTCTACTTGATTGAAATCATACGAATGCTTAAAGACAGTGATGAAGCTATGTTTTGAATGTTTGCTTATTTTCAAAAATAAAGTAATGAAATTTCCTCCCTATTTACGTCTATAAAAAAGACTATAATAAGTTTGTTTTTTTTTTTGTTTATCATAATAGCTATTATTCCCTAAACTTAATGATTTATTTAAAATGCAATTTATGATTCTTTTATGTTTGTATATTAAGTGATATGTTGTTTTATTTTGTTGTCATACGTTATCGTTTTTTTTAAAAATAAATTTATGTTTGTATATTAAGTGATATGTGGTTTTATTTTGTTGTGGTATGTTATTATTTTTTTGAAAATAAATTTATGTTTGTATATTAAGTGATATGTTGTTTTATTTTGTTGTGATATGTTATTGTTTTTTTTAAAATAAATTTATGTTTGTATATTAAGTGATATGTTGTTTTATTTGTTGTGGTATGTTATTGTTTTTTTTAAAATAAATTTATGTTTGTATATTAAGTGATATGTGGTTTTATTTTTTTATGGTATGTTATTATTTTTTTTGAAAATAAATTTGTGTTTGTATATTAAGTGATATTTTGTTGTGGTATGTTATTATTTTTTTTGAAAATAAATTTATGTTTGTATATTAAGTGATATATTGTTTTATTTTGTTGTGGTATGTTATTATTTTTTTGAAAATAAATTTATGTTTGTATATTAAGTGATATATTGTTTTATTTTGTTGTGGTATGTTATTATTTTTTTGAAAATAAATTTATGTTTGTATATTAAGTGATATGTGGTTTTATTTTGTTGTGGTATGTTATTATTTTTTTGAAAATAAATTTATGTTTGTATATTAAGTGATATATTGTTTTATTTTGTTGTGGTATGTTATTATTTTTTTTGAAAATAAATTTATGTTTGTATATTAAGTGATATGTGGTTTTATTTTGTTGTGGTATGTTATTATTTTTTTGAAAATAAATTTGTGTTTGTATATTAAGTGATATTTTGTTGTGGTATGTTATTATTTTTTTGAAAATAAATTTATGTTTGTATATTAAGTGATATATTGTTTTATTTTGTTGTGGTATGTTATTTTTTTTTTTTTGAAAATAAATTTATGTTTGTATATTAAGTGATATGTGGTTTTATTTTGTTGTGGTGTGTTATTATTTTTTTGAAAATAAATTTATGTTTGTATATTAAGTGATATGTTGTTTTATTTTGTTGTGGTATGATATTGTTTTTTTTAAATAAATTTATGTTTGTATATTAAGTGATATGTGGTTTTATTTTTTTGTGGTATGTTATTATTTTTTTAAAAATAAATTTATGTTTGTATATTAAGTGATATATTGTTTTATTTTGTTATGGTATGTTATTCTTTTTTTTGAAAATAAATTTAGTTTGAGTGATTAACAAACTAAGACTAAATTCCAAATGCATTAACAATACATATTTTACTAGTTTATTACTAAGACAAATAATTAATTACTTATGCTATGATACACACACACATATATTATTGTAGACATATTCTCTGTTACTTTTCATTGTTCATTTCGTGAGTTTAGAAAATAGATAATAATATATTATTTTGTGAAGACATAATTACCGTAACTACACTTTTATATTTCCACTTAAGCAATTGGCGCAATACACATAATTTATCTTTGAATTATCCAGTAATGCATGTTTTATTCAATTGGTACCTGCTGGATAATTCAATTACAACGGTGCTAATTCATCAATATTTAATGGCTTTGCATAAAATGACAACGGTGCTGATAGGGATCAAGTTTCATAGGAAAAATTACCCCTAAATTTAAAACTAATCTAAATTTAGTATGCAAACAAGTTAATATGTAAATAAGATTTGCAAGTTATTAACATAATTTAAATAATTATTTTCTTTTGTTAAATACTAACTCATTACTTGTAGTACTTTTTGATACATTACTGATACTAACCGTTTTACGATGGTGTATGTAACAGGTTAAATGGCAAGTAAGGATATTGGTTGGGAACATGGTACACCTGTAGGTGGAAATAAAAAAGTTGTGAGATGTAACTATTGTGGAAAAATAGTGCATGGTGGTATTACAAGATTAAAAGAGCATGTCGGCCATATTACAGGACAAGTTGAAGCTTGTCAAAAAGCTCCAAGAGAAGTTACAAATGTAATAAAAATGCATTTAAAAGCTAGGTAAGGCTCAAAGAGCTAGTCTAAAAAAGAAAAAAGCAGAAATATTGAGCTCTTTGCAAGAGGAGAATATGTATGGCGACGAGAATGAAGAAGACTTATATGAGATTGATGAATTAGAAAAAAAGCAGATAAGGCAAGCAATGAGAGAGAGCCGATACTTAGAATTTGTGGAAGAACAGAGAAGGCATTCAGTGTCTGGAAGTCGACCTATCCATATCTATGCCAGGTATTATTTGTAAATTAAAATGTTATGATAAGTGTCATATCAATTAATTAAAATGCATTAAAATTATTATTATTTATTTATTATTATTATTTTTAAATATTATTTACTGCAGAATATATGGGTGTTGGTACTTCAGAGCAAGCAACTGTTGGAAGTAAAAGAGGCCTGTCTCGTAATTTTAGTGTCAGACAGGCAGATGAAATGATAAGCAGAGGAGTTGACTCGCATATGTTTTCTTCGAAACAAAAATCAGTTAAATCAATGTTTGTGGGGGAAAACATAAAGAGAGTCGGTAAGGCAATTTCAAAATTTTTTCATTTTAATGCTGTACCATTCCATGCAGCTGATAATCCATATTATCAATCAATGATTGATGAAATTGCCAAAGCTGGTCCTGGAATTAAAGGCCCTTCAGCTTATCAAATTGGAAATGAATATTTAGATGAAGAATTTGATGAACTTCATAAATATTTGAAGGATGTCTATGATAAATTTTCAACTTTTGGGTGTACAATTATGTGTGATGGTTGGAGTACTCGCACTAAACACCAATAATAAATTTTATGGTATACTGTGATAGGCATATGTTATTTAACAAATCAGTTGATTGCACAAATGTGAGAAAAAATGCAGAATATATTTTTAAATTAATGGATGAAGTAGTAGAGTCCATAGGAGAAGAAAATATTGTACAGATTGTGACAGATAATGAATCTAGTATGAAAGCTGCTGGACAATTACTAATGCAAAAAAGGAAACATCTATATTGGTCACCTTGTGCTGCTCATTGCATTGACTTGATGTTGGAAGGATATTGGTAAGATGGATGAGGTGAAAAAAACCATTGCACAGGCAAAGAAAATCACTAGTTTCATATACAATAGTGATAAAGTAGTGAATTTGATGAAGACATATACAAGCAAAAGGGAATTGTTACGCCCCGGCATCACAAGATTCGCTACTGAATTCATTTCTTTGGAAAGTCTTCTTCGGCATTGTACAGAATTGAAAAGAATGTGCACCTCAGATGAATGGATAGATTTCAATAACACTACTAAACGAAGAGCAGAAGCTGCTAAAGTAGGTGAATTGATACTATCTGAAAGGTTTTGGAACAAAGTCAGATATGTTTGTGCAATAATGGAGCCTTTGGTCAAAGTCTTAAAGACTGTTGATCAAGATAATAAACCGACCTTACCAATTATTTATGAAGCCATGGATAGGGCAAAAATGGCCATAAAAAAGTCGGTGAAACATTACAGGAGTATTTGGGATGTGATTGACGACAGGTGGTACGACCAGTTACATTGTGATTTACATGCAGCAGGTAATTTAAAATAATATACGTAATTTAAATATGGATTATATATTTATTCACTTGTTTATTTAATTTATTTTTATTTTATTTAGCATATTTTTTAAACCCGACTCTGCAATACTCTGGAACATGTGAGTATAATCTTGACGAGGTTCGTAAAGGATTGAAAAGAGTCATTGCAAAATTGGAGCCAGATTTGGATGCACAAGTTGATGCCATAAATGAGGTATATTTATCATTATGCTATTTATATGTATTAGTGATCATATACATTATTAAATTCTAGAATTTCCACATATATGCATATGTTATTTTTGTAGATCAAAATTTTTAGAGAGAAAAGAGGAGGATTTGGAAGTTCTGTTGCAGTAAGAGCATTATCGAAATCCTTACCAAGTTTGAGCTCAACTCAATATATACTAATATTAAATTATATGAACGAAGTTAATATTTTTTATGTTATTAAGATTATTATTATTATCATAATTAATTATTATTTTATTTTTTTAGCTGAATGGTGGCTCAATTATGGTGAAGATGCTCCACATCTGCAAAAGATTGCAGTGAAAATATTAAGTCAAACATGCACATCCTCTGGTTGCGAAAGAAATTGGAGTACTTGGTCATTGATTCATACAAAACTTCGCAATCGTCTAGCAATTAAAAAATTGCACAAATTGGTCTTTGTGCATTATAATATGCGATTAAAGGTGAAAAATCTGATGCATCAAAGGGACTACTGATGATTTTTACAGTCCAATTGATTTGAATCACATTTTTCATCAAGATGACATATTAGATGAATGGATAAGAGAAAGTGATCAGCCTGCCTTATCTGAAGATAATCTCGAATGGTTGGATGAGGGTATTCGCCAACACGAATCAGAAAGAAGTCAAGATGACTATAGACGTGATAGTGATGATGATTTTGGTGATACATTGTCCCAATTTATTACCAAGAGAAACAAGAAAAATACAATTCAATCATCATCTCAAAAGCATAAGGATAAGGGTAAGGGTAAGATGGGACAAACGAGTAAGCATATTGCTATTTCATCTTCATCTGATAAAAGTGATAGTGACAGTGATGATGGTGATGACAGCGGCGATAGAAATGGAGTAGATAATTCTTTGAGACATAGTGGAAGTCACGATCAAGAGAGCCAACAAACAGGAGATACGTTGTGGGCTCGAGATCAAGATAATTATTATGCCACTCAAGACACTGATCACGGCTATCGTCCAGGCATAGAAGCACAACGAGAATATCTCAACAAATTAACTGAGTTTCCAAGTCAAGATACTTTCTCTTATCCTTCAGGCTCACAAAGACATAGAGGAGTTGAAGAGCATATGCAAAATTTGAGTATAGATCCGGAGTATAAGTGCGATTCTAGTCCAAATCAGAGCACTAGTCAACTGAGGTATGACTACGACAGGGGCTATTATAACCAATATGGTTTATTTGATGGAACTGGACAAGTTGACAGCTCTACTAGTAGTCATGGTGGTAGATATTATGAACAAGTAATTGATAGACATCATGAGCAGTTCCTCTTTTGACTCTAATAGCTTTGGCTATGATCGTACTAGTGATAGTGCTGATTATCGAGGATTCGGATATTATCATTATGCTCCGGAATTCACTGGCAATCAATCATTTCCTACATATCGTGATCATAGAATACTAAGTCAATCCTCACAATCAACAAATGCACAAGATGGCTCTTATATGTTACCTACTCAAGATCATGTCCCATATCCACATTTGTTTTACCATCGATCGGGGGAAAATGAAAGTGATTTTGAACCGCATCGTCATTCTACTTGGTATTGATAGGTATAAACATTCAAAATAATATTAGACTTTTTTCCAAGTCTTTGCATTTTGTTTAATATGATTCCTTTTTTAAGATATAGGTTGCTTTTTTTTATCGATAAAAATGGTACATTTTAGAGAATTTATTTACTTATTTTTTGGCTATTTTTGTTTAGTATACTTTTCTTTATATTTTAAATGATTATTTATATTTTTTGGAATAGAAATTGATTCAAAATTTGCGTCTCGCCGAGACCGCAACCCATATGCCGAGTCCGAGGTGGAATGGTACGCGCCGCGACCGCGACATTGAACCATGGATGTAAGTGGCTGCTTGTTCAAAAAAAAAAAACCTGGAGCATCGTGGAGCTCGTGCATATCTACTAAATAGTTAATTTAGAGCCAAGAAGTTGTGAATAGGCACATGCCATGAAGACCAAGATATTGATAACAAAAGAGGTCAATTCCAAAAGCCATGCAAATGAAACCCCAATTCCTACATGAATTTGCACCAAGTCAATTTCATGAATGCGTTGGAATCGTGGACATCGCAGGCTTGTTTTATGTCTGTGCAACTTTGTTGGGATGGAATTAATTATCTAGTTCGATGTGAACTAGGATTCAGTCTAGGGTTCAACTTCTCACAAGTCATGGGGAATCAGGCCGCGGGACCTCACAGGTGCTATTTGGCACAAGTTTGTGACCCCGATAAAAAAGATAAAAAATACAAAGACGGGATTGAATTAGCAAGAGCAAAAATGGATCTAAAAAATAACATTGTTTCGCATAAAAAATAATTATACTATCATGCAGGACAGTTACACTAAAATGCTAAAAGGTTATATCAAAATGATAGACAATTATACTGTGTTCAACTTTCGAGAATGAAAAGAAGGGAAATTGTGAGGCATCAGTGGGAAATCATCATTAAATTCTATAATGTTCTCTATTATTAAGAATTAATTTTCCCTATTTTTCAATCTCTTGTTTCAACCCCAAGAGGAAGTTGCTTCCGACAATAAAGATGGAGTCAATTTCATTTTGATCTCGAAGGAGTTTTTTTTTTTTTTTTTTTTTTCCCTCCTCGGATTGCGAGGATGAGGAAGCATTGTAAGTCACATGGTATGATGACAAAGTTGATCCTTTCATGACCCGAATTTGGAGAAGGATTCAGATTAGTCGAACGAAAATCTTGACTTGGATAAAGTTTCAGTAATCCTTTTTGTGTATTCTATGTTGATGCGTGATTGAGTTCACATAAATTAAATCATCTTAATGTCATCATGGGCTATTCTTCTTAGATAAAGGCTTACGAAATTTCCTCTCTCAAGTCATGGTTCCGAGAAAATTAAGCCCATCGTATTTTTAATCAAGTCCCAAAATGAGTATCAACGCTTGCCCGTTCAAGGCTCACTTCAAATATTTAACTTTCACAAACAAGTTTGGAGGGGATATTTGTATATAACGAAATTTTAGTCCAATTAAAATTACCATTTGTCTATAAAATAATTTAAATGACATGTTTATCATCCAATTAAATATTGACACATGTCATTCATATTTGAAGAGTTGATTATATTAATGACCAATTACATTATTTCACATGCCAAGACGAAGTGACTTTTCTAATTAAATTGTGCCATGTGACTTGATGAGGTGGTTCAACCAATTAAATTATGTCACGTCATATGTTTTAGAAATTTGGTCAATCGAAGACCTATACTTAAAGATTTATCTCTTTATATATTTATGTATTTATTAATAAATAGGATAAAGAGATAATATTTGAAATATTTATCTCTTTATTAATAATAACACATAAAAAAAACAAATAAGTAGATAATATTTGAGATAGTGTAGTCACTACATACTTCCAGAGTGCGGTCACTACATACTTCCATCTCTATAAGGAGATGAGATATGCTTTGAAGACTCATATCTCTTTAAAGAGATAAGATGTACATTAAAGACTTGTATCTCTTTAAAAGATAAAGACATAAGAGTTCTTCTATTTGAAGATAAGCAAGAATGTACCACTACAAGTTTTCCGTTCCTCCAATCCTACAACTATAAATACGAGGTCTCACCCTAAGGAAGAAACAGAATTACATGCGCTCATATATTCCGGAGGCCCCAAGATTTCTGAATCTTCAACATTTCTTTTTGAAGTTCATCAAGCCCTCTTTTTAAGTCTCCATATTAAGGTTTGAATAAGTCAACATTCATTTTAAAACAAACTTTAAGCCTCCATATTAAGGTTTGAATAAATCAACATTCATTTTAAAATGAACTTGAAGCCCTAGAGTCAAAGTTAAGAAAAGAATTGAAGGATTGAATATCTAGAGATTGTAACTTTTCTATTTTGATTATATTAAATTTATGAATTCTTATATTTGTTTCTATTTTTCTCGTTTGTTGATTTTTCACATACATGAAAATTTGTTTTGAACGTAGCTATCTTTTTTTTTTTTAGACAGTTGTTTCTTGGGATGTTTTTTAA
Organism: Mitragyna speciosa; assembly: GCA_024721245.1. Lineage (NCBI taxonomy): Eukaryota > Viridiplantae > Streptophyta > Magnoliopsida > Gentianales > Rubiaceae > Mitragyna > Mitragyna speciosa. The sequence goes on along the minus strand of CM045573.1, from coordinate 3,492,146 downwards.
AGATTACTGTAGCATGTTTTGAAATTCTTCTTCATAAATGTGTGTGTGAGAGGTAAAAAAGTGATTTAAAATGTATTTGAAGTTTTCAAAAACATGTTTTTGAAAATCAATACTAAACAAAATTAGGGTTTCTTTTACCTCTTGATGATAAACCAGTCAAAGACTATTATAGCAAAATTTCCCTTTTTCTTGCGTAGGATATCAAGTACAATGTGGGAAACAAATTTGTGGTGACTGACGTCTAAAAGGTCGCAGTCAGGAACATGATTTAAACTTACTGAAAACTAGAAGTACATGATTTTGTCATGTACAAAATTCAGGGGAAGAGGAAACATTGACGTTATATCCAAACTCAGAGTACCCCAAAATTAAATACATTAACCTCAATAGGAACAGTAAAAAAAATCAACACACATCGATTGTCAAAAAGGTTGAAAGACGACCTCAGAAGTCAGGGCAGTTGTAATTTTTGTCCTTATTCTCGAGCTTTTCAGTGGGCGGAAAAAAAGTTTGCAGCTTGAATTGAAAAGATCTCAATCAGAAAAAGAACATACGAAAAAAAAAGTAACTTGCCGCTAGAGGAAGGGCTTGAACCTTCGACCTTGTGGTTAACAGCCACACGCTCTAACCAACTGAGCTACTCCAGCTTTCGAGTTATGATTTCTATTCGGGTTTAATTTTTGCAAGATAGCTAAACATTAGGCCCTATTTACACTTTCCATCTAAATTTATAAGAAAGTCTCGAAAAAGCGTCCAACAGGACTTTGTAGCATAATTATTTATTAATAGCATTTCGAATAGTACAACAAAAGTTGGGCTAAACAATACACACCCACACATTGCAATTTGATAGTTGAAGAGCCCTTGGAAAACTCGATTTCTAAGGAATTAGGTGGCTTTTTGCTACAACGTTTTAGACTTAAACTCTGAATATTCTTTTACTCTTTATTTTCCTCTTTTTTTTTTTTTTTGGGTAACTTTACAAACTGTGCTATTTTTTTTGGACCAGAAATAAGTGCTACTTTTTTTTCTTTTTTTTTTTTTTTGGAGAATGAAATAAGTGCTACTTTGAATGGTAGTATTGACACGGGATCTAATTACTTAATAACTGCAATTCTTATTATATGTCTTCTTTGCCTGAATATGGGGAATGCAAAAGTTGGGAACTGCAATTTATCCATTAGAGACGTGCTAAAAGACGTTATCACTTGATGAACAGCTTAGAAACTTTTAGTTCTTCTTTGAACCGCTTATGACAAATAAAACAAGCAACACGCAGGCATTCTTCTGACATATCTTAAGATAGCCAACTCTATTATCAAAGAAACAAGGAAATAAAATTTGATTTTAATGGAAATTCTAAAAAGATGAATACAACATTGCCCTGATACACTCTGACAATTTACACAATCAAAAGCATTTTTGTTTTTTTTTTTTTTTTGAGCAACACAATCAAAAGCATAGAAATACACTAATCGTGTTCCATCAAAATTAATGGAAAAAGATACTAATTGTGTATTTGTAATAACAGCAATCTAAGCCTTAAGGCATGAAAGAGAAGCATGTTCCTCATCTTTAACTGCTGTTCCCAATACTATTCAAAAATTAGACGGAAATGACTATAGTTAAGCGCAGTAAGGAAGCCCTCGCTACGATTGTAAAATCAATGATACATCCAATGAGGACCATTACCATCCAACATCACCTGCGGCATTGACATTCCACTGAAACATTCACATGTAAAATCCATTGTAAAATTAGAGTATCATATTGAATCATGAAAATTTTGCCTAAATACAGTATTGAAGAATGGTTACTTCAATTGTCAGCTAACCAAATATTCAGCTTACCTATGTGTGTTCCCCCAAAATTTCAAATTTATGGTCTTTAACTAGGTGCACTAAGTGGATGGTGTATTATCCTGAGTGCACATATTTGTCTTATTCAGGAATAACAGTTTTCTATTTCCATTTAACTCCAGAAGTAGTCACTAATCAAACCAACTCAACTCAAAAACATTTTTCTATGATTTGTGCACTGTAACCAAAAATAGCAGCCATTCTACGTACTTAATTGGCCAAACACACCTCAAATACACTATTATGAAACAGCTACAATTTCAATGAAAATGTAAGAGGGGGTGTTGCGGTAACAAGGTTGGCATTGGAAGAGTGGTGAGAGTACAGGGATGCCAAACAAACACACGGGGTGGAGGTGCAGGAAGCAGATGGTCAAGACCCAAATAGAGGATGTGAGTTGGGAAAATTTGAAAACCAACATGCAGTAATAATCTACACTGATGCTGCGTTTGACATGAGAAAAAGGAAATTTGGAATGGGTATTTGTGCAAGAAGCAGGAATGGTGAACTAATTGCTACTTGGGTTATTCTCCATGGCCAGACAAACAACCAAGTAATTTTGGAAGCCTGTGCAATCACGATGGCATTACTGGAGGAACACTGGGCTTCTATTTTGATTATATCAAACTGTAAAGAGTAGATCAAGAAGCTTTTGAAATTTGCTGTAATAGTGTATGACATTAAAACTCTCAGCTTTTCATTTTGGCATTGTAATTTCTTTTTTTCAAAAAAGAACGGAAATACATGTAGTCATGGTTTGGCTAAATTTACCACTAACCTAGCAAATGAAATTAGGTGGAAGAAAATCTTCTCGGTGTGAGTTGTAGAGGCCGCACGTTTTGATTAGCTGGCAGTTGCCAGATAAGTGCAATATTTTGGTTATGAATTAATCAAATATATGAAGTGATTGTTGACCAAAAAAAAAAAAAAAGGAGTGGTATTAGAGCCATGGCATCCACGAATATTACTTGTTCAGTTTCAAAATTGAAGAATAGGAAAGAGTATAATTTTTAGAGAAAACAGATGTTAACCCATTTGAAGGCATATAGGTTTAATCAATATGTTGAAAAAGGAATTGGTGAAAATGCTGATGCACAGGACATAAAGACGAATAACATGGCATTATTACAAATTCATTAAGAAATTGATATATCAATTTTTGAAAAAATTGCTACTACAAATACAGCAAAGGAGGCTTGGGACATTGTGAAGAAAACGTAGAAAAGCATAGATCGGGGTTCAACAAAGTAATTTGATGATGTTAAAAAGGAAGTTTGAACTAGCAACGATGGAAAATTTTGAATTAATTGAATTATATTTTTCACATCTATCAAAGATCAAGAACGAGATGACACTCAGTGATCTTCAACTTTCTGATGGGGTATTTGTCGAGAAAGTTTTTAACACTTTACCTATGAAGTTTGATCACGTGATGATAGTAATTCAAGAAACTAATGATTTGTAGAATTGAAAAGTGAAGAATTGCAAGGCTCATTAATTCTACATGAACAAAGAATTAATGGGAAGACGTAGGACATACAACATACTGTGGAGAAGGCCCTGCAAATACAGTTAAATTTGAAAGCAAAAGATGTATCTAAGAAGTAAGGAAATTTCAAACAAAGAAATTAGAACAACAACAACAAAGGTCGTGGCTATAACAATAGAGGTAGATGCCAGGCTAACAACAGAGGTAAAGGTAGATGGAATTCTCAACGTGATAGAGGTAACAATTTTAATTTTAAAGATGGCTATAGTAGATGCAAAAGTGATGCTTATAATTATAACAATAGATATAATTTAACCAAAATAATGATGGCCAAAGGATTCAGTGTTATAATTGTAGAAAATCTAGACATTGAAAATTTATAAATCTAATAGCAATTTTCAGGCAAATTTTGTTGGCTCAGAATAATAATCAAAATTCAGACACTTTATTGTTAGCTTGCAATAATGATAAAGTTGTTGATAAAAATAAAGGTTTCTTGGACATTGGATGTAGTAACCATATGTGTGGCAAGAAAGAATTATTTTCTGAACTTAATGAATCTATCAAAGATAAAGTAAATTTTGAAAATAACATTGTTTTACCAGTGTTTGGTAAGGGAAAGATCACCATTGGCCTGAAAAATAAATCTAACAATTTTATTTATGATGTATTCTATGTGCTTGAGTTGAATCATAATTTGTTTAACATGGGCAGTTGTAAAAAAAGAATTATGACGTTCATATCAAACATGATATTTGTACGATTTTTGATGAGAAAGTTAACATGATTGCTAAGGTGATAATGATTCCAAATTGTTTATTTCCATTAAATTTGAGTAATAGAGATTTTTCCTGTTTGAATACTGTGATTGATAATAATAATTGGCTATGGCATACGTAGTTTGGTCATTTAAATTTTGATAATTTGAGATTTTTGAGTAGCAAAAAGGTGGTTCGTAGGTTACTTGATATTAGTTGTCCTGCTAGAGTTTGTGATACATATGTTTTCAGTAACAAGCATAGGGAAGCTTTTCAGACTGGTAAATCAAGGAGAGCAAAAAAAGTATTAGAAATCATCCATTCAGACTGTTGATGTTCCTTCTAATGGTGATTGCAGGTATTTTATTACATTTATTGATGATTTTAGTAGGAAAGCCTAGATTTATTTTTTGAAGGAAAACTCTGATACGTGTGACACTTCTAAAAAATTTAAAATTTTTGTTGAGAAGCAAAGTGGTTATGAAATTAAAATGTTGAAAATAGATAGGGGTCAGAAATATCTTGCTTGTGATGATTTTCTTGAGAAAAATGGCATTCACCTTCAGTTGACAGTCAAGTACACTCTACAACAAAATAAAATGGCAGAGAGAAAAACAAAACAATTATGGATATAGTGAGGTGCATGTTGAAGTTGCAAAATATACCAAAGTCTTTTTGGACAAAGGCAGTTGCTTGTGCTATTTATCTGTTAAACATATGCCCCCACAAGAAGCCTTATTGATAGAACTCCTGAAAAGCCTAGAGTGGTAGGAGACCATTTGTTGATTATCTCAAAGTATTTAGGTGTATTACTTATTCACATGTTCCTAATCAGTTGAGGAAGAAACTTGGTGATAAGGAAGAAAAATGTGTATTTATTGGTTACAGTGAGATGTTCCAAATTTATAAATTATTTAATTCTATTTTAAAAAAATGATTGTTAATAGGGATATGACTTTTAATGAGAGATGTATTTGGGACTAGAATAAGGAGGATTCTAAGAATGTTGAATTTTCTTTGAATTTTGATAGGGATGATTAAGATGTTAATTTTAAGTAAATGCCTATTACTCAAAACACACAAAATGAGTCAATAGATCGTCCACACTATCACAGACAGTTGTGTACTCGTTTGCAGGATTATGTTGTTAGTCCTGATAATGTTGTTTTTAATGAAGAAATTGTAACTTTTGCTTTGTTTGTAAATTGTGACCCTGTAGTTTATGAAGAGGATACCTGAGATGATCGTTGGGTGAAAGTAATGGATGAAGAAATTCATACCATTAGAAAAATAATACATGTGAGCTTATTATTATTCCAACTGATTAAAAAGTCATTGGAGTGAAGTGAGTCTACACAAAGAAGTACAAGCCTAATGGAGAAGTTGAGAGATTCAATGCAAGACTAGTTACTGAGGTATCGCGCCCCATTTTTCGAAGGGAAAGTAAGTGAGTTGGAAAAAAAAAAAGGAAGAATTAAATGTGGGTGTGTTTATTCATTGGAAAAGGAGTGCAAATTTTTGTAAAATGATTTTCAGAAAATACTTTCTAAAAAATAGTTTGACAAAAGATATAATTTTTTTAGAAAATTGCTTTACTTAAAAAAAGGCCTAAAATGAGACTTTGAAAATGCGACGGTTTTTGGGCCCGAAAATAGAGTCTAAAAAGGGTTTTTAGTAAAAAGGGAGTCACCACTTGGTATTGAGTTTTGGTGTACCAAGTCACCAGAAAATATTTTATAAAAGGTAAGAAAATCGAGACTGATTTATTTAGAAAAATGATTTGAGAAAAATGTAAGAAAAGAGATAAAAACCCTTTTAGACAACTTCAGGTCTTTGAAAATAAGAGAAAAAGGTCCGGGAGTCACAGTTGAAGAAAGGGAAGGCAAAGGCTCTCGCCTAAGGCACCCTTTCAACCTAGCCGAAACTAGTTGCGAGGTTTAGTCTAAATTTTCCTAATATAACCCTAAGATTTTATCACATTTGGATGCAACTATATGAATGCAAATCTAGTCCTAAAAATGGGTATCGTTAAGGGACAAAATTTTCCATTGAGGTTTGGTCGAGATATTCGCATTAATTGTGAAACCTTGATTCTAGACCTCGATTGAGTCACGAGTATAGATGCAAAAATGGAATGCAAAAGAAAAGGAAAATAGTAATATAAATAATAAGTGAACAAAGAAAGTAGGGATGCAACATAACGGATACGGGAAACTAATAGACTCGTGACTAACTGTTCCTACTCACGGAGGGGGGAACGACATGTACGCCATCGCTTCCCACGTGAGTAGATGACTATTTCTAGTCAAATCACGCAAATGACCTAAGATTCTATATGTAGTGAAATCTAAATGTTATGTACTAAATAGACGTTAAAAATAGATAATAAGCGATAAAGTATATATAAAAATCATGCAAAATGGAAAAAGGCCTAAAACAAAAAATGTGTGTGAAATGGCATGGAATGAACACGCGAGAAATGATTCTAATACTAAAATGACCTAAAGGCCTAGCATTGGACTAGCCTATTTTCTAAAAATTCTCCGCTAGCGTTGGACTAGCGAAGAAACCGAAATTAACCACAAGTTAGCGTTGGACTAGTGTGGCGACGATACACATATATAATAGTAGAGCAAGTAAATAAATAAAGCATAGATTGAAGCAATAATCACATAAAAGCACATAATAGCACATAGGAGCACATAACACATAAGCATGATATTCTAGATGCAAAGTCCTAAAGAAAGCAAATAAAACACATAAGCACATAGCACACATAGCACACAAAAGCCCTAACTATTACACCGGAGAAGCCTAATTACAATCTAAAAATAAAAATAAAAGGTAACCTATCTAGCCTATCTATTACATTTTCTATCTAAAATACATAAGATTTTTGTTAAATAGATAACACATAAACTATCTATTACATTAACTATCTAAATACAAAATTTTGCTAAATAAGATATTACCTATCTATTACATTTCTTTGAATAATCAAAAATTAAATTCGAGTAAATAATATGACATGAATAAATAAACACTCACACATGGATAAAAATTATAGGCACAAAGATACATGAAAACACATAGAGAAACACACAGGAGCACTTAGAAGCACATAAAAAGAAATTAAAAGGGTAATCGAGGTACCTCCTGTTCGAGAACTCGGAACAAATGCTAATAACATGAACAAACTTATCACAGTACCATTATTTAAATAAATAAAAAAAACAATAATTAAATCATTTTTAGCTTAATCACTATAAACACATCACAATAATGCAAAACAATTATAGCAATAATAAACTAGAATCAAAGAAAAGTAATGATTAAATATTTAGGACGAAGAATGAAAATTATTTAAGTAAACTAAATAAATAAATAAGTAAAATAAAATAATAAAACAAAATACAATAATACGTAATTAAGTTTTCCACACACAAATAAGAATTATCAAAATAACTAAAAGAGAAATAAAGAAACTAATTGGAGCAATTAATTAGGCTAACAAAACCGAATTTTAGAACATTAATCATAAATAAAATAAAATAAAATAGAATGTGAAAAGCAATAATTACAAGCTTTGAGGACTTAACTAATTTTAATTTTTTTTGGCAAAAATAAAATATTATAAGGTTTGGATTAAAAATGAAAATTTAGGCAACATTCTAAAGTGAAAATGTAATTTACAACAAAACAAAAGGGTAAAATTATAATTTTAAACCCTAATTAAGGTAATGACATAGTTTACAACAAATTTAAAGGCTAAAATATAATTTTCAGCAAGTATAATGCCCAAAAATAAAATTTCCAGCAATACTTAAGGCCAAGAATATAATTTCAGCAAAGTCATTAAATAATACATAATTTACAGCAATGTATAGGGTCAAATTGCAATTTTCAGCTATATAAAAGGGCTAAAATAAAAAATTCCAGCAGCTATAAGTATTAGAATATAAGTTCCAGCAACAAATAAAAGGCTAAAATACAATTTCCAACAGTTAATGGAGGTTTTAAAACAAATTCCAGCAACATAAAGGACTAAAATATAAATTCCAGCAACAATAGGGGGCCAAAAATAAAATTCCAGCAAGTATAGTGACTAAATAAAATTCCAGCAAGGTTGGGGGGACAAAAATAAAATTCCAGCAAGCATTCTAGGGCAAAAATAGAATTTCCAGCCATGTTGGGGGGACAAAAATAAAATTCCAGCAAGTTAAAATATGAAAAATACAATTTCCAACAAGTTTTAAAACCAAATTGCAATTTTAAGCAACATTCAAGGTTCAATTTATAAATTATAGCAACATTAACATCAATTTGTAATATCCAGCAATAAAAGGGGGGTAAAAACAAAATTTCAGAAATATTTAGGGGTAAAAATGTAATTTCAGAAAAGTATAGGGGTCACAATATAATTTTATAAAAATATAGGGGTCAAAATGGAAAATTGAAAAATGTAGGGGCCAAAATTATAATTATCTAAAAGTTGGGGGACCTAAATGCAATTAATTGGGACCTAATTGCAAAGAAAATTAAATTATGGGGGTCAATCTATAAAAACAGAAACTTAAATGCACAAATCAGAATGCTCAGGGCCACAGTGACATTAATAAAAGTATAAGGACTATAAAATAAATACCTATTATTAATTAAAAATAAATTAAAAAACTAAACCATCAAAACGACGTAGTTTTGAGTGAAACTACGTCAAAACGACGTAGTTTCACTAAAACTCTTTTTTTTTTTTTTAGCCAGTTTGCTCCTTTTTTTTTTCTTCTTTTTCTTTCTTTCTTCTTTCTTTTTCCTTCTTTCTTTTTCAGAATTCTTTTCTTTTTTCTGGTTCATTCTCTCTCTCTCTCTCTCTCTCTCTCTCTCTCTCTCTCTCTCTCTCTCTCTCTCTCTCTCTCTCTCTCTCTCTCTCTCTCTCGCCGGATTCTTTTTCCTCGCCGGACCTTCTTCTCTCTCGGCCTTCTCTATCTCTCCTCCTTATCGGTCCCTCTCTCTCTCTCTCTCTTCTCTCTGTCAGTCTCTCTATTTTCTCTTCTCTCAATCAGACATCCCATTCTTCAAAGTCTCTCAAATTAAAATGCCCAAACTGAGATCTTTCAAATTCATATTCAATACCTCAAATATCTGCATGATTTCACCCATTCAACCTGAGATAACAAAGGATTGAGAAAGGGAAGCTAGGACATTACCTGGTTTGGGGGGCGGCGGTGAGGATCGTGGTGAGCCAATGGTGGTGCAGGTGGTTGTGATGGGCAGTGAGTGGTGGATTGTTGATTCACGGTGGAGCTATTTCTTGTTGTTTTTACTGTTATCTTCCTTGCAGGTGTTGTGTGTGTGTTTGCAGGTGTGAGACAGTGAGTGATGTCTGTGTGGTTGTGTGTGCGATTGGGTTGTATGTGTGTGAGTGTGTGCTGGAATGTATGCAAACGTGCGTGTGTTTTTGTGGGTGAGTGAACTGATTGTGTGTGATGTGTGTGTGCGTGAATTGGCTCTGTGTGTTTTTGTCTGTGTTCTTGTATGTGTGATGCGTGTGTAGTGTGTGAATTTGATGCGAGTGGAGTGTGTGTTTGTGACTGGTTTGTGAAAGTGGTGGTGCAGATGAAATGTGTGTGCTTGGTGCGTCGTGCGTTGTGTGTTGTGTGTGAACTGGTGGGATGAAAAACATGCCAGTGTGTGTTTTTGACTGGTTTTTGAAAGTGAATTTGCTGTGTTTGCTTTTGTGTGTAGGTGAAGGGGCCGAGAGAGTGGGAGAATGGTGTGCCTGTGAGTTGTGTGTTGTGTGTTTGTGCTACAGGATGGTTTTTTCTGGTGTGTTTGTGCAAGTGAAATGAGGGGAAAACAGAGAGGGAGAGAGTTGTGAAATGTGGTGTGTATATTCTGATGAAGGAAAGACTGTGAGCTAAGGCCGAGAGAGGAGGGAAATGTGTGTGTCTGTGTTTGTGTTCTGGTGAGGGAAGAACCAGTGTAGAGAGTGATTTGTGAGTGAATTTTTTTGTGTTCTATGTAGTGTGTGCAGGTGAGGAAGAAAATGCAGTATATGGGGAGGGGATGTCAGTGTCGAGAGAGAAGAGAGTGAGGTGAAGTCTGTGTGCTAGTGTGGTGTGTTTGTGTGTAAAAATGGTCAAAACCAAAACTCAATCAAAATTCCCAAAAATCTGATAAAAAATGAGTGCAAGTGATGTGATTAGGCATGGAGTTTGGTGGTTTAGGTAGAATTGGAGGTGTAGGAAGTATGGCTGAGGCTGTTCTGATGGTAGTCATGCTGCTACAGTAGTTGCCGCCTGCTCTCCCCTTTTTTTTTTTTTTTTAAGAAAAATAAAGGAAAACCAATGAAATAGAATAAAATAAAATATGTGGATTTCCTAAAATTAATAAGAAAAAATACTAAAATTTAGAGTTATAGGAATGACTAAATAACATTTATTGTAAAGTTCAAAAAATTAATATAACATTGTAAAATATGCCTATACATAAATAAAAAATTGAAATAAATATCAAACGATTTCTAAAAATTATGAAATTTATACAAAAAATTTATGAATATAAAATGTGCATATAAGAATTTTTACTTGAAAATTTTCATAAAAAAATAAAAATAAAAATAAAATAAATATACATTGGGAAATGTGCCATTAATAAACAAAAAGACAAAAAATAAATAAACACTAAATGACCTTTAAAAATCATGTAATTTTTACAAACAATTTATAAATATACAAAATACACATATAAAATTTTTACTTGAAAATTCTCGTAAAAAAGGGTGCATTGAAAAACGTGCCATTAAGTTTAAAATACCAAAATTTTAAATAAATAATAAATGACTCCCAAAAATTATTAAAATTATAAATAATGATAAAAAATAGTAAAATTATATATTTAGGAAATAAAATAAAATAAAATAATATTTACGTGGTGAAATTACCATTTTGCCCCTGATGTGACAAATTGGACGTAATATATACAAAAATTATAATTGGCCCCTGAAAATAAAAAAAATACCCCCTAAATAAAAGTAATACGCATACTTTTATAAAAGGTGTGTCAAAATTTGGTGTCTACATGAGGGATACAAGCAGATACTTGGAATTGATTATATTTGAGGTATTTGCACATGTCGGTAGACTTTATACTATTTGTTTGATAATTTCTCTTGCTATCCAAAATAAATAAAAAAATTTATCAAATGGATGTCAAGTTTGCTTTTTTGAATAGATTGCTTGACGATGAAATATATGTTAAATAGCCTGCAAGTTATATCAGAAGAGGCTAGGAGGATAAAGTGTACAAGTTGAAGAGAGATTTATATAGTTTGAAATAAGCTCCTAGAGCGTGGTACACAAGAATTGATTCTTATTTTATTTCTCGTGGATTTCAAAGGTATTCATATAAGCATACTTTGTATGTTACATATTGTGCCCGAGGTGATGTTTTGATTGTGTACTTGTATATGTACATGATTTGATTTTTACAGACAATAATTCTAATATGATTGTTGAATTCAAGGAGGCCATGATTAAGCAATTTAAAATGACACGCATAGGCCTAATGTCTTATTTACTTGGTATTGAAGTTTTTCAATTTGACCGTGGTATTTTTATTTCTCAAAAGAAATATGCAAGTGATATTTTAAAGAAATTCAAGATGGATGGAGCTAATTTTTATTTTGACACCTACTGAAGAAAAATTGAAGTTGTCCGAGGAGGGCATGTTGGATATGTATATCCTACCTACTTTAAGAATTTGATAGGGAGTTTGAGATATTTGACTTCTACGAGGCCAGATATCGATTTTAGTGTTGACTTGATTAGCAAGTTTATAGAGAATCCATATCAGTCACACCTGCAATTGACGAAGAGGACCCTGAGGTACATCAGAGGTATTCAGGGAGATGGAATTTTTTTTATTTATGTAGTGATCTTATTGAGCTTTTTGGATATGCATATAGTGATTGGGCATGTAATTACAGTTGAAAGAAAGAGTACTTCAGGCTATGCATTTTTTACTAGATCATAGATATTTTCCTGGAGTTTTAAGAAATAACAGGTGTTAGCTTTGTCTACTGCAGAGGTGGAGTATATTACCGCAGTTAACAGTGCTACCCAAGCATTGTGATTAAAAAGGATGCTTGGTGTTTTACAACACAAGCAAGGTGATCTTACGAAGATTCATGTGATAATAAGTTAGCAATTGAGTTGTCCAAGAATTCAGTTCTATATGGACGTAGTAAGCACATTGATATCAAGTATCACTTCATTCGTGAGTTGATTCGTGACAAAAAAATATTGAGATTGATTATTGCAAAACTGAGGAGCAAGTGACGGATATTTTCACAAAGGCTTTGAAGACGGGCACATTCTTAAAGTTGAAGAAGATGTTGGGCATGTCTATATTTGAAGAGCTTGGTTTAAGGGAGGCTATGTAAGAAGTTAAATGAAGCATTGATTTAATTAGTTTTTGTGTCTTAGTTTTATTAGTTGTTTAAATAGATTGCATGTTAAGTTTTTTAGTGGTAGTTGCATAGGATTATTACCGATATTATTAGTGGTAGGGGTGTGTGGTGTGCAGCGAATTCGAATTCGAAAATTCGAAAGCTTGAAATTGGATAATTCGAAAAATTGGAAAGGCCATATCCGACCAATTTCGAATTTGAAATTACCCTTATCTGTTCCGAATTCAATTTCAATCAAAATCGAAAAATCAAAATCAAAATTGGAAATTCTGAATTCAATATCAGCCAAAATTTAAAAAAAAATTAGCAAAGCCTAATGAACAAATAAGGCCCAATATACAAATGGAGCCCATTTAACAATATTATAATCAAACAAAGCCCAATACCATACTTATTTAAAGATTCAAACTTAACTAAAAACATGAATAACTTTATTTGACTATTTGTTATTTTATGTGGTTTGAGTTTAATAATTAACTATTAGTTTATTAGTTATGACTTATTGTATTAATATAATATATTAAATTATTAATGTTAATTATTATATCTATAATATGTATGACAAAACTATTTGTTTATTTGATTATTTGTTATTTTATGTGGTTTGAGTTTAGTTTATTTGACTATTAGTTTTAATTTATTTGACTATTTGTTATTTTATGTGGTTTGATAACTAACTAGTAGTCTATTAGTTATGATTTAATTGTATTAGGATAATATACTAAATTATTAATGTTAATCATTATATCTATAATATGTTTAATAAAACTAATTATTATATATATAATATTACGAATTCAAAATCGAATTTGAAATTTATGAATTTTTTTTCATTTTTAATTCAAATTCAAAAATTCCGAATTCAAAATCCTTATATTCGATTTCGTTCCTAATTCATTGTATCTAAATTCAGATATTTCCAAATCCAATCTGGTTTCTGTTTTTCCGAATTCGATTTTCTAAATTCATTTCGAATTCGGACGAAAAATAAGAAATTTTTGTTTTTGCACACTGTGGTAGTAGCAGTCGTCGTTCGTTTTGGTTTTGTCGGTCTTCGAGAAAGCCGTATGGGATTTTTTTTTTTGTTGATAGCAGCAGCCTTTCTAGTGTTGTTTTCTTTAAGATTTTTTGCGGCCTCTTTTATCGCTCTTTTCAATGGAAAATTTTCTCCTTAATTTTTCTTATCTAAATTCCTGTAGGTTTTATTTATCTAAGTGATTTAAGTCCATCATATACCAGTGCCATATATCAATTGCACATATTTATATGGACCGGATCCATGTAAACCCAATGATCCAAATGAAGCCATCCAATGGTTCAAATGGAGCCACCAAGTTTTGGTGGCTCTATCTAGACCATTGGGTCCATATGGACCCAATCCATTCGAAAAAAATCCATATATCAGTGCCAAACCTCTCGTATATGGGATAGAAGAAACCATACCACCACGTGATGTACAAAGTATCAGCCACCAGAAATATTAGACACTGCAAATTGACTGTATTAAGAAATGACAATCAGGAAAAAGGACGGAGAAAAACAGTGGGGGCAATGTAATAAATTTAGAAGGCATATTAAATAGAAGAACACTGCAAATTCACAAAATGAACCAAAAATCAGAATCACAAAAAAGATTGGGAAAAATAGCACAAGGTATTGAATCCAAGGTCCTTGCCATCCAGTCGTGCACCTCGTTAAAACCAGTGCTGAAGAATCATGTGGCAAGCCTGGTCAAATACTAGGGTCAGTCAAAATTCCTGCTCCCTAAAGTACATATCTCTGGGTCCCATAAGGAAAAATCTGCAGGTACCGCTATGGAATGGAAATGTATATAAAAGCAGATTTTTTGAATGGCTGCACCTACTACCGCTACCCTGTCCATCCCGAAAAAAAGAAAATGAAAATCAAAGTGCAGATGATCCGCTTTCTAATGGCCAACTTTTGGAAAATGCTACTTCAAGAAGCAAAACATCTATGGCCATCTACCATTCACGTCACAGAGTCAACTTAGATACCACCAAGAAAGAGAAGAAAAAGGAAAACATTGGTCATAGGGTCATACAATTACACAGTGATAGCTTAACTATATCAACTTGTCGATAACCTCGCATGTAAAAAGGAGGCCATATTCAAACAGAGAAGCAGCATGCAGTCTACTTCTCAAGATAGTTAACCCTTACTAGTAACCAGAAAGGCTACCTTAGAACAAAATCTAAATGTGTTACTGTAAAGAAATTCATAGTTTTAAGAGTTATATAGCCCATATGGATATAATCCTGCAAAAGCTTCACCTTTTATTTTTCTTATTTCTCATATACGAAGGCACGCACGCACGCACGCACGCACATTTCATTTGATGGTCAAACAACTAAGAATTACACTTGGTATTTATTTAACTAATATATAACATATTTCTGCAACAACTGCATCTACTTTAGTAAGTCTTAATCATATTTTCACGGTTTTGTACATGTACACACTATCAAATCTACCTGAATTAGTGAACTAAACTTTTTGCATTGTAGCATAAACATCCCATCAAGATTTTCAGTGTTGAAGTCATTTCTTATATCTCTACACAAGGAACACATCTGAATTCTATAATTAAGTTCAGAAATATAGTCTACATCTTCAATCATCAGATTCGTCCCAGGAAGGAATAAACATGCAGAACCCAACAAATTGAAATAGTATTTTTTTTTTGGCCAAAATTGCTTGCCAACATAGCAAAATAATGGTCATGTCAAATACATAATCAAAATGATTAGATTGAAAGCAAAAAAGAAAGATTAATAATGCACGCAGGTGGGAAAAAGTGTTCATTGAAGTAATTTGATTAAGACACGGACTAGAAGACTTATGACACAGCATACAACATAAGCAGAAAACCAAATACGCGGAAAGGCACTTTCGTAAGAAATTACTACAAAGACAAAGTAACTAATACTTTTGCCACATGTCGATGACAAAGAGCTAGCTTGAACAGAAGAACAGGAAGAGTGTCAATGCTTTAGATGATTGAAAAACTTCTCCAAATTCCCGAAAGAAGATCCACTTTTGCTGATACTTTTTTCACACAAATCCCTTAGCTTTAATGCATTTACTTTGATGCTTGCATCAGAAAGCAACATTTCTATTTTAGTTGAAATTTCGTGCCTTGACCTGATAGAATTCTCATCTGGATTCAGTCTTAAACCAACCTTCCAGAAGTCACAAATATAATTCTGGTTTTGGAACTGATCTGCAAAACATGGCCAACACAGAAAGGGGACACCAACACTTATCCCTTCAAGTGTTGAGTTCCACCCACAATGGCTTAGGAAACATGCAATAGAAGGGTGAGCTAACACCTTTTCTTGAGGTGCCCAATCAACAATTTTTCCCTTCGTAGCCACTCTCTCCAGGAAGCCATCAGGGTAGACAACAGGTGATCCGTTGGTGATTTCTGCTCTTACTACCCACATAAATGGCCGTCCTGTAAGTTCAAGACCCAATGCAAGTTCATCTAATTGTTGCTGGCCGAGTGCTGCTAAGCTGCCGAAAGCAACATAAATTACCGAACTAGGTTCTTGTCTGTCAAGCCAGCCTAAGCACGAGGTGTCCTCCAGCCAAAAGCTTCCAGAAAAACAAGAACTTTCAGCATGGTTACTTGTGAGTAATGGTCCAATAGGAATTATATTTGGAATCAAGTCACAAGATGGTGAGTCAAGTTCATAACTTGTGTTGGAGAGAATCAATTTCACACGCTCAGCTGCTTGTTTGATTGTTAGACCACATTCAAATAAGGCCTTCTCTGCTTCTGCATTACCCGGAAAACTCCATGTGAACTCCCTGCTGCTCCAAGCCGGTATTCCATTTAAAAGGCTAATCTTTTCATTTCTGATGATATTTCCTGCCAAAAAACAAAAAATTAAATTCTAAAGCTGCCCCGAATTTCTCCAAGAAATGTCCTCATAGAAAGTAAATAACGAAAAACAGAGCAAGTTTCCCTACCATTGCCATCCACGATTCCTGCGGCAATAATCTTAGGAATGTTAAGAGACAACGCTAAATGTGCTGCTCCACCAGGCCAAAACCCGACCTGTTCAAGACCAAACTGTTCAGCAACATCCAGTATCCATCCAATTGATATATCACCTAAAAGACAAGTGATTGGCTCATCATAGTTTGAATTATTTGTCTCTTCAATCAAATCTATCAAACCGCCAGGCATGACTCTTCGAATACCGTCCGTAAATTTTTGGAAATCTTTCCGTGCATCATCGTCAGGTTTAAGTCCATCTGGAATTGACGCTAGTGTTATCCCAATTCGCTCTCTTTCCTGATCAGAAGTCGATGCCATGATTTTTCTATGTATGAATTCTGTGTTAACAAACATAACTTTGATGCCTTCACTAGCCATTCTTTGTGACAACTTCAAAAGTGGTGCAACATGACCTTGGGCAGGAGACGGCACAACCAATATATGGGGTCGCCTGCGCATTTTGATTGTTAGCACTTAGCACTGCCACTCTTGTTAAATCTCCAGAGCAGATGCATTTGTTTATATGGTGGCTAGTTTTTCTGTGTGATATAAGCAGGAATTCAATAATGGAGCTTCTGTCATTGTCTCGTGCATTTTGTTTAGATTATCCTTTTTTTGTTCTTTTGGGCGCTTTTCTCGGTAGTTGAATGCTTTTTTTTTTTTTTTAAGTACTGAATCCTGGGAAATTTCAAATTTCAGGTAGGTAAAGCAGCGTTTTCAATTCATTTAATAGATTATCGTACATTTTTATCTACACTTCAATTCATCAAAACTCACAGATCATATTGTCATCCGTTGTCCTGGTCATAGTTCTTTCGAATTCAGTATCTCCTCATCACCACCCTTAAAACGGCAGAAAAAAAAAAAAAAGGGGCATCAGCACAAGAAGATTGCAATTTGGTTTGTTAAGATTTACTCATAGATGTTTACTTTTATTTCTGATGGCATGTTTACTTTTATATTTACTCATGGATGTTTACTTTTATAGCTACTCATAGATGTTTACTTTTATATCTTATGGCTGGGGTAGGATAGTTTACGGTGGAATTTTGGACATTTTCTGAACCAAATAAAAAAGCTCGTTTTGGAAAATCGCAAACTAAAACCTAATTGTCAAATTCTTTTTTTAATATGGTTCGTCCAATAGATGGTATACTTAGATGATTTATTAAGCATATTTATAACGTTATACACAAACTACCACGATAATACCTAAGTTAATAAGTTTTTTTGTTTGGTCCACAAGTCAAAACTAAGTTTATAAGTATTTGATTAATTGAATCTGTATTTTAACTACCGTTGCTTAAAATTATAAGGAATTGTGGCAAGATAGTTGAGTACTGTTGCTTAAAATTACAAGAAATTATGACAACATATTGAAACATGACTTTCAATCATAAGCCAATTAATGAATCAAAGTAACAAAAACTTTAAATATTAATATTCAAAAAATCAACAAGTCTATATAACTCTCAACAGTAACTATTAAAGGATTAAACAATTAATATTACATGTCATATCATCAACCCTTAAAAGAAATAATATAAATTAAATACGAGAATTATTTTTTGGTTATTCGTGTTCCTTCTAAATATTTCATGATGTCATATCATCAACCACGTAAAAAGAAATAATTAAAACTAATACTAGAATTATCTTTTTGTTATTCATGTTGCTTCTAAATATTTTATAATCTATTTATCAACTTTACATCAATTTTTATATTGAGGCACTTCTAAATTATAAACAATATTGTGCTTAGCATAATTAGAGCTCTTATGTTTCAATAAAATTATACTTGTTAACCTGTATTTTTTGTTATGACGGATTATTGAGTTTTATAGTTATCCCAAGCATTCCAAAGACGTATACATATCCTAACGAAGATAAATAAAATAGATTAATAACTAATTTGACGTTTGCAAGAACTTGGAAGAACAACACAATAGTCAAGTTACTATTAGATTAATAAACATGCATGAATCTTGTCGTCAAGTCTATTCATTTGGTTCAGCTTTTAGTTTCATCAATGAAATTAGAAACCAAACTGTTAATTTATGATTTCAGCTTGGGTTTGGAAGATTGACCCCATTTCGATCAGTTTACTCAGTTTGACGGTTTGGAAAAAAAAAAATCCTAGCTGAAGCTCCTTGAAAATAAATGAAGAATACGGTACACAAAAACCAATCCCGCTCTGACATGATTACTGGACATCATAACAGTGAAAAAAAAATTAAACGTACACGGCAAAGTAATTATAACACATTTTCAAAACAAAAAATAAATAAATAAAGTAGCTATCACTACCATATGAAAAATAATCACAAGAGACATAACCCAAAAGATTGGACACTCGTACTAACTTTCAAAGACTTAAAGAACTTAATGCAACTAGCATATTTATCAAACCATTCTCAAGGACAAAATATGAACAAACAGTTAAACCTCGACTAAACCATAAAATAAATATGTAATTAACATTGAGAGTACAAACCAAGCCACATCTCCAACCAAGTATACCATCAAGTTGAAGATAGAATGATTATACTCTATAATGGTTCTATGAAAGGCTCATCCATCCATTCATGTTTGGCACATCTTCCAAAGCAAGTCGATAAAGTGAAGCTGAGAATTCTCTTTTGTGGCTCCACTTATTACCAATTCATGTTCTTGGAACTCCTTAAGCTCTTTAGGTTAAGCTTAGTACTCCACATCTTTTAAAGGGAATAATCCATGAGGCAAGCCATTGTAAG
This sequence comes from Mitragyna speciosa, assembly GCA_024721245.1. NCBI lineage: Eukaryota > Viridiplantae > Streptophyta > Magnoliopsida > Gentianales > Rubiaceae > Mitragyna > Mitragyna speciosa. The sequence continues at coordinate 3,472,796 of CM045573.1, read as the reverse complement.
AGAAATCATCAATATCCTACGTAAAAGAAATAACAACACTAGGAGAGTAAAGATTGAGTGAGTTAGTAGAACCCAAGACCTTACAAGGAAAGGTTGGTAGATATAATGTCCTCTCTCTTATTCTTTGGCTTTTGCAATAAAATTTAGTTTTCTCTCTTGTTTTACCTCTAAAGCCGAATCATCTATTGCCTTTTTTCTCTCATTTTCTTAGGCCTTTTGATTTTTTAATACTTTTGATTCTCTTTACTTTTCTTCACTTTCAAGCTCACTCTCTCTTTCTTCTTGCACATTCTCATCTTTTTGCTTACTCTTTTCTTTTGCTTGTATGCTCATTTATTGTTCATTCTCTTTACAACATTTGGCTATTATCACTTGATTGTTATACGGCTCACAAGGTATCAACGGTGCTAATATGACCTTACAGTCACCCTACATGAATGAATATTTATTCGTATGCTCCTCATATATGACCTTCCTTTCACAATGCCATAAACACCCTAAGAGTACATGACACGTTTGCAATGGCACTACATCACAAAGAATTCTATCCTACTTTTCTATGGAAAACTTCACTTCCACTTGATTGGTAACGTTCCACGTTGCTTTTTTCCATAAGAGCAAAAGTTAGGTGCAAAAGTTGATTGTCCGCATTGAAGCCAATGGCAACCAGAAGTTTAAACTTATAAGACCCTTTCATAAAAGTCCCATCAACACAAACAACCTGTTTCAAGCACTTGAAAGCTTGGGTAGCAGGACTGAAAACCCAAAACATGTAGTCAAATGTAGGGCAATTCGACGTGCTCTCGGGATGATGTAACTGAGCCACAACTGTACCAAGGTTGTTCACCATATAAATGCTAATAACTCGGTTATAAAAGTGAACTAGTCGCTATACACAAAGTCAATGCACCTTCGCCGTGCATATCATACCTTCTTGTACGAAACATCGATGTGGAAATGCTACTTAAGTACTATTTTTATTTCTTTAATTGGGAACAATGGACCATTATTGATGTGGTTGATGATACTCGACAATGATTTCAGAGTTCAACTATCAGTGATCATTGGAGTTCGTCATACGAACACAACCATACTACTTCGGCAAGCTCACAACTATCCATGTCTTGTTGTGCGTCGAAGTGTGCCTCTCAACTGCCAATTGCAACGAGTGGTAGAGTTCCGCGCCTTACAAATGATATACCAAGTATGTTGATTGCTTTCTCTAACTTTGTACTCTCTATTGTATTTCACTGACCACAACTTCATAGCTTGTTGCACATTCTCTTTTTTCTCGAACAGTTTCCCTAGCTCTAACTCCTATGTCCGATCATCCCACAGATTCAGCTTCATGTAGTTACTGCAGTCCATGGGGTCAAATGCAATCATAGCATCCACACCTTCAATGTCTCGCAACAATCCCATGCCTTCACTGCCACTAGTCGACGCATGGTTAGGACCTACTTCGTCGATCGGTCTAGTGTCATTCCTCGAATCCTCAACACCTGAGTCCTCGCTATCTAGTTCCGGTTCCGATTCTGAATCTACATCTTTGTCCATGCCAAGTTCATTCCCCGTTATACCGACCGTAGAATATCTATGATCATATATGACATGACTCGAAGATGCCACTGGAGTATCATCCACCATCCGGCTACTACTAGGTCGGTCCCTAGCTCTAACCCCAGTACAAAGTCTATGAGGATGTGGATTGGGAGGCAATGATGTTGTTTCACATTCAGTAACAAGGTTATCAAAACCCACAAAAATCATAAGTAATGAGGGCACACCTACGATCGAATATGGTGCATATGTTTTTTCGCGTATACCTGAGCCGCATAAATTGACATTTGTTAGATGCTCCTCGACCTTAACATAGATTTCACATGGTGTATGTGATGAATTTGCCTTTATAATAATACAACATATCTATATCACCATCGTCTGGTCTCGGCACATCGGTATAAGTATTTGCACCAATAGAACTTATCAATAACAAATTCATCTTAACAGCTTCTTTATATAGTCGCATGGCCTTGTATACTCTATCAAGTAAGTCATCAAATCCTATATGTTGTCTCATTAATATTATTTTGTTGCACCTCAAAGAATTGTACAATAACGATCTCCTAATGTCTACAATTCTTCCTCCCCAATATAGCTGGATAACTAAATCATTGTCCATTGACGCTTGTCTATTACTCACACAACTGTCATTTTAAGTCAACAAATTATTTAATTCAATTTTCATTATTCCCAAAAATATTCATGTAAAATTCTTGACATTTAACATCCAAATTCCTAATTTTAGTCTTTTTGCTTCCAAACATATACCAAAAAAATTCTAACGATGTATTTTGATATACTAATTATCTAATTTTTATCATTATACAATTAACTACACAATAACTATAGCAATTAATCAAAAGATGAAACAATTATATGCATAATTAACATAATTAATTTCAAAACAAATTCAAACAAATATTATGTCAAATAATACAAATCATATAAATTACTACATTAATTGTGTTCATGGGAAAATAAATATTAAAAATTAAAACAATCATTATAACTATTTATGTGATCATACAGACTACATTACTATTATCATGGCAAGTAATCATTTTAACATAATACAATAACATTAAATAGCATATAATTAATAATTGCAATTTATTAATCTCTAACAAAATATTTTAACAATTACTCTAACATAATTACTCTAACATAATGTTACAAATAAATCTACATAATTACTCTAACATAATTTTGTGTTTAAAATACTTAAAAAAGTAGTTCAATAAATACTTACCTAGAATAATGCCTCAATCTGGTATTCTGTCTCTGCTAGAAGTCCTTTGTCTGCTGGAGCTCCTTAAACTGGCTACTACCTCCGAGAGAGAGAGAGAGAGAGAGGGGGGGGGGAGAGAGAGAGAGAGAGAGAGAGAGAGAGAGAGAGAGAGGAAGGGAGGGGGGGAGGGAGGGGGGAGAGAGGGGGAGAAGGATTTGCTTTTGGTGAATTGGAGAGAGAGAGAGAGAGAGAGAGAGAGAGAGAGAGATTTGCTTTGCAGAGAGAAGAAAGAGATTCGATTATGAGCGAAGAAGAAAGGGGAAGTGGGATGGCTTTTATAGGCAGAATTATAGCCGTTGGAATCAACGGCTATAAACAGCTAGTTGAATTTAATTTAACTAGCCGTTTATAGTTGTTGATTCCAACGGCTATATATATATATATATTTTTTAAATTCATTATGTCAATCACCGCACACATCCTACACAGTGACTAGCACAATCATTTTTAAATAGTTAATATGCCAATCACCGCAGAGAAGGTGTGCGACATTTTAAAAATTAATGTGCGCGCCAGTCATTGCACAAAAGGTGTGCGATGACTGACACAACTAGTTAGTTTAAAAAATCACAAAAAAAAAATAATTGTGACTGTCATTGCACATTGTAAGAATTTAAAAAAAAAAATTATACTTTCTGATAATTGCACTTTAGTCCCCCACCATGTGAAGCGAAAAAAAATAAATAAATAGGAGGTCACTGCACAAGTGGCTTGCGACGACGCTAAACTCAGAAAACCTCCCCAAATCACCCCAAATTGTGGAATTTTTTTTAAAATTGCATTATTCTGAGAAACTTGCCAAGATGTGTGGCAACAAAGCTATTGATGAAAATTATTTTATTGAAAGCTCCAACATTACCACTGAAAGCAGTTATTTTTCTTTGGTATCAGAAATTATAATTGATTAACAGTAGAAAACGTCCCTTACATGCTCTTACCTATCCAACTAAAATAAAAATAGTCAATTCTCTCTTTTCTTGCAAAACATACTAGTAGGTCTCAGGCTGTGCCAATCTAGGCCAAAAGTTTAAGCACTATATAAGAAATATTGACAAACACGTACATAAAGTCAATAGCTTAGAAGAAAAACTATGCATTTTCACAAAATTAAGAGATTAAGAGATAATATCAATTTTGAATATCAGAACACCAACTGAAAAAAAAATAATAACTGTTGATATTGAGTTTTTGCAACTCAAAATAAATGTTCAATGAGTAAACTCATAACAAATCATTCTTCAGTTTAGCTTAAAGGCCAAATAAAGTTGTTTGCTGTTTGAAATAGAGCAAAACTTGAATTTGATTATCAAACAAAGAAAGGGGTGTACTTTTGGACTACTGACGCAACACTATACTAGACCCCATTCTCCATAACCTACCGTGCTATCCTCCTGAGATATTATACCCACTACTGGAACCACCAAACTTGCCACGTGCGTGCAAAAACCATACCATATTAATGATCTCGTAAGCTATTTGTAATACTTCAGAAAAAAAAAAAATTTTTTTTCCACTCAAATCAAAAAGCATTGACTAAATACAGTAGATAAAATGAGTCTACATATGAATGCGCACACATGGACCCATACATAAAATATATAGCATTATCTAGAATAAACAGTTTAAAATGCATGACATGTTTACTTTAGGCAATTGAGTTCCTTTGAGCTTAATTTAGATGAAAATTTTATGTTCAAATGAAAAAGGAAATGTTACATCTTTTGATAAACCATGTAAAAGGAGTTTGATTCTGGGAACAAAAAGATGGATCATGGTGAAGAATTTTTTCAAGATATCCTCACATATAAGAATAGGCACGATCTCTTTTGAGCAAAACTATACTTCAAAACAAGGAACAATAATACAATCACGTGTTCCATTTTTTAAGAAAAAATTTAATCTTCAATAATGTAATTGATTCATGAGTCAATAAAACATATATAATATATAACAAGTGACAACACAAACAGTAATAACACAAACATCTTCACGGCATAACAATTCCAACTATGAAGAGAGCAAATGATATCGCAATTAAATGAGCATATATCTTAAAAGAATAGGCATAGTCTCTTTTCAGTAAAACTATACTTCAAAACAAGGAACAATAATACAACTACATGTTCCATTTTTTAGAAAAAATTAATCTTCAATAATATAATTGATTCATGAGCCAACAAAACACATATAATGTATAAACTGCTCAACCGAAATAAAATTGCAATTACAATGCTTCTTAAAAGTTACATTAATATCACAAAAGGTTATAACTTCCATTGTATTCAGCTCCAACCTCTATCGCTGAAATTGATTGGAATCCAAATAGAAATGGATATCTATGCAAAATACCATCAAGGCAGTCTCTGGAGAAGATTTTTTGTCACTGGATGCAAGTGAGTTGGGATTCGCATAGCAATAACTCTGTTACAGCAAAAAACTATTCTTAAAATATAAAAAATCACTTAATCAAGATATAATTTGAAAAATCACAATAAATTAACTTGGTCACTAAAAAGTAGATTAACTTCGTTTTATCTTGAGGGCAAATGAATGTTAAATAATAGAACATCATGCCAAGGGACATAAAAGGAACTTTTTTTCTTCTCTCCCATCACCCAAGGTTGTGGAGTATGTTCCCATCAAAAGCATCAATTTCTTCCGAAAAGTTTCGCAATATGTACACCAATGTTCAACAATAACAGTAATAAATAAAAAGCAGTATTAAGTAGCATAGCACATAAATAATTCCAATTTAGTTAAATGCTTCATATTGAATAGGAATTTCTTCTCTCTACACCTTAAATGACATGATTCTACTGAATAATTTTTACGATGGTTACATGAACATCTAAACCTCCCCCCACCCAGCAAAGAAAAAGTTATATGGTGAAAAAATTTGTCTTGCTAGGAAATCAATGAAGCATTGCAGGACATGTAAAAAATTTTTAATAAAAAGTGAATATTCAAAAGAAAGATTAGTCCAATATTATATCCCAATGTTTTGTCCATCTCTCATTTCTGTCGCTCTAGTTCATTGAATGGCTTTATTCCTAAGAATATTAGCCAACATTGTCTTTTGTAAGTTCTAGCTATCCTTGGTGCTTGCTTAAAAGAAATTTTTTATTTTCGATGTATAGGTCAGCTGAACAATCACTTCATTTATTCGGTAACAACTTCCAATATAGGTCCTTTCTAATTGTCCCAAAAGGTTCTTCTAAGTTGACCTTCATCTCACCTCTGCTCTTTTTTTATCATTCCTATATCTCATTTTTTCAAATGTCATTTTCAAGGAAGACAACTACATGTTAGAATCCTAAAACGATTGAAAATTCGAAAGAAGTTCAAAATTGCCCAACATCTTTGACTAAGTTATGCTCATTCTTAATCTTTCAAATTAATCATATTATTATTTCAACTTGTATATCTTAACCAGGAACACAGATGCAAAAAATGAAAAAAAGAATTAAGATTAAGAATAATTGCTCATGCACGTTTTACTTCTTTTGTCTTGAACTTATGGAAACAATCTTCTAACTCATAACCTATTAACTATTACATTAGCTACATTTAGGAGTGTGCACGAGTCAGATATCCGACTTGCATGGGGTATTTTTCTGACCCGACCCGCTATATGTGGGTCAGGCAAAGTTGTAACCCGTATCCGTATCCGCATATGGAGATATCCAGTGGGTCGGATATCCGCATTTTTCTGACCGTACCCGCATACTATTAAATTTGCTTCAAATCCTAAATAATTTAATAATAATTAGAGTGTCATTTATAACAAATATAAACTTAAATAACATATATTAAATCAAGTGTTACAAACCATGAATTTATCGCAAGCACTAAAGAAAATTTCAATTTTTTGATATAGAGAAACACTGTACACAAAAATCTTATAACATAAACACCAACCATGTTTTTGAGGCAAAGAATGAAAAAAACATACAAGACAACTATCATAACTAGAGTTTATAGTACCGCATCTTCAATTCTTCATATTTCGATGTTAATAATGCGGTACTCTTTACTGTCTATGATTACAAAATAAGAATAAAAGATATTGATATTAATATTAATAAAAAATAACAAATACTACATAGTAACTTCACATAATAATATCTAAAAGCATATTACAAAACAATAATAATAATAATAATATCACATAGTAATATTAGACAATAATATCACATATTAATATTTGGAAACCTTATAAGAATAAAAGATATTGATATTAATATTAATAAAAATTAACAAATACTACATAGTAATTTCACATAATAATATCTAATAGCATATTACATAATAATAATAATAATAATAATAATAATAATAATAATAATAATAATATCACATAGTAATATTACATAATAATATCACATATTAATATTAGGAAACCTTATAAAATTACATCATTACCTCATATGCGGGTTGGGTCGGATACCTGCCGGGTTTTAAAAATCATGATTCGCATCTGACCAGCTTAATAGAGTAACCCGCATATAACCCGTATCTGCTAAAACCCGGCGAGTCGGATACCCGCATTTTTCGAATCGGGTCCAAATCGAATCGGCTGGGTTTTCGGGTCACCGGGTCAACTTGCACACCCCTAGCTACATTCATTGATAATGTTTGACCACAATACTAATTCATAACTTACAAGTTGAAATAAAAAACTCTTTAAGAACTTTAACATTTATAAGCCACAAATTTTGATTCTACATTTGAGTCGAAACCAAGGAAAAGCTATGATTTTCCCATGTGGTCTGACCAAACAAGAGAGAAAATGTCTGCCATCATTAATATGTGTCAGTAACCATCCCAAGCATGTACCAATAACTTTTTTTTGGCCTCTACTCTAACTACTACCAAAAAAGTGAAAAAATAAAAACCATTTCATTTTTTCATATATTCGCTTTCAAGATCCTATTTGTAAAGTACACAACAGAATCCATTTCTCGAAACATAGCAAAGTGAAATGTCCTAATTGAACTCAATAATGGAGGATGACAACTAAACTATGATACGTGAACACTATTTCTAATTCAAAGGGCCACTAATTATCCCATATTCACCCACAAAGTCATAGTCGAATAGTCATCATTACTCTAAATGATACCAATCAAAATGGGAAAATTTCATCCCTGATGATTTGTGCTTTGTATACCCTTTTGTTGTCATATTATATTACTAACAATACACACATAGACACACAGAACCTGCAAAACAATAAAAGCATCACATGCAAACCGGAATTTACTCACAAGTAACAAGCAATTAACTCAGGTCACCGGGAAAGTGCTTCAGTGAATCTTCATTCCCAACTTAAAATGTGCTTGCTTAAATGCCTATTAACTAAAAACTAGAATTGCAAAAACCATAAAAGATCATAGTAGAATGATTTGAATTGCTACTGACTTACTTGGAGAGCTTGAGTTCCAGAAGTTTGAAATTGCGCCTGAATTTGCTGAGTTACAGTAGCTTCAAGTTTAGAATTGCTTGACTTCTCCAGCCGATTAATTGCTTTATCAGCAACCCCTCTTTGCAGAATAGGGAAACAGCTAGAAAGTAGTAAAAGCGCATCCAAGCAATGGCTTATACGACAAGAATATTTACCAGTATACTTCAAACAGTTCTAAAATTAAAAAAAAAAGAATGTCAAAATGCTTTCAAATCACATGACATCAGAAGAAGATATTTCTTAGATCACAAAAGCTGAGTTTCACTAAAAACAAATGTTATAAGAGCATGCAGTCTTGGTTTACCTATGATGGACATAACGCAACCACAAAGAGCACTGGAATTCTTCCTGAAAAAAAAGAAAAGAAAAGAAAGGATGTAATGTAATATATAAAAAAACCACAAATAAAAGAGTTAATGTGAGTTCAAAAGTCCGTAACCAAAATAGACAGATGAAATAATGGTTAACAGCCCACTAACAATGCTCTACTATAACTAACTCCAATCCAGAAAAACATAATTTATGGAGAGCTTGTACAACCGTTGAATTGCATGGAAAGACAATAGTCTTCCCACGATGAATAAACCCAAAGTACCAAAATCCGATCTTAAAGTAACCAAAACATAAGCATGTAAACCAGTAATTTCAGTAGCAAAAAAGATGGAAAAACAATAAAATGATTCTAATTTTTTATTCACTTAACAACAACAACAACAATGATAAAATGAATTAAAAAAATTAAAATAAACAAAAAAAAAAATTTTCCTTTTCTGCCTTGGTGGTTAATGGAAGAACCGAAATAAATAAAAAATAAAAAAGGTTGTACTGAGTGTTAACAGATGTGGGTGTTTAATGGGGTAACCTATCGATTTGATAGCAATGTGGTGCTGCAGTGGACAGTAAGGGGAGCCATGATTGATGCGATGGTGGTTGTTTTAGGTTGGCAGTGAAACATAGGGGATCTGAGGAGTGGGAAGAAGAGGGTTTGAGAGGCATGAGGTTGTGGTATGTGGGTTGTGCAAGTGATGCGGCATCGTGGTTTGAAGCTGATAGAGTACTTGAGTGAGTGAGGTGGAGCAGTTGAGAAATTGAGGCTGTGGCTTGGTCTGATGTTGCTAGAGAAATTGATGAGGTGGGCAGTGGTTATGGTTTGGGGGACAGACTGAGGTTCATGTTGGCAAAACGATGTCATTTGTTTTCCTTCCAAACCTAATAAAAAGTTTCTCAATGAGGCTATCCACATGTGTCAACCAATAAGGATGCTACAGTAACCTCATTGTCTTTTTATAATATAGGTAGACATAATAGGATGTCCATCCATTAGAGGACAAGAACAAGGCTAGACTTGCAATCTGAATCAAGCAAGCATGAAATAAATACTTTCTAACAGCAGAGATGGGAGGCATGTTATTCGGGTATTCAGAAATTTTGTCTCTGTAAAGTCTATCAAATCTATTACCTCTATGTTTCTAATTTAAAGGAAAAAGAAGACAAAAGGATATAAAAATAAAAAATAAGATCCTTCTGCAACCCAAATGCTTTGTCACTCTAATTAAAAACACTCTCCCTTTTTTGTTTTATGTTTTGGTGGTGAAAAATCCAGGCGTAATTTGTTGAAACCCAGTAGGAACCATACATTACCATTGCTGGAGGACAGGCCTGGAGAATGCTTTGTTTGAGCCCCTCCTGGCAGTTGAATGACACCATGTCCTTGGGTGAAGGAGGAAATCTGAGACCAGTGCATAAAGAAAGTAACAATATCTCTGATCTGATCACCAGTAATTACCACATGAGCATTCACCATTCCTGAAGTGATGAAATCTCTTCACATCTCTCACGATAATCACTCTCTGCTCTGCTAGTGACATGAACTTGAATGCATTGTGGCAATCCCCACAAATGCGAAGGTTTTTGTAGACCCTAATTGTGGCTCCATGGGGAAGTTTCAGGAGGCCAAAGACGACTGCAAGCTTCTCGCTGTGAGTTGACAAAGCCTGTTCCTTTTGTTCAGACTCCATATCCTGCAAAACAAACCTTGTATCTGGAATATATCCCAATTTCTTCATCCTTAGCCCTAATTCTTCCAGATACTTGTAAACTGCAAGCACCTCAGGGTGTACAGTATCATCCACCAAAAATACATGCACCTTGTTTTCAACTTCAATCCAACTACAACCAGGCTCCTTCTTAACTCCTTTGTCTCGCATCAATTTTCGCACCTTGGCTGCCTCATCCCAACGACCAGAACTTGAAAACATGTTCGACAAGAGTATGTATGTTCCATCATGCTGCGGAATCAGATCAAAGAGTTTCTCAGCAGCTTGGACCCCTAAGTCTATATTTCGATGATTTCGACAACCAGCAAGGAAAGCCTCCCAAATAGGTGCCCCAGGCTCAAAAGGCATTGAATCGATTACATTTTTTGCTTCTGATAACTTTCCAGCTCGGCACAACAAATCTACGTAACGTGCGTAATGATCTTCACCAGGGCTTATTCCAAATTTCTCAGACATTGAATTAAAAATGCAATGCCCTTCTTCCACCAAACCTGCATGAGCACAAGCAGAAAGAATTGTGAGGAAGGTTATCCGATCAGGAGATATTTGTTCCTCCAACATCTCTTCAAAAAGTTTCAGTGCCCAAGAGCCATGTCCATGTTGGCCTAAGGCGGCAATCATTGCATTCCAAGATACTGAATCCACATATGGCATGGTAAGAAATAAAGAATGTGCTGCCTCAACGACGCCACATCTAGCATACATTGTTATCAGTGCATTTCCTGCTGAAAGGCTTGAATCAAAACCAAGCAGCACAAGCTGAGAATGAAGTTGTCGACCATGCTTCAAAGCTGCAAGCGCTGCACAAGAAGTGATTGCCCCAGCAAAAGCATAATCACATTGTTCAACCCCATTCAACCTCATTTGATTGAACAGTTTCAAACCTTCCTCTCCAAATCCATTCTGTGCAAATCCCGAGATCATAACTGTCCATGACAATGAGTTCTTCTCAGGAATCCTATCAAAAAAAGTGTTAGCTTCGCTGATTCTTCCTGCACTCACATATGCTGATAAGATTGCATTCCAAGAAACAAGGTCCTTAACCACAGCCTTGTCAAAAATTTTACGAGCATCATCAATCCTGTCACATTTCCAATAGAAAGTCATCAGGGAATTGCTGACAGAAACAGAAAATTCCCCTCCAATTGCAGGCTCTGTTCGCAAAATGTAAGCATGTAGCTGCTTTCCATGAAGAAGCAATCTAGCCTCCGCACAGGCACTAACGCTACTAGTATATGTATATTCATCGGGCTTAATTCCCAACAGACACATTCTTCTAAACATTCCTAATGCTTCAGAAAAATATCCCTTGTGCACATATCCTGAAATCATGGCATTCCATGCAACCACCAATTTCTCTTCCAATCCATCAAATACTTCCTGAGCAGCATCAAGCTCATCATTTCTCAGATATCCTGTGATGATGGTTGTCCACGACAATTCGTCCCTCAAAGGCATCTCATCAAATAACTTCCTTGCTGAGCCCAACAACGAAGCTGGAGATACCAATGGTGACACAGAACACTTAACATACATCGATATGAGTGCATTCACCACTGAGGTTACCATGCCAGTTCCTGACTTGAGAACAGCACAATGAAGCTGCCCGCAATGCTTTTCTTGCTCAGCTATTAGCCCCAAAGCACCAATCACACTCGTATAAGTAAAGTTATCGGGCCAAAAATCATTGCTTCTCATATTGTTAAATAGCTTAATTGCGGCGTTGCCATCGTTATTGTGCGAATAGCAAGTGATCATAGCATTATAAATAACTGTATCGCGAAGCTGTAAAGGTGTCCTGTCAAATATACCTCTTGCAATCTTAGGATCTTCAGAAGCAGAATATGCGGAAATTAAAGTGGTTCTTGCCACAACATCTGGTTGGGGAATTTTATCAAACAATTTCTTGGCATAACCGAGATTGAATGATTTGCAATAGATATCGATTAGACGGTTGAGGATGTGACCACGTGGCTTGAACCCAGAAGTGATCATGCGGGCATGGATGGTTCGAGCTACTGTACAAGACGTGGGCCTTTGAGGGCAGCAGAACTGAAGTTGCGCAGCATACCGATTGGCAACCGCACGCGTGTCCACATGGTGGATGTTTTCTTCGGCCACGGCAACGGCAGCAGCTGCGGCGCTCATTTTCGCTAGTCGCGACTAGCGAGTGGAATTAAAGGGTCTATAATGGTATTGCTGAAGAAAAAAAGGAACAAGCAGATAAGAATGATATTTATGTTCCATCAATGGCGGGAGAAGCATTGCATCAGACATCTCATTTAGTTAAAGCTTTATATTTTAGGCATATAGCCCATTTGTGAACTGTAATATAACACTTTCTGCAGCCTTGCAAACACCGAATGTTCTGTAAGAAGATGAGAAGTGTAGCTAAAAATCTAAGAAAATTTTTCAAATAACTAACTAGTAGTTACACTAGTGAAAACGATATTTATTTAATAGTATAGGATAATCGTAGGCGTTATATTTAAATGGTAAGTTTTAGCAGATAAATGGTACATGAAACTGTTGTAATAATACTAGTTGTGTGCTTCACGTCATACGTGAGGATGCTCAGCGAGGGCTTGAAAATTGTATCATATAGACAATTTTTCATTGCATAATATGTACACATTGGTTTTATTAGTTCATATCACACTAATTCAATCAAACTGTCAAAAGAATTTTGAAACAAAGAACTATCAAAATATTATACAAAAAAAAAAAGAACTATCAAAATAAAATCTTTTTTTTGGTACAATACGAGTTGCTAAGTGACCCAAGTAGTGAGGCAAAAGATAGTTATTAGTTAAAATGGAGGCATAATCCATGTAGTCGATTTACAACACAATCAGCTGATGATTAAAGCTTGATGTGTTTTGCCTCAACTTTTAATTCCAAAGCTAGAGGCCAACATTTGCCTTGTCTGCAGTGTTGTAATGCTGAATTTATGCCACAACATTACCAGAAATATTATCCAAAAATTTCAGTAATAGTCCAACCACACTATTTTAGTTACATTGCTTGAGAAGAAACTCCAACTTACATAACAGTCATGTTTTTCTCTTTCAATACCCAGTTCTTTTGATAATATGTTTTTCTCTTTCAATACCCAGTTCTTTTGATAAAAAAAAAAAAAAACCCATCAATACATAAGAACAAAAGAATAAAAAATGCTCCTAAAAATTCCAAATTCTAGTAAATCAAAATATTTCTAAGATGCCAATAATTTAGAAAATGAATTACTACTGCTTTTTGACATGAGGTCAAAGAGATACACTTCAGCCTTTGTCTCACAAAGCATATCCGACTGTTGGAGCGTTAGAGAGAGATCAGGCATGTTTATTTTCTTCAGCTAAAAAAGAAGGTAAAAAAGGGATACAACAATGTTTTCTTAATCCAATTTATAATACTTCCACCTTAATAAATCGCAACCCAGGGATCTCAAGCTTGCAACTACATTAAACTCTCTATGATTTACTTAAACAAAATAAACAAATAAATATGGATTAAATAAGCTCAAATAAAAATTGCATCATTCAACATATCTATACAAACATACAGACGATTTGAGTTTGTAAGTAATCAATAGCACCTTCATAGTCAAAGCATCAAATGCGTGGCATGTATTAGTGTAATAAAACGGTTAAAATAAAATACACAAATAGAAAAATTTAATCCGTCAACCAACACCATTTTGTCATGAGTTGACACGTGCACTGAATTTCAGTAACTGCAATTTTACATAGCACAAGGAACAATAAGAATTTTGCCTAAAAATCTAGCAGTAAAATGGATAAAACATTCTAAAAACTGTTCCCACAAATAGATACACATTCTCAAAGGAATCTAAATTACATTAATCTTCATCCACTATTTGATTTTAAAACATGAGTGTGTATATAATCTCAAACTCAGCGAGCACTTATGTGATCATTAGCACCGGGAACAGGCAATTGTATAGGGCGATGTGAAAGACGATCAACTCTTCAACCCCACGTAGCATGTCATATATCATGTCCCGAACGATAGTCCACACATTAATTGTTGTAGGCTCAGCATGGGGCAAGTTATCAATGGACAGATGATGCATGCTAGACACCATGTCAAACTGCAAAAAAAAAATTATAATTAAATAATATCTTATTAAATGTAATACATAATTAAAAAATATGTACAACACACTTACAACGTAGTTTGCTCTGGAGCCGTTACCCTGATAACCCTCCAGTTGAGTAGGACGATGACCGGGATTGAAAGCATAAAACACTGTTTCTCTTTATATCAACGGATGTACTCATGTGATGGATTTCTAGTATCGACCGTTGGTGTGCCTCTAGTGACAGTAACATGACGTTCCATCCATGAATTGATGTATGTTTGGTGAAATGAACCTCAATTAGTGTAAGTATGACCACGATGGTAAATTGTACATAGGTAAGACTGTGTATCCATGAGCATTTGCAGCGGCATTGTCTATTCTATCCCAAACTGATGTAAAACCCTGTGGGAAAGGTGAGCCTCCACAACCTCCCAACAAATAAGATAGGTTACTGACTGCCAAATTCTACAACCAACAGTGCAGTAACGTGAAAGTGTAATAAGCACGTGGTCAAAATACGGCTGTTAAATGAATTGCAATAGTGATAAATAAGTAATTACAAGTATGAAAAAAATATTTAAATTAAAGATACATTGTAAAAATTTTAAGCAAATTTACCTCCTCCAATTGCAACTTGTCAACTGGTCACGAAATACTGGTAAAACTTGCCAAGAAACCCTGTGCAGGTCAAACTCAACATCCCACCTAAGAAAGTCATTGAAATTATAATAAAATTACAAAAATATTTTAATCAACTATGGTAGACATGATTAATTTTTTTAGCGAGATCCATATGGTCCATGGACATTTGTCGAGGGCACCAATCTATCTGGGCTAATTTTTCATAATTCTTTATTATCATTCTAACCAACCATAATTTTCAATTATTTACAGAATTATCTAAATTACTTGTTTTAAAAAAAATTTATAATTACTTATAATTTTTAATTTTTACTATTATTCCTAATTCTACTATTATTTTTACATTATTAATCTTACTTATTTTTTGGACATCACAACCACCGATATATCACAATAAAACTGTATAAAAAAAAATTTCAATCTTAGTATGCAATCTTTTATTAATTTTATAATCAGTTTCATAATTATATAAATTACAAATTTTTTTCAATCGGGAAATAATCAATTCAGTGCAAAACAATTATCTTCAAAATAGGTCTTTTTTTGTAATTGTTTCTAATTATTAATTACTTTCTTCTTTTTCTATTATCTTGAATTATTTTATTCCATTTTTTGTGACTACTTTTACTTTTTGTTAATGGTTCTTGTACTTGTATACATTACACATCATTTGATAAAAAATTTAATCATTCCAACTTGATAAAACTTTCTTGGAATTAATTATATTTTTTCCTACTGATTCCTAATTTCTTTTTTTGTAATTGTTTCTATTCCTTACTTATTTTTATATTTAGCAACCAATACATTTTTTTAAACCCTAAACTAATAACTACAACATACTATCATAACGTCAAAATACTATGTAAATTTTAGTTTGTTCCTCACTTGTTCCTACTTTTTAATAATTGATCTAATATGTAACATTAAATTATTTTCGTAATTGCTATTTTTAAAATTATTTCCCTACTTATCCTTTTTAAATTTATTCTTCCTTATTTCGGTAAATTTTTCCTAACTTCAAAATATTTCCAATAATTTACTAATTTACATAATTCATCCAAATACCTACAAAAAATGAAAAATCCAACATGTTCATGAGTAGACTAAAAAACAGCAACATATTTCATATTTAATAGCATTTATATGAATTTAACAGTTTAATATAATCAATTTGTATCAATTTAACACAGTATTTTATATCAACAACCAATTTAACAGGTGATCTTTGGACAAAAATGGAAAAAATGGTAAACAATCAATTTTACATATTAAAGCATAAAACATCAACATATATTATTAGGAAACTGCAACATACATAAACAACTACAGCAATATAAGAAATAGAAAATGTAGAACTAACCAAGATAGTACTAATTTTTTAACTTGGCTTCTGCAACAAAGAGCAAATAAATGCAATGGGGTTGAAGGAAAGTTCAGGAGATTGGGGTGCTGATATGAAGAAGAATGCAAAATTGAGAGAAGAATGAATTGAAAGAATGAAATGAGAGGCTTGAAAAACTTGAGCAAAATGAATTGGTATAAAAGGGAAAGACAATGCATTCTTCGCATGACTTTGCCAAACACCAGAGCAGCAGAGCAATACAAGTAAACCATTGACCAGCAAAGCAATGGGCAAGGCAGCTTTGGGCAGATGACATTGCATTCATGGAATGCGTTGTCTCAGACAATGCATTCTTTGAATGCGATGATCCTACTCCAGAACAACTGCCAAAATATGTCCTATGTGCATAATAGATCCTCAAAGTGTCCTAAACTAAGCAATTACTGAAGTTTTGGGTACACTGACATCACTGTTCTGACATTTCATTTTTCTACCCTATGATTGGATTGTCTTTACTTAATTTTTATAAACTGACAGAGTTGTTGCACAATTTCCCATGACTGACATTCTTCATGGTATAAAGGCTTCTCCATCCCATCAAGGAAGGTATGTTGTGAATTCCCTCATTTAAGCCAGAGGAACACATTTTGGACAAACTAACTAACTTGAGCACCAGAGTCACCTTGAGATACTAAAAACCCCCGCGTGAATCTAACATTTGTGGTGGTTCAGGTCCATTCTCCTGGAGTTTTCTACCAACTAGAGATCTGGTTCACTTTGAGACGCATCACTGGGCTTGGGAGGAGGATAGAGAATGGTCAAGGGCAGTGGGAATGAAGAGAGAGAGAGAGAGAGAGAGAGAGAGAGAGAGAGGGAGGGAGTAGAAAGTAAGATGTTTAGATAGTTGCGACGGACAAACAAAGCAAAGATGTGACCAAAACGAAGAAGGATAAATGGGCCAAAAAAAAACAACTAAAGTTGCTCAGAATTACAGTGAAACTGAACGAAACAGGTTCCATGTGAAAGGGGACCAAAAAGCCCAAACTTGCTCTTTTATATAAGTAAGATTAAAGTTTTATAGTCAAATACGCAACAAAGTTTTATGAAATAAGCAGGAAAATTTTTTAATAACGACAAGACATATTATCCGTCACTTGTGTCAAACAACTAGTACGCTTAGTTCTTACAACATGAAAGTTAACTAATCATATAGAAGCAAATTTACTTTATAGGCAGTGAACTGAATTATAATTTCCTAGGCTAGCTTAATGGTCACTAGTAAACCCTTAAGGCCCTCCTAAGCTGATAAGAAAGGAATTCGAATTCCCTTCATCTGGTTCTCTCTTGTACCAAAATCAAAGCACAATTTAAACTATGATAGTGGTGAGATTTTTATGTGATATATTATATTTTGACATGATAATTAGGGGTATAAATGAACCGAGTTACTCACAAGTAGTTCATTGAAATCTTGACTCGAGTTCAAAATTGACCAAGTTCAAGCGTTCAAATAGATTATCAAGCTAATTTTGAGCCTTCAAGAATCTGACTCGAGTACTCATCGAGCTATCAGCACGTGCACACATGTATATATTATTTTTATTTTATATATGTAAAATTACTAAAAGCTTAAACTTTTTAGACAAATTACATTTTTTCCTTTTCTAGTTTTGAATAGTATAGGATAATTTGACAAAATCGTATTAGTGTGAAATAAAAAAATACAAAAAAACAAAAAGGCATGTCTTCTCATTCGTTAGACACTCTCTCCATGCTTTTCCTTGTTTCAAGCCTTCAACTTCACAAGCGCTTCACACAAACAGAGATACGCACATACACATCACCTAACAGAGATATCCATACACACACAATCTATTGTTGTTATTCTGTGATGTTTTGGTGGTACTTGGTGTTTTTGTTTGAATGAAAACCATGGTTTTAAAGCTTCTATTTATTCCTTTTTAATTTTGTTTGTAACTGATTGTTTATGAAATTTTGTTCTCAAATTGTCCCAATCATTTTGGCGTAAAGATTGTCTCAATCAAAGGTGATTGGCCCAAACAATGTCGACTTAACCGTGACCTTTTTTTTTTAGATCTGTGCAATTTGGGCTATTTTTGTCCAAAGATCTGTAATATGTGCCCAAAAATGAGTGCGATGATGTAAGGATATTTGAGACCTACACATGAATATGTAAAATATGTAACTTTTTATTCTTTGTATTTTCCTCCCTTATAAATTTTTCATAATTTACAGATTAACCCTCCCTCCCTTCTGTAGACACCAAATTTTGACACACCATTTATTTTCAAACATTGGAAGGGCATGTTTGCACTTTTTGGGACAAATCTTAATTTTTCAATAATCTGGGGGGCAAAATAGTAATTTTATTTGTAAATATTTTTCTATCTGCTTTTGGGGGTTTAAATTCATATTTTTATTTTGGTGTGAATTTGTTAATTTCTTATGATTTTTCTGGATTTAATTGGTATTCTTTATATTTTTATCAATGCAAGGGCAAAATGGTAATTTCGCCTCGCGAATACCATTTCAGTTCATTTTTAGTTTCAAATTCATTTTTCTAATTCTTTAAGCATGTTTCTGAATTTTCTTGATTTTTTTAGAGACGATTACTATTTTTCTGTGAATTTTTATTGCCCAAGGGCAAAATCGTTATTTTACAACTTAAATTCATTTTTGTCAAATTTTGAGTCATACAGGCATTTTTTTAATGTTTTAAGCTTACTTTTAATTTTTATTAATTTTTTGAGGCTAATATCTATTTTTTGTGTATTTTCGTTGAACAGGGACAAAACCGTTATTTTACACCCCGAGTGCATTCCTATCAGTTTTGAGCTCTAGTTTTTATTTTTGAAATCTACTGTGAATTCCTTTGAAAATTTAGAGATCGCTGTCATATTTCTTGTATTAATTTTTTTAATTTTAGGGTTAAAAAATATTTTTTTTAATAAAATTAGTATTTTTAATATCGGTGGCGTTTTCGTTATTTTATAGCATTCTTGGCCAACAAGACAAGTGGCCTATAAATACCCTTGTAATCAGCAGAAAAAAAGAGAAAAAAAGGAAAAACCCTAAAACATTTTTCCTTTTGTGATTTTTAGATTAAAACACACACATATAAACACCAAAAAAAACACACACTCCATTTTCTTTTAGTTTCCGGTTACTGTTCATCAAGTCCGGTACTGTTCATCTTCATCAACGATATCTCTTTCCACTGTTCGTCATCTTGATCAGATTAACTTCAAGTTTAAAAGCTTTGGTACCGGGTCTTCAAAAAGGTATTTTTGTTACCTTTTAATCCTCTTTATGTGCTCCAATGTGATTTTGTGCATTCTTTTTATTATTATTTGTTTATTTCTTATTTTACATACTTTTTGCGTATTTACCTATTTAATTTATTTAATTGTGAATTTTTATTATTATTTTGGAAAAATATAATACTTTGTATTTTAGCTAGTTAATGTAATAGTTAGGTTATTTTTTATCATATTTTAGCAAAAATTGTGTAATTAGATAGAAAATGTAATAGATAGGGCATTTTAATTTTCCCCCCTAAATTGTAAATCAAGCCCCCCCAGTATAATAGTTAAGATTTATTTGCTTTTGTGTGCTTATGTGTTTATTTCTTTTACCACTTTTCTTAGAATTTTGCATCTAGATATTATGCTTGTGTGTTATGTGCTCCTATGTCATCTTATATGTTTTGATATGCTTAATTTGCTTTTGATTCATGCTTTAATATTTAATTCATGATTTATGATATTCCGTCATCACACTAGTCCAACGCTAGTTGTGGTGTCTTTCTTTCCCGCTAGTCCAACGCTAGCAGGATTTTTAGAACAGGCTAGCCCAACGCTAGACCCTTAGGACATTTTAGTGTTAGGTGCATTCGTGTGCATTTCACATTTCACACACTTCTAGTTTTCTTTCCATTTGGCATGATTTTCTTATTATTATTATTATTTATTATTATTATTTTGATACAGTTTTTTTAAATACATGACATATAGGTTGCATCTCACTTAGAAATTAAGACATTTGTGTGATTCGACTAAAAGTAGTCGCCTACTCACGCGGGAAATGGTGGCGTACAGGCCGTTCCCCCCTCCGTGAGTAGAAATATTCAGTCACGAGTTATTAGTCCCCCGTACCCGTCATGTTGCATACCCACCTTCTCTCTTCACTTACTCTATATTATTATTTTCTTTTCTTTTTGCATCACATTTTGCATAAACACTCGTGACTCCCTCGAGGTCTCGATTCGGGTTTCGCAATCAATGCGATAATTCCAACCAAGCCTCGACGGAACATGACGACCCTCCCGATATTCATATTTAGATTTAGGATTTGCATTCATATAGATACATCCGAACGCGATAGAATCTAGGGTTAATTTAGAAAATTTGATTAAATCTCGCAACTAGCCTCGGCTAGGTTGAAAGGGTGCCTTAGGCATGAGCCTTTGCCTTCCCTTTCTTCAAATGTGACTCCCAGACCTTTTTCTCTCATTTTTCATAGACTGGAGTTGGAAAAGGGTTTTAAATGATTTTATAAATTTTTTATTTTTAATTTTAGTTTTGTTAAACGATTTTCGAGTGACTTGGTACACCCTAACTCAGTACCAAGTGGCGACTCCATTTTCTAAAATAAAACCCTTTTTCAAAAATTATTTGGTCAAATCTGTCACACTTTTAGTCCCGATCTTGTTTTCTTTTAAAATACCATTTTTCTTAAAATACACTTTTTACTAAAATTTGATTTTTCTCACACACGCACGGTTTTTTTTAAAAAAAAACCTTTATTTTCGAAAGGGTCACCGAGACCAGACTGTCTTTTCGGAACGCGACAGTCAACGACCTCACTAGCACCCTTTGCTCACGATTTTTTAGGGCACGACACCTTCCCCAAATTTATAAGAAATTTAGAGGTTAAATTTAAACTCGAGCCTCAATCCGAATATGCCTCGAATCTAGCTCAAGTCCAGCTCGAGCTCAAGTTCAATCATAGTTATTTAGTAGTCAAGTCGAACTTAAGCATGTGATGTTCGGGTTTAACTTGACTCAATTACGCCCTAATATTGTTGATTGAATGACATTTTTTTGGGTACAAAGGGAGAAGTCAGGTGGGATTCTAATTCCTTCCCTAGTAGTCTCATAAAGCTTAAAGACTTAAAAGAGTTGAGCCATGTTGAATAAAAAATAATTCAGTTGATAATTAATAAATTTCTTCTTTTCTTTTTTTTTTTTTTGGGTTAAGATGTAATTAGTACTTTCAGCTTTTATAACATGAAAGTTCACAGGTTGCAACTTGCAACTAAAACATTTAACTATTGGTGATCGCATCGCATATCCTGGGCGTTTTCTCATTGTGTTGAACTTCTCTTGACCTGACCCAATTTGTGTCAATAGACCTGTCTATCAAGGCAGCATTTCATTATGGCATCAATATCTCGATGGCCTGTTTATTGACTTCAAATTTTCTTTAAGGCCCAAATTCAAGGGTACTCCTTTTCATAAAAGTTTTATTTTTCTTTTTTAGAATTTTTATTATCTATCTACGCTATTACAATGGAAGAAGGGAAATAATGTTGGTAGAATTTGAACCCTCAATCTCTCAGGTGGAGTCGTAGTGCTCTATCGTTTGACCTTCTATTTGTTCCCATTTTTAAAAAAAAAAAACTCTAAACATATTTATCTGCGAATTTGCTTGATTTGTTTTTTTTTTACAAAACTAATTTATATGCTTTATTCCGTGGATGGTTTGATTTTATATAAGAAAAGAAAAATCATATGTTCTGTATTTTTGTTTCCTATACCTCTTATGCATTGAATTTTTCTTGTACTTTCAGTCGTATTGTCATTTATCATAATTATAATCAGTTATCATCAAAAGTTTACGATTGTACATGCACTTGAGAAAATATTCTCAAGCACTCAGTTTTTCTCGAATAAATGTCTAAATATTGAACGGGAAAGCTTATAAATGATGATGAAAAATATTGGTTTATAAAAGAAAGAGATGCAGAAAAATGAAAGAGCTAATCGTTGAATTTACCAAATTTCTGGACTTTGAGATCATTACAGCATCCACAATTTTAAGAAATGTCATTCACAAACCGACTCAGAAAATTTGAATTGCATCCACTCGAAATCAAAACATCACCAAATCTAAGCATGAAAAAGTCCATATGCCAGTCCAAATTTTTAGTCTGCAGGCTGAAACAATCAAATAATCATCATTAATGTCTTTACACATCAATTGCTCGTGGACAGATCTTCTGTAAGACTAAGTTACAATGATTATTTGATATGCAACTGTGTGGGGAAAACAGTTAATCTCAGCATCAAACCCATCCAATCTGATTATATGTTGATCCACAAAATCCTTGAACAACATCTATCTAGAGCTTCACTCCTGTCAAAAGTGCAGTATTGCAGGACATCTTAGACCAATGCAAAGAAGAATAAACACGGAGAAAAAAAAAATCTCTTAAATTTATATTCTCGTATGAGAATAAAGGAGATGGTGAAATTCTTATATACCAAATAAGTCAAATAACTTATACCACAAACCATGCACCTTTTCTGCACATACATCAACAACAATCCTGATAGCTCCTTCACTTGTAACGGCATCACAGGATAGCAGCCCCAAGTCTCAAGCCATTTATGGTGACAGAGACCTCATCCCTTGTTGTTAAAACTTAAGAATGATTGAAAGCAGAAAAAGTCGTTTCTGTTAGTTTCCCTGGAATTGTATATATGAAACTATCCAACAAAAGAGAACTAAAGAAGCTTACTGATCACAGGAATGTGTTGCAAGTCTTTACGGTGCATAATATATCTCAACAATTTTCCTAGATGTGCTTTGATTGCTTGGCAAGTGTGTGCGTAGAGGAAGGCTAACTACTGGATCAAAATTGAGAGCATGGTTGAGAATGATAACTGTGGGCTATGTGGTGCTAGTGGTGAAACAATTGAGCATTGTTTTTTCTCTTGTCCAGTATCTTATGAAGTGTGGAGGAGAATAATGGAAATGAGTGTCATCTAGGATCTTATCTAATGGATCTATGAACTGAAATGGTGGTGTGCTCATGTGATGAAAAACACTTCTTCTGACTACGTGAAAAGGCATTGGCCCTAACTATTTATTACGTATGGAGAAACAGAAACATGACAATCTTTCAAAATGTTGTGAGATCAAGAAAACAGGTTATCCAATATATTGTGCAAGATTTTTGTGCTACTGTTGGGAAGAAAAAGCATGTAAGCAATTGTAGAGAAAACTGGGAGCTAGGTATGGCATGGGGCTTTGATCAATCAATATTCTTATGAACTGTATTGAGATAATTAATTGTATAGTTAGTCCTTTGAGAATAGAGG
This sequence comes from Mitragyna speciosa, assembly GCA_024721245.1. NCBI lineage: Eukaryota > Viridiplantae > Streptophyta > Magnoliopsida > Gentianales > Rubiaceae > Mitragyna > Mitragyna speciosa. The sequence goes on along the minus strand of CM045573.1, from coordinate 3,448,932 downwards.
TACTTATTTCGTAGAAGACTGGAAGTTAAGCCAGTGGATTGGCTGTAAGTGCAAAGTTCATGATCTATTTTCGTTATCAGTGAAGTTTTACAGGAAAAAGAAAACACTGTTAATTTTGCCTTCTCTTCAAATTTGTGTGCTTTAGTTTATGAAAGCAAAACAAGGGAACACGTGTAAAGGCAGCACGCAGCAGCAGATTTGCCTCGCATTGCACTAGGGACATCTGAAATTTGTTCTATTGCTTCCTATTGTAGGGTGCCAATATATGAATGAGAAATATATTTGTTTGAATACTTCCAAGAACATTTTTGTTTTTGAATTCCTCCTATTTGTAATTCAACTCTTCCTGGAAACAGTTGACACAAATTGGAGATATTGAACGCATCTAAGAATTTACTCCACTAATGGTATTCTGGACTTATTCACCTAAAATTGCCTAATACTATTTCTAAGAAAATTTACAGCTAAAGTTATCACGACAGTTATGGGTTCATAGCTATTACTTTGAACTCCTTTCTTTCTTCTCTTTTCTTTTGTAGTTTTGTTAGGTAGATCCACCGTTGCTTTAAGACATTAAAGTAATTTAATTCTTTTTGGAAATGAAAGTTTAGTCTATGCAGAGACCAGAAATGAAGGAAGAAATAAAAAAAGGAAAGAAAGAAATTTGCATGGAGTAGAGACCTGTCCACTGATAAGACACTGACAGCAACAAAACACCCAGCTAAAGTATTTTATCAGTAGCCTGAGATACAAAGTTGGATAAGGAAAAAAAATACGCTGTCAAGATACAAATTAGCACAAGAATGTAGCTGTCAAGAGCAACAAAATGAAAGTAGCCTGTCAAGTACTCTCAAGGCAAATTTGTTTTTCAACTTTTTGTTTGTGCCTAGTTAATTAGGAAACCTTTAAATGTATCAACCAAAGTCGACAAGATGGTCCATGCTACAGCAGGCAAATGTTCCAAAATCTATGCGATCGACTAGTCGAACAGCTAGATAACTGTTTGCCATCATCTATCAAATCTGGTTAAAAGTTTAAAGATCCATACAGAACTTAACATGAACTATTTGATGTTTGAGTCGAAGGACTAATGGGAGCTCCAACTCCAAGCTTAAAACAAATGTCTTGCATAACTTTGCTTCAGTAAATATATTATTGACTTTAAGGGTTAATGTACCTATCAACAATGCCTACATTCTATCGAAGGAAATTTAGAGCAGAGTTCACTCCTTACTCTTTAAGTATTATGCAAGTAATGGTGATAAAATGTACCATTCATAACTGTGCTAAAGTTTCTGAATTAGTCTAGGAACATGATTGTACATACTGAGTGAAGTTGTTAAAAAGAAAAGAAGGACAAGAAAGCAATAAAGGAAGGGTGGTAAATACTAGTACCCTGGTAAGAGCATCGGCACAGTAGAGAGAATATTTCGCGATAGCTCTCTGCATTACTGTCACAGAGCAGTATCCTAATTTTGCTCCGTCAGTGGGATCATTGATTTTTGCCCCATTACCACCAAAACGACTGTCACTCTTTACAATGTTTTGACCCCTATTCATTGCGTAAAATTCATGCAATTTACCAACTAGGAGGTTTGAGCAGCAAAAGTATCTTAGAGATCTTATAAACGAAGCCAATCCAACAGCCCCACATGCATGTCTGTAAAATATCTTCATTTTTGCTACAACGTCATGCCTATCAGAGCAGTGAGAGAATTTCTTATATCATGTGAATCATCCAACCAAGAGTTTGGACTGCCAAATTCTCCGGGTGCTCCTAATTGAATTTCAATGACTAGATCATGCAGAATATTTCTCTTCGGTTGGGGATACAAGTTTGAGTCTTGACTACATCTTCCTGATTTAAAGGCAACAACCAAAAGAATCAAACAGCTTTAGAAACAATTTCTTGATACTGAACCATCATCAACTAATCCTAATTTTTAGTTTGCTATGGAAGGAAAGAAGCTTACCTTAATGCACTTCGTGCATACTCATTTTATCATGTACAGAAATGAACTTATTATGAAAACTTATTTAATGTTTTCACTATTTAATTTTGAATGATGTCTACATAAACCATAATCGAGCTTAATAGAAGAATCTGTACATGATAGAACCAGTTTGCACATATTATCGCGACAGCATCATTCAATGTAAAGATAAGATATTACATTGTGTGCTAAATTGCGTTTAAGAGGTAAAGAGCCTTTTATAGCCTTGCAAATCACACTACTTTCGGCAGTTGAGTGATGACATGCCACTGTTTCTTGCCGAAAGGGTGACTTCCTGGTTATCTTATCAACAAACATAAGATTTCTCCTTTTTCTTTATATTTTCCCATGCAGACATTGTCTCTTGCTTTAGGTCTTAAATGGTTGTTTGAGTTGTCTTAGATCAACTGCAGTTTAACTCCTGGGCCTAGGCTTAGAAGACACATCCAGCTTAATTCCCCAAAACGTGGTACCAGGTTGGAGTAGTGAGACACGGTTAAGAAGTTTTAAGAATAACCTGCTATCTTAAGTCAATAATTCCAATTAGACGCTGGTACCGAAGCTTCTTGAAATTGCACATTTCCCTCAGCCAGTGATCAGGTATTGACAGGTATCATCTAACGGCACTTCGAAGAAGCCGAGGACAGGCGCATAACAGGTTCACAAGGGTAACATCACTCCAGAAGCACCTTCACAACTGTCCGAATAATTAAAGGGAAAAAAAATGCTCAAACTAATTTAGCAAAAGAAACGAATAACAAATTGGTCAGATAACTCGCTGGTTGTACAATCACAAAACTGAAACTCAATTTGGTCAACAAATTATGAGAAGGTTTTTGAGAACAGAATAACAACCAAACAGCGTGCACAAGCGAGCTCCAAGTGAGATCATTTCAAATTAATTGCTGCCAAAGGTTGCAACATAACATCTTACAACTTAATAAGAATGGCAAAACAGATTAAAATTTAAAAGACTTTTCTATCACAATTTGGTAAATAGAATCGTGTTGCTTTAGGAGCTTGATCCATCATCTGTCAGTTGGGGTGTACAATCAACTTCTTTGCCACCAATCGGATGCCAGCATTTTGCTGATAGTCATATGTATCCAAGGAGAAATATGCATCCACAAAATTCCCAGGTGTAAATAAGGAATCTAGTTCTACAATATCAAATTTACTGAACACAAGCCTTTGTATGGTGGGAGATTCTTTATGGTATATCTCTGTAGCCCAACGAACCACATCACCATCTGCCACAGTGGGCAAGCTGTAATTTTGAACATATGTATATATATATGAATTAGAAGATTAAATGATAAGTAATCTGGAGTTCTAACAATATGAAAGCTAACTTTTTGTTGGCTCATGTTAATAGGGAAAGAACGATAGTGTTTTAGAATCTCAGAACTGCTTAGGCTTGAAGATTTATAAGCTGCTTTTCCAATTCTTCAGAACAAAAAATATCATGATGGAAAAGTAACAGAAGGACGTGGAGGAGCAGAAGAAGGAACATGGATGAAACTGAAAAATAAAAAGCTATAAATCAAACCAGGTATGTGCATCATTGACAACTATAGAAAAATATGGGAAAAAAAAAAAAAGAATCTAAAGAAACAAATTTCTAGCCTTAAGTTGCACATAAAGGAACACAATCTGTGAGAAATCATTGAGCATAAAAATAAAATCACAATATTATGCACGGGAAAAAGGAAAGGACAAGCAAGCAAAACTGCAACAGATAAAAATACAGGAGTATTCAGAAATGTCAATTTTAATTTTTATGCTATCCCAATCTGGCCAAGACTTTAAAGCAAAAAAAAAAAAAAAAAAAGAAACTTACTGCAATCGCACAGTAGGAAAGTTCCAGAAGCCGGCCTTTCTAGTGACAGAAGGCCTCCATTCAGAGCTACTACCAGAATCAACAGACAACCTCTGAGCAAGCTTGTCAATTTCATCTAAAACTCTGCAAAGGCTTGGTGCTGCATCCACCACAAAACTCAACCGTGGGCGACCAGCACTATCAACAAATTTTGTACTGATTCCAAACCGCACTTTCAGTTGCCTACAACAGACTTGTAGTGCTACAGTTTTGTGCAGTATTTGCATCTTCTGTGTCCCACGATAGAATGGGGCGAGAATGACAGAGACAGAAGGTATAGAAATATCATTAGGCTCTAGGAAATCAATGTGATCACCGGAACCCACAGATGAAGCTGTAGAAGATTCTCGAGAAGCTGAACCAGACTCTTCTTCTTCCATGCTGTCCTCGAATTGAAGGGGTTCTCTTTCCATTTCAGTGCTCAGTAGGCCCATGTCAAAGGGGTCTGGCCCAGTGGAGTTAGGTTCAACCATGTTCTGGACATCTCTACTTGTGACGTGAGTCACAAGAGATAAGATTGGATGAACTTCTACTAGGTGATTTTCAGGAGTTGATCCCGCACGATTTTCAACTTTACTGCTGGATGAGGGTTTATTTGATTCCAAGCCCATACCTTCCGGAGAGGCTTTTCCATTGCTGCGACTTCTTGTAGTAGCATTTGGAGAAATCCAACTATTTTCTGTGAATATGTCAGGAAGGCTGGATTCCTGCAAGTATGAATAAAATCAAGTCATTTATTTCACACCAGGGCAGATTCCTATTCAGAGAAGCTACAAAAGAATGCAAGGTATAGTTAACATCCAGATTGATAAGCCCAACATAAAGTAGTAAAGCTCATCACCACTTTAAATGGTCATCAAACAATAAAATAACCTTAATTCATCTTTCCTCAATTGCAAGGCTTCTTGAATATGGCTTGTTTTTACTAACCATAGCTAAGAGATGCTTATCTAGGAGCACAATAAACCACCCTGCTACAATTCAAGTACAACACTTAAATAAGACTCCCCATCAATCTTTTACTACATTCTTATACTTGAAAAGTACTAATTTTGACAACATGGCACTATATTTTCTAATCCAAACCCAATTGCCTCTACAAAAGCCTCAAAATTGCTCAGGTCCACCAAAAAGGGCCAGAAACCAATTGAGTTCTCATATGCCCCACTAAGTTCAAGGAATTCCAGAGTCCTTAGCATATTTACATCCACAGATAACTGGGTTGTTGTTAACAACTTCTACAGAGCTTTCTTCTCCAGTTTTGGAAACTCAAGCTAAAATTTTATATGCCAATTGCTAACTCCAGCGAAGGCAGGAGGAGATGACATCCATACAGAGCCACTGATGCAAGAATTGCAAGAATTGCAGGAGAATACATGATTTAACCCCAAAATTGTGCTCAATTTCCCATGAACTAATTCCAAGAATCTTTAGAATATGACTTGATGGAAATGGTTACAATCACTATTATTTAGCATCAACTACTTGAAAATAAGAAGTCAAAAGATTTGAATGCTTATAACCCTCTGAATGTACCAACATCTTAATCAATTATGGGAGAAGTGCACAACTGATTCAACATTTGCGCAACTGATTCAACATAATACAAATGAAAACTAGGCAACCAATGTCAACATTTGCTCATTTCCCCGCTGAGAAAAAAGGATGGGTCAAAAGGGGAACAATGCAAAAAACTTGAGCAATAGGCGGACAAAGTTTTTATTCGACATTCAGCACTGTAAACAATCTTACATGCTAAACTTTCACTAGATCTGCTCAAAATCTATATGAGGGCCAATACCTACATCTGTGCAAGTCAAAAATCAGCAAAAAATTTGTAGGTAAACTAGAAACATTCACCTAATAAAATGAAATCTGAAAAGCGGTATCATCTCAAACTAGTTAAGTGGAATTGTTTAATACCAAATAAATGCACCGATCACCATTATTAAAAGTTGTGTTCTCAATTAAATTAAGAAAAGAGTATATCAGAGCACGAAAATCGTCATTACCAAGAATAAAACAGTAGCACAATATTTGAGAACTTCGAGATTCATCCGAACATCATCTAAACTCCTGAAACAAAATAATTTAAAAAGAGATAAGGCTAAAGCAGGACAATTCCTTCGGGTATGATGTGTATGATAGCACAACAATACTATCCACAGGTTTTAAACATTTAGCAAATCCTCAAGGACTCATAGCTAAACCCCCCTAAATGTAATAGATAAATTGGGATAAAAATGTGTAACACCAATATGACAAAAAAGAAGTCAAACACTAGTATACCAGCCTTCTACTACATCAACTCACTAGGGAAAGTGCAAAACAATTGAACTTTATTAGTTTAATAGTATTACTATACCAAACATGTATACAGTTACGTTTCAGGAAATGAGGGAGGGGTTTTTGTTTTTTTTTTGGGGGGGGGGGGGGGGGGGGGGGGAGGTACTCATATAGACAGAGAAATGAGAAGGCATCTGTACCTATGTGTTTGCTGCCCGATTCCAAAATAGGTTGCAAGAGTGGCCATCTGAACATCAAGCAACTTGTATTAGTGTTTAATCACCATGCAAGACAAATGTCCATGAAGTTATAGGGTTTTTCAATTTGTGAATATGTTCATGTAAATGCAGTTTAAGAAACTCAAATGTTAGTTGGATGTGAACTAGAACTCAAGCTAGCAAGGACTTGTCTCCTTAGGAGAAAATGATGGAGATATCATATAATATAATAGAGTATCAACAGACAAGTGTACTGATTCAGGAGGATTAGGCTATTTAATTGTCTATCTACATCCACCCAAAAAAAAAAAAAATCTATAGGATCAAAACCCCAAAATCTAATCTACATGAATGATAAAATTTAATTAATTTCTGTGGTTTGACCTGAAGAATTTCATCAAAGTAATTTATATTAAAAAATAAATAAATATAGTGAGTAGAAATATTTTATTAAACAAGTTTACCCTCAGTGCCAGGAACTTCTCATTTAAATATTTTACAAGTCATACCTAAATAAATTTGTGAAAAGAAATTCTTGATACTTGATATTGATGATTTTGGTAAATACAGCAAAAAAAGAAGCATAAAAAGGGCCATATATTTTTAAAGGTACCAAACATTTCAAAGCTCAAAAAGAAAATGGCCAGTAACATCCTTAATTATGTTAGAAACCACATTCAATTCATTAATGCACATGTATTAATAGGAGCAACGTTGATGTATAGATCATATATGATCTCGAAACAGTAGTTTCATTTAACATTATTATTCTTGAATTGCACTGGTCTAATAGAAGAATGGAATTAAATATTAGTAATCTGATTTTCCTGGAAAATCTTTTAAAATCTTCAATCTGGCCCTTTTTCTTGCATTTTCCCACTTTCCCAGCCCTTTAAAAATACAAATACATCCTCTCCTATACTTTTTTTCATCTAGAATAAAACAAAATGCAAGGGAGTTATCCATCTTTTGTAGGCTTTCTTTTCTACTTCCTTAAGCAAATCTTATCCTCTGATTTTCTAATTTTCTTTCCCTCAACCAAAAATTAAAACTAAAATAAATAAATCATCCTGGAAAGATAACAATACCTCAAACTTGAGCTTGAGATACTAATTTTACCTATTCTTTTTGTTTTCCCCTTATAAACAATTATTCATTCTTTTCACTAGTAGACCAAATTTACTTATTTCCCAAAACTCCAAGTAAATCCATGTTCTATAGGTGTCAAAATCATTCTTTAAGCCCCTAAGAGATAATGCTACGCTAGATAATCAAAATTAATTATCTTTCCATCCTTTCCAATTCCTTGTAAGGCATCCAAGCTAAGGAAACTAGAGAAAACAAAATAGTAGTTCCAAAAACAGTTTAAAAGGGGTCACGATTATTGCACCTTCATGTCACCAGCTCTCCTTCCAAATCTTTGTGTTAACAATGCTAGTGAATCAATTGTTCCCTTGGGCTCTGGAGCCGGCCTATTAATCTCAGCGAATGCTTCTCTAATTCGGGCACAATCAAACCTTATTATATTGTGCCCTGCCCATATCCTCCCTGTACAAAATAACATAACAATTAAACAAATTGTTCATAACACCCCCTTAACAACTACATTAACGTTTACATTCTCAAGATTTATACTCAAAACCTCGTCTATTCACATAAACCCCTATTACCACAAAATATTGTCCTCAAATATCCATGAATGAACACAAAATAGCTCCAAAACCTTTAATTTTATTTACAGGCACACGCTTGGATGCTCGATCTATCGGTCATAGTAACGGGCATTTTACTGACTTTTTACAAAATAAATACTTTTCTTTTCCTCCATAAATAAAATTCTTTATCAAATGAATTCACAAAAATCATAAAATGCCCACGAGAATACAACACTCCACCAATAAAATTCATAAAAAATAGCATTAAAAAAAAAAAAGAAGAAGCAGCCTAAATTACATTAAAAAAAAAAAGTCTAAAATTTTTACATAAAAAGGCAAGACAAGAGGAAATAAGGGGGGAGGGAGACTAACCGTGGAGAATGTCGTAGACTTTATCAGCGATTTCAGCAAAAGTGGGAGCTGAAATCACGGCATCTCTAGTAATCCCATTACAGCGGACAGAAAGGTTAGAAATGTGAGAGAAATCGGTGGGCTTGACAAGAGTGGAGTAATTATCCAGCTCAATTAGCTTTCTGGGGCAGACCAAAATAGCCCCAAATTCCAAGATCGCAAACCCTTGTCCGGGTCGGCTTGGAACGCTGGTCTCCACATCGAAGAATGCTATTTCCCACTTATCCACACCCGAAACCATTCTTGAATTCAATCAATTGCTAAATTGAGGGTATGATTAATAATGTCGATTTTTGAGACTTTGGATTTGTGGTTGAACAAGAAGGATTTGGAGATGAAAAATTGAATGGGAGCAATATGAATGTGTGGTGATTGGGCATTTTATATTTAGATTTTGGGGGGGAAATTTTGGGATGGCTTGTTAGAGAAGGAGAAGGGGTTGTGATTCTATGCTTTGGAGAGTTGAAGACGCAATAAGTAATAACGTAGAGATGAGGGGCACGTAAGGACAAAGCGTGTGGTGAATGTGGGGTTGCATCGGATTATGCTTTTCCTTGTTTATGGGACAATCGGATTGGCTTACTTTTTCACACGAAAACTGTGCATAATAATATAGTACGTAGTATAGTAATAGAGAAGTTTTGGATTGGGATACTTGTTCCTCAATTTTGCAATGTTTTAAAAATCGGACCGGTCAATGAACCGGATGAGGGAGGGGTTCAAGGTCGGACCGGTCCGGGTTCAATGATTTTTCTTTTTTTTTTAAATTTAATTTTATGTATAATATAAAACAAATGCTTGGTATACCCCACCCTGTTAAATTATTCAACCCATTAATTGTTTAATATATTCAAATATACAAATTAATAAATTTGTTATATTCAAATTCACAAGTTAATGAATTTATTATATTTGGTAAATTTTTATGAAATATTCTATGTCGATAACAATTAAATTAACAAAGAAAATGGCATTACAAGTATAAAAAATACAATAACTATAAAATTTACCATTAAAGTATGTTATTATATTTTAAATATTTTAAATTACAATCTTGAACATTTTAAATTACTAAATCATATTTGTTGTTTGTTTTCACATTTTCTACTTTTTTAGTACCGTCAAGACTTATTTTTCAATATAAAATTCAAATTTATTTTTAATACCAAATAATACAATTAACTTTATATATAGGGCAGTTCGAGTAAATGTAATTTTTTAAAATAAAAAAATTTCTTTTGCCCTATTTTTTAAGGTAGGTTCGCATATCAAATGATTTGGAAATTTCAATTTGATTATCTTACTATTAGTTTAGATCTATTTAGTTTTTAAATTTTTTAGTTTTTTATGATTTTTGTTACAACATCCAATGAGAGGTAATTTGTAATAATTTTATACCCATCAAGAATTTCTTAAAAGAGCCTAAACTTTATTTAAAATCAATTCTCAAGTTTTAACTTTAGACGTATTCTCTCCAAAAGAAATTTTATTTATGACGTATCGGATTATTGAGCGAGTCAATTAGACTTTGTACAATAGTCTTAAAAATAAAACTAACAAATAAATCTATTTGCTTATGAGTTTTTAATTTAATCAATTATGTTTAATCTACACATTTTCTTTTAGTATGTCAAGAAAAAATGGATATGTGATGTTATAATAATTGGAATCAATATATTGCATAGAAAAATATGATTTTAATAATCTGAACTGATCTTTAATTTTTTAATAAATAAAATAACTTTCGATCTACTTACTTTCAAGATCTCAACGTTCTTATTATTGAATAATGATTAACTATAATTAAAAAATTTACACAAATGCCTTACAAAAATACCAATTTAAACTTTTAATTAGGAGAATGTTTTAGGCATATAAATGAATAAAGGGACTAATCTTAAAATTAGAGATTTTGGTTAAAGTAAATCTAAGATTTTTTTAACATAATGAATTTGGATACCAAGATAAAAAGGTAAGAATTAATTAATTTCATTAAACATGATTACTAAAAAAAAAAGAAACTAAAAAAAAGTAAGAATCAATTAAATTCAATAATGTGATTAATGAAAATAACGAAACTAAAAAAATAAGAATGAGTTAATTTTATCAAAAGGAAATAAAGAAACTAAAAATGTAATAATCAATTAATTTATTAAAATGATTAAAGGAAAAATAAAGAAAGAATAAATAAAATATTTACAACATAAAAAGCAACAACTTGGACGTTGGCTTGATGGTTTCAACGTTGGAAGCCTTGGTAAGAAGTCTCAACGTTGGCTTGATGGTTTCAACTAAAGTACATTATTATATTTTTAAAATTTTAAATTATAGTCTTGAATATTCTAAATTATTAAATCACATTTGCCGCTTATTTTCACATTCTCTACTCTTTTAATACTGTCAAGACTTAATTTTTAATGTAAATTTTAAATTTATTTTTAATACCAAATAATACAATTAACATTGTATATAGATTGGTTCGAGTAAATATAATTTTTAAAGTAAAAAAATTTCTTTTGCCCTATGTTTTAAAGTAAGTTCGCATACTAAAATGATTTTCAAATTTCAATTTGATTATCTTACTATTAGTTTGGATCTATTTAGTTTTTAATGTTTTAGTTTTTAACATTTTATGGTACAATATCTAATGGGAGATAATTTCTATCAAATTTGTATCAATCACGAATTTGACTTAGAATTTCTTAAAAGAGCCTAAACTTTGTTTAGAATCAATTATCATACTTTAACTTTAGACGTATTATTTCCAAAGGAATTTTATTTTTGACATATCGGAGTCTTGAGTGAGTCAATTTGACTTTATATAGTAGTATCAAAGATAAAGTAACAAGTATATCTATTTATTTATTGGTTCTTAATTTAATCAATCTTGTTCAATAAAAGAAATAACTTTCTACATTCTTACTTTCAAGATTCAACATGTGCTTATTATTGAATAATGATTAACCATAATTCAAAAATCTAAACGAAGGACTTACAAAAATACCAATTTAAACTTTCAATTAGGAGAATGCTTAAGGCATAAAAATGAATAATTAAACAACTTAGATCAAAGGACTAATCTTAATATGAGAGATTTTAGTAAAAGTAAACCCAAGATTTCTTTAATATAATGAATTTGGATGCCAAGATAAAAAGGTAATAATCAATTAATTTCATTAGACATGATTAATAAAGAAAACTAAGAAACTAAAAAAAGTAAGAATCAATTAAATTAATTAAACATGATTTATGAAAATAAGGAAACTAAAAAAGTAGAATGAGTTAATTTTATCAAACATGATTGATAAAGGAAATAAAGAAACTAAAAATGTAATAATAAATTAATTTTGTTAAGGTGATTAAAGAAAAACAAAAGAAAGAATAAATAAAATGTTTGGAAGACAAAAACAACAAAGCCAAGGTTGGCCTGCTGGCACGCACGCGAGAATGTTTGGTGGGAGGTCTCAAGTTCGAGACCTCCCACCAACTTGGAAATGCATATTTTTTGGGAAAAGGTTGAAAATTCAAAAACCGGCGGTTCACCGGTCCGCCGGTTCAATTCGGTTCGCCGGTTTGATCCGGTTCGTCACGGTTCTTGAGATGCACAGTAAATTGCACCGAATCGGACCGGAGACCTGGCCGGTTCCCGGTTCAACCGGTTGAACCGGCCGGTCCGGTCCGGGTTTTAAAACACTGCAATTTTGTTGTCATCAATGCTTTAAAAACCGAAGGTGGTTGGGTTTCACGGTCGGATCGGTTCAATATTTTTTCTTTTTTAATTTAATTTAATATATAATATAAAACAAATACTAGATAAATCTCGTCCTGTTGAACTAGTTAATCTATTAACTATTTGAATATATTTAAATATATAATTTAATGAATTTATTATATTCAAATATACAATTTAATAAATTTATTATATTTGGTAAAAATTTTATGAAATATCCTATATCTATAAAAATTAAATTAACAAAGAAAATAGCATCATAAATATTAAATATATAATAATTATAAAAAGTAAGTATATCGGGAAAAATATAGGATAAAATTGATACTTTAAAATTCACCACTAAAGTATATTATTATATTTTTAAATATTTTAAATTATAGTCGTGAACATTCTAAATTATTAAATCATATTTGTTGCTTATTTTCACATTCTCTACTTGATAACGTCAAGACTTATTTTTTAATATAAAATTTAAATTTATTTTTAATATCAAATAATACAATTAACATTGTATATATGCCGGTCAAGTAAATTTAATTTCTTAAAATAATAAAAACTTTCTTTTGCCCTATTTTTTAAGGTAGGTTCATATATTCAAATGATTTTCATATTTTGATTTGATTACCTTACTACTAGTTTAGATCTATTTAATTTTTTAATTTGTTAATTTTTACGTTTTTTCGTACAATATCTAATGAGAGGTAAATTATAACAAATTTGTATCAATCAAGAATTTGATTGAGAATTTCTTAAGAGCCTAAACTTTATTAAGAATAGGTTCTTAGAGTTTAACTTTAGATGTATTCTATCCAAAAAAAATTTATTTTTGACGTATCAGACTATTGAGCTAATCAATTTGACTTTATACAGTAGTCTCAAAGATAAAACTAACAAGTAAATATATTTGTTTATTATTCTTAATTTAATGAATTTTGTTCAATTTACACATTTTCTTTTGAGTACATAAAGAAAGGTGGATATGTGATGCTATAATAATTGGAATCAATATATTGCATAAAAAAATATGACTTTAATAAGCTGAACTGATTTTTTATTTTTTAATAAAGGAAATAACTTTCTTCCTACTTACTTTCAAGATGCCATACATGCTTATTATTGAATAATGATTAACCATAATTCAAAAATCTAAACAAAGGATTAACCATAATTCAAAAATCTAAACAAAGGACTTACAAAAATACCAATTTAAACTTTTAATTAGGAGAACACTTTAAGCATAAAAATGAATAATTAAACAATTTAGATAAAAGGACTAATCTTAGTAGAAGAGATTTTGGTAAAAGTAAATCCAAGATTTCTTTAATCTAATGAATTTGGATGCCAAAATAAAAATGTAAGAATCAATTAATTTCACTAAACATGATTAATAAAGAAAACAAAGAAACCAAAAAAATAAGAATGAGTTAATTTTATCAAACATGATTGATAAAAGAAATAAAGAAACTAAAAATGTAATAATCAATCCATTTTATTAAAGTGGTTAAAGGGAAAAAGAAAAAGAAAGAACAAATTAAGGCTATGAACGAACTGAGTTATTCACGAACATGGCTCGACTCGACTCGTGAAAACTCGAGTTCGGCTCATTTGTAAAGCTAAACAAGCCGAGTTCAAACACAAATTTTAGCTCGTTTATTAAACGAGCTCGCTCAAGCTCACTCATTTAATAAACGAACAAGAGTTCAAGTATAAGATATTCGACTCGGCTCGAATAACATTTTTACACTTATTTGAACCGAGTTATTTGCGAACAAAGCTCGACTCGGCTCATAAAAGTTCGAGTTCAGCTCATTCATATAACTAAACAACCCCAGCTCGAACACAAATTTTAACTCGTTTAATAAACGAGCTTGGCTCAGCTCGGCTCGTTTATTAAACGAGCACTAGCTCGAACCGGAAATACTTGACTCGGCTCGACTCGTTTATAGCTCTAGAACAAATACAATATTTTCACATTACAAAACAACAAAGTGTCGGCTGGCTTGGTGGCTTTCATGTTGGATGGTTAGGTTGGAGGTCTCGAACTCGAGACCTCCTTCTAGCTGGAGTGAGGAATTTTTTTTGAAAAAGTCAAAATTCAAAAAAACCCAGGTCTCATGTTAGACCGGTTCTTGGCGGTTTGCAAGATGCACAGTGATTTCTATAGAACCGGACCGGAGGGCGACCGGTTCCTAGTTCAACTGGTAAAATGGTTTGGTCCCAGTTTAAAAACACTCGTTGTCATTGTTAACGGTATGCCGGTCTAATTCGGTTCGCATGGTTAGTCTGATTCTTGGCGGTTTGCAAGATGCACAATGATTTTTATAGAACTGGACTGGAGGCCTGACTGGTTCCCGGTTCAACTTGTCGAATCGGCCGGTCCGATCTGATCCAAGTTTAAGAACACTGGTTGTCATTATTAGTCAAATCTTTTTTTTTAGGGTCTCTCTTATGCTTAGTTTGAGAGTTGAGTTGGAAAAGAAGAGAAGAGAAAAGAAAAGAAGCGAAAGAAATCGGCAAGTTGATTAGAATATTGCTTAAAAATAAAATCATACACTAATTGTGGTTATTGTTGGCATTTTTTTTTTGTTTTTATGCCCACCGCGTTTGGCAAATGCAGTGGGCCATTTTTTTTTTTTTAAATAAGAGCTCGTCGTGTTTGTGCCGCATCTGACAAACGTGAAGGGTAGCAATTTTTTTTTTCTTTTGGAGTGCGTTTTTTTTTTCTTTTTGCATCTGTTTGTTAGGGTTTTGGTTTTTGTTTAGGGTTTAAGGTTTTAGAGTTTTAAGGATTAGTGTTTTTTGGTAAGTTTGTAGGTTTTATTATCCAAAATAATTGAGGTAATTTAAATTATATATATTATGTAGAAGGATTGTGTTTAAATTGTAAAATTTTAGATTATAAATAATAAAGTTGTAGACATCAAATTTTGACATAAAACTTAATTTTCTAATGTCTTGGGGGCATTTTATATTTGTCGATATCAAAATCTAATTTTAAGGTGAAAATGGGGATCGTGGAGTTATAGGGGCAAAATGGTAATTTATGAAAGCAAACTAATTTTTTCACAAATTTGTAATTTTAAATTTACACATGCCCTTATATAGATTTTTAAATTTTAGTCATTTTTTCAAATGTACTGTTATTTTTTCATCTATTATGTCAATTCGAGGGCAGAATGGTAATTTGACTTTGTGAATATCTTCTATAGGTAAATTTTGGGTCCTAACTTTAGTTTTCATACTGTTAAACATATTCCAAATATATAATAACTTTTCGGGTTTAAAAACTAATTTTTTCTTAATTTTCATTTTTAGTATTTTTATAATTTATGATATTTGTAGGGTTTAGTATCGGTTGTTTTAAAAAATATATGAAAAATTAGTTTTTACCTTGGAGCCAAATGGTAAAATGCTTTATAATTGAATGTATAAGTATAAAATTTATCAAATTGTGTAAAACCAAAATTCATATTTAAAATTATACAAGTTCTCGAACGCCGATAATGCCGATGGAATTGTTGTTCATTTGGGTCTTGTGGTGTTGACGAGTAACAAAATCTTCTCGATCTCCTAATTTGGCATCAGGCATGCACCTCGAGATAGGCCGAACTGAATTTATAATTATGTAAAAGTTCAGGGGCTAAGGGTTATAATTTTTATAAATTATAGGAGACAAAATATAAGTATGCAAAAAATTTGGGTCAAATTTTAATTATGTAACAGTTTCGGGTCGAATTTATAATAATATAGAACTTAGGTACCAAATCGTAATTTTGCCAAAATTATAAGGGCCAAAATGTAAATTTCCTAAACTTAGAGGTTCAAACTTGAGTTATTTACAACTTTCGGGACCATTTTATAATTATGTATAACTTCATGTGCTAAATTATCATTTTTCTAAATTATAAGGGTCAAAATATAAATTTCCAAAACTTATGGGGTCAAACTTTAGTTTTGTTAAAGTTTCGTGGCCATTTATAATTTTCTATAACTTCATGTGCTAAATTGTCATTTTTTGTAAATTACAGGGGCCAAAATGTAAATTTCCAAAACTTATGGGGTCAAACTTTAGTTATGTAAAAGTTTCGTGGCCATTTTATAATTTTCTATAAATTCATATGCTAAATTGTCATTTTTGTAAATCATAGGGGCCAAAATGTAAATTTTCTAAACTTATGGGGTCAATTTTAATTTTATAAAAGTTTCAGGTATTATTTACAATTATGTTTAACTTCTTGGGCAAAATCATAATTTTTCTAAATTATGAGGGTCAAAATGTAATTATGCACAACTTAAGGGGCTACGTTGTAATTTTCTAATTGTTAATACGCAAAATATAAATAAGCACAACATTATTTAATCATTTTTCAACTAAATCATACAACATTATTTAATCATTTTCCAACTAAATCATACTTATACATAAAATAATAAATAACAAATATATAAACACACATTAAAATAACAAATTAACAATTAACAAATATATTATACTTAATAAATATATAAACAAACATTAAAATTCCACATTAACATTTAAAAAATATATTATACTAACTTGAAAATTTTGTAATTATTGCTGCCTAATTGATTGGATGATCTCCTGTTGCTTAGCTCCTGGTTGTATCCAGCAGAAAGTGAAAAATTCTGGCTCTCGGCTCTAGATGAATTCGCAAGAATGAATGGGAGAAAGAAATGTAATTGCTCGGACGATTTAGCAACAAGGGGAGAGATGGAAAATGAAGAGAAATTTGTACCAGAGAAACAACACCCCAATTGGGACATTTATAACCAAAGGAGCCATTGATCAAATTGATTAACAGCTACTATCTTTTAAAAAAAATTTTGAAACTCCCTCCCCCCCCCCCAATCGTGTTTGACAATGGGTTGCAAGCACCTCGCAGGCTTTTCTGCAAAGCCTGCCCAAAGGGCAACTTGCAACTTTTTCAGTGTTAGTAGTTGCCGCGTTTAAAAAAAAAAAAATTGGCCCATCGTGTTTGCCAAACGCGGTGGGCATAAAAACCAAAAATATTCCAACAGTAATAGCAATTGGTGTATGATTTTGTTTTTAAACAATATTCTAATCAACTTCCCGAGGAAACTTTCTTTCCCTTCCTTCCATTTCCTCTCTAAATTTGGGAGGAAAATTTTTGGTAAAAGAAAGAAGAGATTTTCTTTCCATTTATCTTCTTTTCTTTCCTCATTTTTGCTCCCAAACAAAGGAAAGTGATTAAAAATCTTTTCTTTTTTTTTCCCTTCTTACTCCCAAACAAAAGAAAAGTTTAAAATCCTTTATCTTCTTTTCTTTTCCCTCCATTTCTTTCCTCCCAAACATAGTGTTAAAATTACACCACGTCATTTAGATTTTAACAAACACTTTTACTTCTTTCTTCTAAAATTTTAGATAACAAAATGACATTCAAGAAAATGACATCAACAGAATTTCACATGAATTAATTAAATTACCCTTTTCTAATTTCAAAAAAAATTATTTTTACATTTATATGATTTCCACTGAGTAACTATCCATCTCGAACCACATACTTGCTCATGATCAAATCCCCTGACTTTTTCATACCAAATAGCATCTAGCCTATCATTTGAAAATTTGCTTAGATGATTGTTTTGGATTTTTTTAAAAAATATTACTACAGGAGTTTTAGAATTTCTTTTTGACAAATGTGTATGTAAGATGCAAAAGTAGTTGAAAAACTTATTTGAAAACATATTTTCAAAAAACAAGTCCAAACAAACAAATTACTCTTAAAGTAATAGTATAACCACCAAATCTTCTTCGATATTAGAGTTTTACAAATTCATTAGCCATCGACTAGCTGTACTGACAGAGAATAAATTTTCCATCGACAATAATTTAAAATTTAATATGAATACTACTCTTGATAAGCAACAAGCTCCCATAGTATCTCAAATCTTCAGATTAGAGTAGATCTCCTTAACTCATCTTTATCTTTTCTTCAGTCTCTTGATTGACTAGATCCTCTTCATTTTTTTTTTCTTTTGACCAGATCCTCTTCTTTTTTTTTTCTTTTGACCATATCCTCTTCTTTCTCACTATTTTCTTCTCTTAATTTCTTTTGACTTTATAACTTGAAGCCTTGAATTCGGATGTCCCCTTATGTGCACTTTTCAATCCACTAACAAAGATAAAGTTGTATACACAGCCCTACTATCCATATTAATGTTCAACTCTAAGTAATCAAAAAGAAAAAAATCATAAAAATGTACCCAATAACTAATAGTTCAAATATTATAGCTATAGCAAATAAATTTTAGATTGCCTTATTTTGTGACCAAGAGAGGAATTAAATTTAATTCTAAATTAGTTATGAATTTACATATATGTCAGATTACACAATTTGACAAGTGCATATTTCTTTTTAGCTTGGTAGATATGTATACCGTAGGGTGTGACATCAAAAAGATGGGCCGCCTAAATTGGTGGTAGAGAAAGAGATTGTACGAGATTGAATAGAGTGTTAGAAGGAAGGGAATTTATGGGGAGCAATAATGGAGAGTAAAAAGAAGGGATATTAGTATGGCTTATCAGCGGGTTAGGGAGGAAAGGTGCATGGTGGCAAACTAGGCCAATTTCCCATTGTTATGGCATCAAAAAAGAGAGCCACTTAAATTGGGGTAGGGGAGAAGGATTGTAAGAGATTGAAATTGATAGAGTGCCAAAAAGAAGGGAATTTGTGCGAGCGATAGTGGAGAGAAGGAAGAAGGAATGTTAGTACAGGTCATCATTGGGATGGGAAGAGGTATGTGATGGCAACTAGGCATATTTCTCACATTATTCGTAAGGTGGTGGTGGTGGTAGTAGGTTTAAAGCAGAAGACAGATACAGTGATGTACTAGTAGTTCCTTCCAATTAGAGTGGCAGAAGTTGAAACAAAACATTTTGGTGAGATGCATGAAAATATGACAAGAATTTGGTATTAATTGTAAGGGTAGTATAGGTATTAAATTATGGTAGAAATTAGTACAAAATATGTTGGTGGGATGCATAAAAATATGACAAGAATTTAGTATTCACTATAAGGGAAATATAGGTGTTAAATTGTAAATTGCTTTAGATGGAAAATTTGTACTCTAGTAGTATTACTAGCCTTAAACATCAAAGAAGATACAACCTACAAATGAATAACCCTCTAGGGGGAGAGGGAGTTCAGTTAACAAAAGTACATGGAAAAAAGAGGGGGTTTGATAGAGGTGGCAATCAAGGTTAGGTTTCAAGTTGGCAAATTGGGTTAAAATCCAAAAATAACAGAAACATGTTGACTCACACCCAACCCACCAATTTGTGAAGAGTCAACCCAATACGACTCGCCATAGGTTGGAGGCATGATATGTCGACTCGCGAACCTATCTATCAATTATTGTCGCCTTTGGCCACCACCAATCATCTGTCAATTATCATAATCAAATCACCAGTCAAAGCCAACCTCAATCCACCAAAACCAACCCCAAAAAACGCCATCACCACTAACCCATCCAAAGCCAATCAAGTAGTCCCAAAACCACCAAAAATAGCCCCGAATCCCAGGCTTAAAACCACCCAAATCTCAGATAAAAAACTCAGCAACCACCCCCACAAAACCTCCACCTTCCACTACTAATCTTACCCAAAATTACAGCCACCTTGCGCCACCATCACTGCATAAGTTGTAACCCCCAAACAACCTGCAAGAACAGCCTCATAACCAGTCATACATCACCACCAAAATAGCCACAAACAATAGCCCAAACACCACCCAAAAGCCACCAAAATCACAGCCATAAGCAGCCCCAAAAACTGCCCAGAACCAGCCCTAAAACAAGTACCCTCAACTTTAGCAGCAAACCAAGCAATCATACCACAAGCTTTTAAGCCAATAAAGCCCTAGCTACTGTCAGTCTATGCCACCACAAGCCAGTGCCATTATCACCACTGTCATGGCCAACTTTGCAGCAGCACTAGACCTTCCCCTTTTCAATCCAGGTAGAATTGCTGTCTTTTTTTTTTCAATTTGTTTAATTTGTTCATAGATGTTGCGGATTAAATTTTGGTGTAAAGGATTCGAGATTTGCTCACATTAGAATTTAATTTGGAGTTTTTGAAGGATTTTGAATATGGGTTTTGGTGCTTTGATTGAAGAACAAAACCAAATTGTGGAAATGGGTCTTAATAGTTTGGTGAAAGACAATTTAGGTGTAATAGTTTTAACCCCCCTTTTTTTCGAGCTTGCTGGTCAACCCGCCTTCGACTCGAACTCGACCTGTTTTCTTCATAGGTCAATCGAGTCTGACCAATTTCGACCCAAACCTACCAAGTTTAAATCTAAACCTATTATTTTTGGATTAGATTCGTGTTGTGTTTTCGAGTCTTGTCGAAAATTGTCACCCCTATGGTTTGATATGTGAACCAAGTCCTAAGTCAGGGCTAGTCTAATCATTTTGCACAAACAGGGGGAGTAAGTATAATTATTCGAACCTATAAAAGCTAAATGCAATTATACAATACTTTAGGGTAGATATGTAAAATTATTCTTTATTTTTTATTAGTTAAATGCACTAAATCCTGATAATGATTATGGTATTTTGCAGTGTAGTATCTAACCTAGTCTTTTTTTTTTAACTTTTGTACGGCTTAAGTCCTTTGTATATTGGTGAAAAATAATTGTGCCATTAGTTTTATCAAAAAGAATAAGTTATCTTAAAAGATCAGTTGCACTAAACTTCCTCAAAGTTTTAGCATGATCTCACTTTTTAGTTCATTGCCTAAATTTAGTGGTATAATACACTAAACTCATAATAATGGGAAGTAATATTGCCAATATATTATAAAATAAAGATCTACTCTCCCAAATTAATATTTAATTGATAATAATGATAACTATACTCTAAAACTATTGCCACACTTTGGCAAAATAATCGCCCATTATTATTAGTTCAATACTGACAATATTAATTTTAGAACATTTCTTGTATTTTTGATAATGTTGACATAACACCTATAGTCCACCATATCAAATGGCACAAAACTAGAAATTAAAGTATAATCGTACTAAAACATCAAAGGATTTAGTGCACCTAATTTTCTAGACTAAATATGTTAAAAGATTTAGTGTAACTAACCTTCTAAGCTCTAATTCGTGGTTTATATAAAGAGCATACCACTGTGATTTTCCTGTCCTGTATTGCTTAAATATAATATCGTGATACACAACAAAGAGGAATACACCATGTGATTATTTTGCCAAAAAGAATAAACAGAAAAGCTCTGTCTGTATTAGTCCAAATAAGTGATGATATTGGCTAGATCGGTTAAAGTAAGGGATTTGATGTGATTATTCTATGTCCTTTTTTTGCAAATTGCTCGAGTATTTATCAATCTAGACTTGCTCAAAATTGAAAAAACTATAAGTATTTTCTGAATTGAAAAATAATTAGGTGGACCGAGTTCACGGATGAGGTCGTGGACCATTTGGTTCAGAAACAACCACGTCGTCCATGGCCCACCCAATTGATGACATGGCTGCTTTTGGACCAAAAGGCCCACGGCCTCACCTATGGATCCAATCCATCTAACTATTCTCCGAATTGGTTACATATATTAAAAATGTTCACAAGCTTTTGAGAAGAAAACTTATAATTTCTTTGGGTGAATGATGACATGTTCAGATATTTGTTAGTAAAAGCAAGAGTTTATAGCTCAGGCATAATCAAGCCATAATTTTGTCTGTATTAGAAAAGATGAGCATTTAGTTATTTGCGAATTGTAGTGTTTTTAGTAAAATAAGCCGAGGAGCATTCATGCTTGTTTATTCTTTATTAAGTGTCCAAGTGCTCAAATTCAAATACTACAATGTTAGTCACATTTTAGTTTAATCAAGTTCTCTTTTAACTCATATTGATACTGTTGGCATGTGCTACCACTGGAGTTTTTGCATTCTCTCTACGCCCAAACTGGTTTACCAATTTATGATGACATTTCTTAGCTCAGATTACCACTGACCTTAGCTAGTAACCATCATGTACAACACTTAGTTATACATATGATAAGATTCTTTAGGCCTTTTTATTGGGAAAAGGGTGGCCAAGTCGTTTACAAGCATAACCCATTGCCAGTTTCAAAATAATCTTAACTTACAAACACCCAATAATGCCCTTCAAAGTTACCTCAAGTCCAATCCCACCAAGATTGTTTCTGTTCTGTGACTTGTTGAGGAGAAGCACCTCTCTTGTTGATAGCTACTCTCTTTATAAAAGCTTGTACCAAAATACCTTTAGCCACTGAAGGAATACAAGTTCATACCTTCGTAGTAAATGTTGAGTATGAACCCATCATTTTCCTCCAAACATCTCTTATTAATTTGTACTCAGCAGCCACCAATCTTGGTGATGCACGTCGTGTGTGTTTGAAGAAATGCTAGCGAAAATATTATCTGCTGGACTTCATTGGTTTCAGCTTATGTTGATAATCAGGAACCACATATAACTTTAGAGATGTTCAGGCGAATGCAGAAGGAAAATGTGGAGCCTAATCATGTTATGCTTTATCGGCTTGTGTTGATCTTGGGGCATTGGAGATAGAAGAGTGGATTCATGGTAACATCTATCGAAAGAAGCAATTAAATGCATATTTGTACCTGAAAAATGCACTCATTAACATATACGTGAAATGTGGAGATATTGGTAGAGCCAAGAAATTGTTTGATAACATGAAGATAAGGGATGTACATCTTGGACATCCATGATAGGAGGATATGCAATAATTGGCCAAGCAGAAGAAGCTTTAAACCTTTTTGCTGCCATGGAAGAGGAAAACAAAGCTATGGCAAATAAAAAATGTGTGGTAAATGTCTTTTGGTTATTCCTAATAATGTTACTTTTATAGGAGTCCCAATGGCTTGTTGCCACGTGGGCTTGTTAGAAGAAGGAAAAAGGTATTCAGGATTATTACTAAGAAGCTTGGGCTGAAGCCTAGAATTTCTCACTATGGATGCATAGTGGATCTATTTTGTTGAAGTGGGATGCTAAAAGATGCACAAAAATTTGTCTTGGCAATGCCAATTGGGCCAATGTGGTCATGTCGAGGACATTACTAGATGCTTATAGCATTCATGGTAATCTAGATCTTATTCCAGTAACTCACAATATGTTGCTTCAACTAGGGGACAACCCTATTGGCAATAATGTTGTTATGTCTAATGTATATGCAGCGAAATAAACGTGAAATGAGAAGTTGAAGATCAGAGATGACATAAAGCAAAGGAGGACTCCTGCCTACAGCACAATTTAGGTAGGAAGCTACATTCATGAGTTAGTTAGTGCTAATGATGATCATCCTTTGGCAAGTAATATCTACACTGTTCTTGATCATTTGATTGGAAACATGAGAAGTTACGGCTACACTTCCTAGTTCTCAACTTTAACTGATACCTGATATAAGGGAACTTATTTGATAATAGGACGCATTGAAAAAGTTCTTTTGGCACATGTTGTTTAAATAAGCAACCTGTATGATGGATGTGTATGGGAAATAGAAAGATTGCTTGAACTTCTTATAGGCTATTTAAATCAATAAGTTCGCAAATGAAATTGATCTGAATTGCACATTTGGGTTTTCTGAATTGCTGAACCTGTAAGATCTTAGTATTCTTTTCTTCTTCACTCAATACAAATATCTACAAAGCAAGCATCGATGAGCAAAGGGGCATAGGACCTCACAATTTGAACTTTTGCCATTTCTCACAAGTTGGAGGTGGTGTAACTCATCAGTGTTTTGGTGTAACTCCTTAGCATTTGATGTAACCAATTTTTCTTTCAAAATCACCTCCTTTTGGGTATTTTTTGGGTTCAAATTTTGTCTACATGACAACATCTCAGCCATCCAATTTGTCACGTTAAACCATGGCTATCAACTTGTGATAAATAGAACTTGTGACGTCCCAAATCCGTGAGCAAGGTTAACATGACTAGTTTGTCTACACTTCCAAGGTTAAGCAATAATTGAAGTCCATTATTGCGATTCTTTTTCTTTTTTGTCCTTTTTGTCACTATTATTGCTAAATTTGGAAATAATAGGTTTTCACATCGGGTTGAACAGATTTACCTTAGTAGACCAAAATTTTACTTTTACCGAAAAACACGCGGTGAGCTTTTGGATAGCATGAAGATTATACAAACACAAACAAATTCAACAACCGATTCCGTCCATCAAAGATATCTAATAAGCAATTAAAAGGCACAATAAGATATTGAACGGCATAAGGAGTTATCAATCGGTTTCATTAATGTTTAGCTGATTTCAATAGAAACACAGACACAAGCTTACTATAATATGGATAAAGTAGGGGTCTAAATTATTCGAGCTGCTCCCAAGCTGCACAGTCAACTATTCAATTTGAACTTGGATTTGACCGAGCTTTAACCGATCTCGAGCAACTACTTACGGTTAACGAGTCGATCTCGAGCACCTTTGTACACTCGAATATATATATATATATATATATATATAAATTTACCAAAATACACCGATGTTTTAAAGAAATTACATCTTTTACCTATCACAACTTTAAATATGAGGTGGTTATTTTAGTAATTACATAATATAAACTTAAAAAAATAAAAAAGATAATGATCAATCAATATATAAATCTAGATAATTCTCACTTATCTCTCCCTATCTCACTCTTATTCTCATTTATTTCTCTAACTCTTTTTGTCTCTTTGTTTATTGTCGACTCTCTCAATCTCTCCTCCAGGCTATTCCACACTTTTGCTTGATGTGTTCTCTCTCCATGATGATTTCAAGTCCATTATCTTAATATCTTTCTTTGGCGAATTTGTGTGTGGTTGGTGGAAATAGCAACCTTTGTTCTACCAGATCGGTTGTTGCTTGGCATTTTTGTGTCCTATTTTAGTTCTCAACTAAGAAAATTTTACTGGTTTTATACCTGATTGAAAGAGGAAAGGCTCTCCTCTGGTTAGAGAAAGAAAGACCACCCTCAGGCTTAATTGATTTGTTGTTATCCACCATTTTTTGATCTTATTTTGTACTCCCCTATGATGTATGAACTGAGGGGATTCTAATGGTGTAAAAGTCTCTGTGTTTTGATAATGATTTGAAGTGGAATAGTGATGATAGTACCATGGATTATTTGACCAAATCTGTTAATTTCTGGCAAATTTCATGCGAATTTGAGTTTAGATCTGCAATCTACGAAAAAAATAATTCTGATGATGGTATTTTGTAACGAAACACCAATTCTGGCGAGATTCCGATGGTAGTGGTCGGAGACGTGTGGCAGCTTTGCAGGTGCGCCACCCATTTCAAAACTGAGGGTCATTTTTCGTGAATTAGATATAATTTAGGGGCCAAGTGTAAATATCTTTTGGAGGATAAACTTTCTATTCCTTTTTTTTTTTACCCCTTATAAAATTATATTATTTATAAAATTTAAAAATGATTAATATTAGTCTAAAAGAATTAATATTAAATATTATTTAAAAATAATAAAATTAAAATAAAAATGTTCGATCAAGCTTGCTTTGAGCTTGAATGCATATCGAGCCCAAGCTCAAGCTTGAGCTCCAAATTTGTATGCTCAACGAGCTCGAGCAGTGGCAATTTGAAGTTGAGCCGAGCTTGAATATTGTGATATTTGGGTTCGATTCGGTTCGATTACACTCTTAGAACAAAGGATCGAATATGTGTCTAGGATACTTGTTCATTGTCTTAGAACCTGGAAAAATGTATTAATAGAAGAATTGCGAAATAGATTTGATTCCTGTGATCCAGGTAGTTAATAATTGAATAACACAGTAAAGGGATGTTTGATTTAGCCTCACGTTTGGTATGTGAGAATGATTTGGAATAGAAAGGCCTTTCCAATTGACCCATTCCATTCTCATGTTTGGTATGGGCCTTGTAAGTTGAAAAGGCCTTTTTTCTAAGAATGCCATTTCATTTTTTTTCCTGGAAACTCGATTTCTTATCAAAACTTAGGAAAAAAAACCTTTTTCACTTCTTCCTAAAAACAAAGAATTACACAATATCAAGTTTACCCTCACCCACTCACTAAGTATTTTAGAATTTAGTTTTTATTTGTATTTGATGATGTGTCAACTTTAAGCCTATTCGTGAATTTCATTAGTATAATCATAACTAGAGGCTTTTTAGTGTTTAATTTTGATATTTTAAATGACAAAATAAATTAATTTCATAATTTGTGTAGTCATCACAGAGACGTACAATAACATTGCAGCATTGATGAGGAATTCGTCCAAGCAAAAATAGAAAGATAATTTATATTTGTATACGATTACCACTTTATCATCTTAAATCTAGTGTATTTCAATTCCCAAAGTAAATTTCACAACCAACTGGAATTGTAATAACATAGACAAAGTAAAATTTTCAATTATAATCATTATTCTAATTTGCAAAGAATTATACCTAAACATTTTTAGACCAGCTGTGGTATTTTTAGAATTTGATAATTAAATCAAGAGCTATGGCTCACCTGAAGCACCATTTAGGTTGGCCAAGATTTTTTTAGTTCCCTACTTCATACATAAAATAAAAAGGAAAACTCAATGAAAAAGATGATACTTTTGCAATTACTATATGCTAAACTACTTAGTTGAATTTGAATACAAATGAAAACACAATAATAGAGAACATGTTTGTTTTCTTATTTTCTGAGATTGTTAATTATACAGCTTAAAATATCAAAAAAAATTTAAAAAAATTTATTTCTATTATAAAGTTAAATAATTAATATAGTTGAATTGCTTATAACAAGAACATCAATTATTATTAAATTAAAAATATTAAAATTTCTTTTAAGAACACAAATTGTGTATAACACACGCACACTCGCGCGCACTTGCACACACACTTATATATAGACACACACATTTTATAAAGAATTAAGGGTGCATCTTGTCAAATCAATGTATATGTTATTCCATTCTGACATTTATACCAAACACTAGAAAAGAATAGACGTTTCATTCTGACTTCGGTTACCAAATCGTGGACAGAAAATTTTTTTCTAACCTATTCTGAGTACAAAAAAATTTTGGGTGAAAAAGCATTCCATTCTAAACAATTCCTATATACCAAACATGAGGTAAGGAAATCAGGGAGGGAAATGGGTTAGTAATAATAACACATATTGTTTATAATTAAAAAATAACTATCCATATTATTCAATTAGAATGATAGTCACTAACTGAAGCCTCTATTAAACTCATTAACTCTTTTGGAAATAAAATGATACCCATTTCATTATTAAACCAAATATGTTCAAGGAAATTTGTCAAAATCGGTTAATGATACTATTCTACTACACTTATTTTATTAAACTCATTAATTCTTTTGGAGATAACGATACTCATTCTATTATTAAATCAAATATGTTCAAGGAGATTCGTCAAAACCTAATAAGGTTAATAATATTTATAATAATAGTAATTGAGAAATTTAAACCAAACTGATCTTAAGTATGAAAAGAAGAATATAGATAGCCAAATGAATCTAGTTTGCACAGTTTGGATGAATTTGAGACAATTATGATTGCAGATGTCAAACTCTTTAGATGGCCAAGTAGTTTTAGCTCTTTAAAACACGATTTGCCTTAAAAAATAATGGACCTCCAACTTCCTGGTTATTATCGTACTCTGTTCACATAACGTAAAGCCCAGTTGGATTAATAAAATATCAACTTCATTCTAAACCATCTTTCAAGTTCAATTGGTGCAAGGTAAACAGTGTGCTTCAAGAACCAGAAGTTGAAATCTTGTAACAATCGGAACAAGGGCACAAAGCCATAGTCATCAATAGATGTTCTAAACTAATTAAAACGCATAAAATTTAAGGGGGTTTAATAGAAACTATAAAGAAGGTCAAATGCACAAAATTATATGCTTCAAATGTTAATAACAATGGGGCACTAATTGGAGGAAAGGTTAGTTACAGGGACAAATAAAATAATAATCTTCAATTGTGTGTACGTAAATTATGCTGCAAGATGGGTTATACACGCTCTGTTACCTTGTTAAAGCTCCCTTAGTTGTATAAACTTAGTTTTTATCCATAAATTCTTATTCTCTCATGATTGAGCCAGAAACCCAAATTATGAACACTATATCTGACAACAACATAAAAACTGCATCTTGCTGCTTCATGCCACCCTCACTGCGTATTATCTGCAAGTGAAAGTAGAATGTAGTTCACATCAAGCCCCAACAGAAAAAACAAAAAGAATAGCAGCAAGAGTGAGTCTTAGCACAAATCATTTTGAAATGCAGAATATGAAAATGGTAAATTACTCTTAAATCCACTGCGCATTGGACTTCTCAAAGTAGTTGACTACTGTCTTCAACAGTAATCTGCAGGATAACTGTTTATCAATTGCCAACTTTTTGCTCTAACTCTCATCCTCTAATATTGATCTATCTGTTCATTACTTATTCTAACCTCTACTTGTTTTCACACTGCATACTATAGACTAGTGACCAAATCAATAGGATCTAAGAGAGCTAATTTCTGAATTGTTTCTGCAATAGCTTATGAGTAAATATATTCTGCTTCCCAGTAGTATTTGGCTGTCAAACATGGATACAACAATCATCTTTAATAGTGAAATTTTAATAAATGATCCAATTCGTGTTCACTTTTTCAACCTTATGCCCTAGAAAGTAGAAACTCAAAGTAAACAAATGCAAAGGTTAGAAATACCGGATGATCAGGGGGAAAAAAGCAGTCAAAGAACATAAAAAAGATAAAATAGAAATAGAAATAATGCTTATTAAGAACGATGGGTACTCACATCAGAATGAAGAGCTCAAGGCCCACAAATTGACTTAATTCGCATTCCGAATTTAGAAACTTCATACAGCAACAGCTTCCGGCCTTTTACTGGTTTTAATTCCTTTAATAGCTGTAATACAAACATTTCATGCAAAGAAATTCATTTCTATATTCCAATTAAAATTCTTATGAGTAGATTCAAGTAACCATTCTATATATCCTTGCCTTCTGCATAATTTGGAGCACCAAAAACAGCGGAACCTGCAACTAAAGCATTAGCTCCAGCCTCAATCACCTGGCAACCAACATCACAATTAAAAAGGCTAGGCATCTTAAAGAGTATGATTTGATTGCTTTCTGAATGCATATAGAACAGAACACTAAAATACTAATCTGAGTGCATGTAGCTCATTGCATATCAGCATCTCAGTTCAAACAGATCATAAAGTTGTGCTTGTATCACACTGCTTTATGGACTAAAAAGCCAAAGCTTAAGTGCATTAACAGATAGCCGCAGTATTGACAGTGGTAGGGGTTGGAAAGGAGGGGTGGCAGGTAGGGTGTGTTTGCATACACAGACACACATACACACAGAGAGAGAGAGAGAGAGAGAGAGAGAGAGAGTGGTAAGATTTAGATCTCTCACCTTGTAAGCATTTTTAGGACCAACTCCACCATCTACCTCAATCCATGGATTTACACCCTGCAAATCAAACATTAACCTGCAATTCATTGAGTCCAAGGCTAAACATGAGTGTGCGATACCTTCTCAACACAGAGTCTTCGTAAATCTGAAATTTTCTTCACTTGGCTCTCAATAAAGCTCTGACCACCAAAGCCAGGATTCACCGACATGATCAATACTAGATCAACCACTGGAAGAAGAGTGCATTTATTTAATATCTTAACCTTAACTAAACAAATTTGGATGGTAGATTGATTCCTCTACCATACTAACATTTTATTTCCCAAATTTGGTTTTGAAAGCAAGTCTTGGGTGGGGGGAAAAAAACTAGCATCATGTAAGAAATCACAGAATCTCGCTTCTTTTATAATCTTGAATTTTAATCTGAACCTAGTAAAATAACATCATCTCATGGACTCCCACTTCAATTACTCTCTAATGTTAGATTTTCTTGTCCTATGGGAAACTATCTAACAGCAGTATCCATGCATTTTTTTTTTTTTTTTGGGTGAGCATAATCCCTGTCATTTATTTTAACAGATTATCGAGTACACTACGCTAGTCCTCCTTTCAAATTGGAACACTGCATTAAACTACACTGTTAGGACTAAAGTTCAATAGCATCATCTGTTTTCTAACAGTTAAGCAAAAGGGATCCAAAGCAAGCTTATCTTTTTTTCTTTGACTAGTAACAAAACAAACCAATCTTACCATCAAGTACATATTCTATTGTGCTCAATGGGGTTGCAGGGTTCAGGACAACTCCAGCTTTAGCTCCCAGATCTTTGATCTGAATAACAAAAATATATAACACTTTTCAAATATATGAATAACTGAAACCATTTAATTCAACAGAAGCTAGAAAATCAAACTAAAGGAATAAATAACCATGATTTTATGATGTCTATAAGGAAATAAATAGTTAAACAGTATCTAAGAAATTATAGAATACTGGTATTCAATTGCACATGTCACTGTGACATCAGAAATGTTACATATAAGTCGATACTTTCAGCACTTCTCTACAAACTATCTAACATTATTACACTGAGATAGAAAATATCCTAAAATAAGAGCGAAAAGAGGTTCAATCAGAAGAAATAAAAATCCATTGCTACTTTATATACAGCTCGTGAATAATGGATTTTCAAGACATGGACTTTGTATGATACTGAAGAAACTGTGCTTTCAAGATTTTAGTGATTTTCCAAGAGAAAGCATACATTTTGACAAATGTAGCTGGAGTTGGATCATGATAAAATTATATTGCAGTTGATGTCTAAGTAGGAGTGGGTATACCATTTATTCAGCCATAATTTATAGATTAGGTGAATCCACCAGTGTATATATTCATCATTGAACATTGAAATGTTCCGGTCAGAGTTTATATCCAAATAGGAACTCTAAAAATTCCATAAGATGTCACTTCTCTAGCACAATAATCCGTTGCTACATACATGAAACCTGGGAGGTAGATTTGATCAATTTGAAGAGGAGTGGATTTATATGCATAAATAATGACATGAATCTAGCATACGCCAGGCCATCTCCACCAAGAGCATGCCTTTTGTGACCTTAATTGTTTTTAGATTTTCTATTTATGTTTCCAATGTGAAATAATTAGAAACAATGATGACATATATATTAAGTATCACTAAGCTAAAATTCAACCAAGTATGAAATTAGAAAAACAAGAAAGAAACTTACTTGATTAAGTGTACGATGCAAATGGATGGTGGAAGACTGCTCACAGTGGACACTAACTATATCCGCTCCAGCCTTTATGAAATCCGGCACTCGCTGCTCAGGTTCAACAATCATCTGCACACTTTAATTGTAGGTTAGCAAAGTCATTGCATGCATCTGCTACAGGTCATCTATTGACATTTCAACAATGAGAAATACCAGATGCACATCCAATGGAAGCTCTGTGACAGGGCGCAAGGCGTCAACCACTAGAGGTCCAATAGTTATATTTGGCACAAAGCAGCCATCCATAACATCGACATGAATCCAGTCACAACCAGCCACCTCAACTGCTTTTACCTAGATATATATATAATGTGAAAGGGTCAATCTCAGCAAATTTAAGATGACAACTTTGTTTCGATGACATTGGCCTTCATTACGGTTGGCTATTCATCTCATTCAAAGATCTAATATTCGTGCACAAATATGAGAAAATGAATATTGTACCTGCTCTCCTAACTTTGCAAAATTGGCAGAAAGGATAGATGGTGAAACGATGATGTCAGTTTTCGAGAACTTATCAACCCGAGCAGTTGCCCTAACAACAGTTCGAAATTTCCTCCTAGATGCATACACAAAAAAAGACATCACATTTAAGGTAACCATCAAGGTCCTCAAATGAACTTTATGTACATCTGACGGTAAATTATATGCAAAACAATTCCTAAAAGAAATGTTATGCTATACAATCCCAAAATTTATCAGAAAATTAACCGGAAAGAACAGACGGAAAAAGAATATTAAAATTTTATATGTCATCAGCCACACAGGGAAAAACACATAAAATTGTATGGATCATTTAACCGCCTATATTAGCAACACAAAATGGTGTCAACAAACTGGAAATAATACAAAAGACAAAGTTGAGGACCTATAACATACTTTGATTAACTCAGTCAGATGAACATTACAAAGGAGAGATAGTACGAGCAGATTTGGTTGAAAGGGGACAGAAAGTAGAGCTGCCAACCAAAAGGTATCCTTCATCTTTGTTCAGGTCCAGTGTATAGATAGGATCTCTGCTTCATGCATTGGAATCTTTAGATATTGAAGACTCATGTTCTGATACGAAAAGAAGATATTTAGAAGACAACCACCTGTTTAAGGGGAGAGTCTTGTGCAGTCCCATTTCAGGTTGCGAGATGTTCCTCAGAGAAGGAGAAAGGAGAGGGGGGGGGGGGGGGGGGGTTGTATATTATGGAACTGCACAGTCCCCAGGCAATACTCAACCCTTATTAAGAGAGACTGAGGGAGTAAATAAGAATAATATTTTAAAAGGCAGATTTCCCAAAAGTTAGACAGACAAAGATATAATTTGCAGAATATAAGCATACAGGAATGTTATTAGTGTTATTAAAGAAAGTA
Organism: Mitragyna speciosa; assembly: GCA_024721245.1. Classification (NCBI taxonomy): domain Eukaryota; kingdom Viridiplantae; phylum Streptophyta; class Magnoliopsida; order Gentianales; family Rubiaceae; genus Mitragyna; species Mitragyna speciosa. The sequence continues at coordinate 3,416,135 of CM045573.1, read as the reverse complement.
GAAAAGCAAGACAGCTAGATACAATAATTTAGAGATATTGAGAAAATCTAACATAAGAATGAAGAGCATTAAAGTTGCTTGATCATATGTTTAAGAATGTAAATCAGCAAGAATCAATCATAATGATATTAAAAACTTATCTTAAGACCAGGTAGATGTATCAGCATGCTTGAAATATACTCAGGCAATGCACAAAAATCATGCCTTTAAGAATCGAGCACATAGTTATATGGCTGTTAGGAAAAACTACCTCACCAATCTTATCAATCACAGGGGATATTTACTGAATTTAAGATTCCAAAGCACAGATAATTTTGATCATTGACCGGTCATTAAGCTAAAAGCACAATAAAGCATATTCACAAACAGAACAGGTAATGAACCAAATCGATCCATCTGTATATTGAGACATTAATGACTACAATGCATCGCCTTCTTTGAATAATAAAGGAAAATCCCGGACTCCTAAGGCAAATTACTGTTTCTGTCATTCTATGCTCCAGAATTTGGACTTAGCAATCCATAAGGCACCTATTACCTAGCCAAAACCATGAGTAAGCAGACAAAATTACCATCTGTTTTCCATAAAACTAAATAACAACCAATAATAAACATCAAAATTAACAAAAACCCACCAAAACCCAGGAAAATTTTAACCCAATTATTAAGGCCCAAGACTTGTATAGCCCTCTTAATTTACAGAACCCTTTATCCATTCAAGATTTTGCCAGCAAAAAGAAATTGCAAAAGCTTTGACCATATGACCATTGTACACTAACAAAAGACAAAATTGATGAAATATTAAGCCACAAAACAATAGAATAGAGAGGGAAAGAAAACAAAGGAATTTACCTAGTGAAACAAGGTAAATTGGAATTGGAGAGAGAAGGTTTCTGAAGCTTAAGACCAGCAGCAGCAAGGCTAGTAATTTGTGATGACCCTAAAGAAGATGTTGTTGCCATTACTTTAGGTTGGTCAAATACTCGTACACTCGAAACTTTTTTCTGAATTTGAATTGTGGGATGTTAAAGCTGGACTCTATAATAAGAGGTTGGGGTCAGATTTGTTCTTTTGAAGGGGATCCCTTATCTGGAATGGTTGGCCAATTCTGGTTCTTGGCAAATCGCTTGTTTATGAGTGAGTATTGCGTGCACCACGCGCGCCACGTGGTGCATTAGAATCAATCACACATCGCCAAATAATACAAGGTATGGTCCACCATTGTCACATGGCGATAAATTATTGATTCTAGTACACCACGTGGTAATGCACGTGCTGTATTATATACTTTTCCCTTAGTTTCTGATGATTGAGATTTGACAACTACCAATGTTGTAGTCATAGATCAATAGTCCGCACTCCGCTCGTTGGGAATATAAAAAATTGATTGCACAGGCAACTAGTCAATTTGAAACCAACCCAAAGGAAGTAGCCGGTGCTAGAATAATTAACGCGGTTTGTTTGGTTCCTTTTTTAGAAATATATATTGTTTAAAAATTTTATATACGTTTTTAAATTAATTTTTTTATTTTACAAATATATTTATCAAGAAAATTTTTTAAAACTGTTACAGTAATATTTTTTTAAAAATATCTCAAAAATAATTATCCAAACAGAGCCATCTTTAAGCATCGGTCATATTTACGTTAATGGAGAGGAGAGGCTGATTTTACTGAGGACTAATTCCACTTTGCACTTGCTATGACAGATTTCAATTTATATTTTAAACTTTTGGATTCATTTAAGGTTAACAAAGTTGAGAAAATTGACCGAATGCATAGGTCAAATTTTATTATGCATCCATACTTTAATACTATTTTTACTTTGCACTTCCAGACTCTAATTTTTTTGACACATTACACTTCAAATTCACTTTTAATATGTGGTTACGTATTTTTGTTTTAGATTTTTATCTAATATTTGGCACAACTCCCCCGTTACATTTTTTTGTTTTATTCTATTTACTTAGGTGATACAAGACGTCTAGTTACATACATTTAAAAGTAGTGTTGCAACATCTGAGGGGGCGTTTGGTTCACACTCAGAAATCGGAATTGAAATCATTACTCATGGGTTTGGAATGAACCCCGTAGTTCCAATACATGTGTTTGGTTCAATACCTAGAAGGGATATCATTACTATAATAACTGTTTGTTTTAGTATCTGGAATGGGTATCATTACTATATGTATATGTATATACGTGTGTATATATATAAATAAATAAATATACAAATATAGATAAATATAAATAAATATATATATAAAAATGTATATAAATATATAAATAAATACACACACACATATATGTATATGTATGCATGTATATGTACATGTACATATATACGTAGGTATATGTATATGTATATGTATATGTATATGTTTGTGTATGTATAAGTAAATAAATAAATAAATACATAAATAATATATAATTATATATAATAAATAAAAATATATAAATAAGTAAATAAATAAATCAATAAATAAATGTATGTATATGTGTGTGTACATAGATAAATAAATAAATATATAAATAAGTAAATAAATAAATATAAATATATTTATAAATATATGTATGTATGTATGTATGTATGTATGTATATGTACATATACATATCTACGTAGGTATATGTATATGTGTGTGTGTATATATAAATAAATAAATATATAAATAAGTAAATAAATAAATATTAATATATTTATAAATATATAAATATATATGTATGTATGTATGTATGTATATGTATAAGTACGTGTACATATATACGTAGGTATATGTATATGTATATGTGTGTGTGTATATAGAAATAAATATATATATATGTATGTATGTATATGTATGTATATGTATGTATGTGTACATATATACGTAGGTATATGTATATGGATATGTGTGTGTGTGTGTATAGAAATAAATATATATATGTATGTATGTATATGTATGTATGTGTACATATATATGTTGGTATATGTATATGGATATGTGTGTGTGTGTATAGAAATAAATATATGTGTGTGTGTGTATGTGTATGTATATGTATATGTATGTATATGCATATGTATTTATGTGCGTGCGTGTATGCATGTGTGTGTGTGTGTGAATTTGGGAATCAAATTTGGGTTTTGACAAAACCCCCCAAAATGATAGGGTTTTGGCAAGACCCAAATTTTTGGAATTCATTCCCAAATCCCAAATCTCATCACCCTAATCCAAACTCTCATTATGGGTTTCAATCCCATTCCCAATCCCAAACGCCTCCTGAGTAATTCTAAGTTCCAGTTGTATGCCCTGAAATTTCATGATTTAAACCAATTTGTAAAATATTTTCATTGACTGCTACATATGAGGGGAAAAAGTCTTTATGCTGGATTGAGGAATTACGGATTTCTTTTGTCAATTACTATGGTATCATAATACAGCTTACGAATTTTTTACAAAGTTCTACAAAAAGATAAAATGAATTTCCAATCTAGTTTACAATAAAGTACTTATGTTCAAATGTTAAACTCATGTGGGGTTTAATTTATATTAGATTTTTTTTTTCACTGTCAAGTCATAAATGATTGTGTTTGGATAGCATTTTTTGGAGATTTTTGGAAAATTTTTTTTGAAATTGTGTTTGGCAGGAAAAATTTTTTGGTCAAAAAAGTACAAAAATTTTTTGGTCAAACTTTTTTCATCAAATTTTCCCAACAAATTTTCATTTGAAATTTCAAGTGAACTTTAGAGACTTTTTTTATAATTATTCACAAAAACAAGCATGTTTGTGTTCAAATTTTATTTAGAAAAATTGAAAAAATCGCGAATAACAAAATGAGATCCATTTTTGGTAGGTTTTGAGGTCAGACGACGAGGTGGACGACGTAGCGAACAACGAAGCGGACATCCGCTTCTTTAAGCAGACGACGAAGCGGACGTCCGCTTCTTTAAGCGAACGTCTACTAAGATACAAAAATGTCTTAGCGGACGTCTGCTTCTTTAAGTGGACGACGAAGCGGACGTTCGTTTCTTTAAACTACCATTATGTCACATCAAAAAAATTTTCACATTTAAACACTTTTTCACCTTCCCCAAAAAGTCAACAAAAAACAATCTAAATAATTTTTTAAAATAATTTTTAAAAAACACTCCAAATAATCATATCCAAACGGAGCCCATGTTTTTGGTTCTTTAAAAATAAAACGTAAACTTGGTTCGAGGTCAAAACTTATGGGACAAATTACAATTTTTGTTAAGTTAGTTTCCCTTCAATTGCACGTGTTTTTATAATCATCACAATGGCTCCGTTTGGATTGGTTTTTTGGAGCATTTTTTGAAATTTTTTTTCTCAAATCCATTTGGACAAGTGAAAAAATTTTTGGTCAAAAAGTTAAAAATTTTTTTGATCAAACTTTTTGATAAAATTTTCTCACCAAGTTTTTCATTTGAAATTTCAAATGAACTTTAGAGACTTTTTACACAATTATTCATAAAAGAAAGCATGTTTATGTTCAAATTTTGTTTAGAAAAACTGAAAAAATCGTGAGTAACAAAATGAGATCCATTTTCGGTAGGTTTTGAGGTGGGATGACAAAGTGGACGACGAAGCAGACGTCCGATTCTTTAAGCGGATAATGAAGTGAACGTCCGTTTATTTAAGCGAACGTCCGATTCAGAGACAAAATTATTTCAGTGAGCACTGGGACATCGACGCTGGCAGCGTCCATGCCCAATGCTCCCTGAGACATTTTTGTCTCTAAAGCAGACATCCACTTAAAGAAGCGGACGTCCGTTTCACTACTTTTTCCAAAATTTTTGAACTATTCAAATACTTTCCCAATTACTTTTCAAACCATCATCATGTCACTTCAAAAAAAATTTCACATTTTCAAAAAAGTTAACAAAAAACAATCCAAATAATTTTTCCCAATAATTCTCAAAAAACACTTCAAATAATGTTATCCAAACGGAGCCAATACTAGTGCAGCTATATGCACTTAATAACAAATGCATAAGACTAAAATATTAGGAACTAAACTTTTTAAATTATAGATAAAAAATTTAATATGGATTAAATAAAACTAGTCCTTACATAAATGACCAAAACTAGAAATCTCCTGTTGGTAAATTTCTCATAAGCCCACAAACTTTTGGAAAATATTTTATATATTCCTCAAAATTTTAAAAAAATCCTATTAAGTCCTCAAACATTGTTAAGAAGATCAATTTAGGCCCTTAATTGTGATTACAAACTGATTAATTTGGTATATCTTTAATACATACCTTGGATGATTTAGCTGATATAGAATTTGTTATATTTGGATCAAATTAACATTGCCATAGGCACCTATTAATTTGTGAAACAAACTTTTAGAACTAAATTGATTTGACACTGAAAGATAAAAGGTGTAAAAATGAAGAAAGGAAAAAAAATATAGAGGGACCACTACAAGAAAAAAGGCCTTTTATAACACATTTATAAGTACATTTTTTTGTGAGTGTCATTATACGTCTATTATGGAGACATAAAAAAGTAAGGGCCATAATAAAACTAAAAGAACCAAATACCATTGCCTATTGTTTTATATTTTTTTGAAATTAAAAAATTTGATAGGTCAAATTAGAGCAGGTGTTAGGGCATTTGTGATGAATGTAAACAAAACTAATAAGAAGCTGGTAGCAAATGACGTAATTTTTCATTGACATATTAAAAGAAGGGGTGAGAAAGAGAGGGAAAGAACAAAGAACGCACCTACAAAAATGTTGGTGCTTGACTAAACAATGTAGTCTTGTTTTCGATATACATTTCTCTTTGAAAGTTCCACCACTTTAACAACAAGTACACGCCAACAAAATTTGCCTCTCCTCAAGATCTTCTTTCTTAAACCCCATTCACAGAATCCACCATTCATTCTCTAATTCCCACCCTCTCTCTTTCTATCTTGAGTTCTCTAGTCCCTATCCTCTATTTCTTTTTACCAAAAATGCATCATCAAGGTTGAGATTTAGGTAGTTGAGCAGAGGAATAGGAGGATGGCAGAGCGATTAAGAGGGTTTGAGGTACTAATTGCACCACCTTTCAACTTCTTCCTCCTTTTTTTTCATTATTAATATTTGGACTGGTGTGGGTTTGGGTTTGAGTTGGGTGATTTTTATGTGAAAATAAACTAAGGAGGCGTTTGGTTCAAATTCCTCAATCACTATCACTATGGGTATCATTAACCCTACTATGAGTATGGGTTTTGATAATTCCTCCCAACATGTTTGGTTTAATAATGGAATGGGTATCATTATAAGAATATTTGTTTGGTATACTGAAATGACTTTTAAGTAAATTTTAAAATTTTAAAATTTTTATTTATGATATACATATTTTTTAGATTTCTTATTTTGTATATTTGAAAAAAATTTAAAAAGATTTCTTCAATTTTAAATATAGTCATGCTCTAATTTGAGTTTATGGAAATGATAATCTTAAAAAAAAGTCATTTTTATTATATTAACAGAGAGTATTATATATCTTTGATTTTCAGTACAATTTTTTATAAAATTATTGAATGTAAAAAAAATTATTAAAAAGAATTTTTGTAAAAAAATTTATAAAGTACTAATAAAAAATATTCAAAATCAAGAGACGAGAGAGAGAGAGAGAGAGAGAGAGAGAGAGAGAGAGAGAGAGAGAGAGAGAGAGAGAGAGTATTGAGAGTGGGTAACTCAAAAGATATATATTTTTTAATATGTGTGTTTTTGCCCTTAATAATAAGGTTAATGGGTTTGATAGACTAGTATTTTGGGGGGAATCATTAACACCTCAATTAATCACTATCATTCCCATTGAATGATAGTGATAGTTATTTAACAAACATCAACAATGGGTATCATTACTTGTGATACCCATTCCCCTCCTTGATTCCCCTAAACCAAACACCCCCTAAGGATTTTTCTTGTCTGTTGCTTGTAAAGTAATAAATTTGTCATATAGTTTTGAACCTTTTTCCTCTATTAAACAGGTTTATTTAGTTAAGAATGGAGTTGGTTGTTTGCAATTTTTGTAAATTTTTTTTGTTAAGGTGCTTATATACAAGATTCTGCTTTTTCATTATCTGAAGTGTATGAAATCTTCCAAAGACACCAGCTTACTCTTTTGCATTACATGAAAGTTGCCTAGTTGGATCGTGCCTAGATGACCTTCCCATGCCTTTATCAAGTACTCAATGATTTATTGGTCCATTTACTCTTTTTGGTTTTTGAATTTGTAACTTAGTTTTCTAGGTTTCATGTTTTTCATCATAAGATTGATTATTTAATAGCCATTTATGCTATTATTAGGTTCTCTAAACTTCATGAGTATTAGTGGCATCCTAATTTACTTTATCAGGTACTCAAATTGGAATTTCCAAATTTTGTAATTTACTTCTTGAGTTTCATGTTTGCCATCACAAGATTGTTTCTTTAATATTAGTTTGTTTGGTATCGGAGTTTCTTGAGCTTGAGTTTTGAACTCTTTTTTTTTTTTTTTTAATTTAGTCACAACCTCATACATCTTCTTAATTATTATACAGATATTGCTACTACACAGTCTATCTTGGGAACAATTTGCATACATTTAGGTCTCAAAGTATTGCACTCAATAAATTTGAGTACAGAAATGAGAATGGATTATTGGCCTTTCCATAGAAATCTATCTGTATCACTGGAAAAGCTAGCAAATTTAACTTGGGGAGGATTCATATATGTAACCAACTAGATTAACCAAGATAAAAGATGGCTTCAGTTGGAAGGTTGATGTTGATTCAAGAAGTTATGTTATATATGATGAGGTTGGGCAGCAATCCTCAACTGAATCAAATGACAGAGAAAAGTTAAGGCGGATGAGGATTTCAAAAGCTAACAAAGGGAATACCCCTGGAACAAAGGAAGGAAGCACAATCTAGGTGATTCTTTGTATGCAGGCTTTTGGATGCAGAAAATATATATATTTTCTTTTAAGCTGCTAATTTTTGTAAAACAATAAGATGAATCCCTTGCAGAAATCTTACACCAAATCAGAAAGAGAACTAGGCTTGCAAGGAGAATCTTAAGGTGATGTGATGTAAGAATTATCTGATGTAGAAGTTCTTCCATGTTGTGGAAATAATTGGATGATTCAAATAAAATCTATAAACTATCATTTGATTGTCTTTGGCAATTACTGATGATATAATCTTGTTCAGGATACTCTACTTGTCATTAGATTGAATTTATAATATGATATTGATTATGCATACTGAAACTTCAATTTATTTTGAATCGATAAATGCACATTTTTTGTGTTCATTCAAGTCATGCTAAACATTACGTCATTTGCTTAATCACAGTTAGTTTATCCAAGACATTAGCAGGCTGACTCTACACTAGATATCTAAATTATTTAACTTAAATGTCTAATTATTTTGTAATTATTGTCTAAATACTGTTATAGTATTAATTCATCATTGGATAATAAATAGCTAGTTGAATTCTGACATGAAATATGAGCTAATTCTTGGCATTACTAACTATTCACTGTGGTGTGTTAATAACTACTTCTGCTGGTGCAAGTCAAGATGAAGTAAAAATGAACTTGAGCCACTTTCAAGGGTTGGTTTGTAAAATTTTCCTCTTCCTTTTTTATCTTTGCCTTATCGTCTGTGAAGTACAACTATATGGAGAAATTGTCATCACAAAATTTGATGTTACTAAGTTGTAATTATTCTATTAGCGCTACTTCTTATTTTAACTTCATTTTCTGTGAAATGCTTATAAATCGAAATTGTTATTAGAAAATATGCATATACATGGTTGTAAATTTGATCTTAACATTTATCATTTCTCCGTGGCAAACGGGATTCGTACTAGGGCGAGGAATTTTGGATAATGTGTTGTCGGTTCAGGAATTAATGACAGAAATTGATAGGAAGCTTGTTCACCCAAATTTGATTTTAAAGCTAGATATGGAGAAAGCTTATGACTGGGTGAATAGGTCTTTCTTAATAAAGATGATGATGGGTTTTGGTTTTTCAGAGGGTGTAGTTGAATTGGTATTTCACCTTATTTCTAACAACTGGTTTTCTTTATTGATTAATGGTAATTCAACAGGTTTCTTCAAGTCATTCAAGGGTGTAAGGCAGGGTGATCCTTTCTCATCGATATTATTTATTTTGTCAGCTGAATAGCTGGGGCGTGGACTTCAACATCTTTTTAGCAGAAACTCAAATTTTTATTTTGCTTCAAAAGGGGGTAAAATTCTGTATTTACAATTTGCTGATGATATTATGATTCTTATTGTGCTCGGAGATTGCTATTGTGAATCTTACAAATTTTCTAGATGATTATCAAAGAGTATCAGGTTAGAAGATTAATGTAGAAAAGAGCTCGTTTATTCTTTCTAAATGGGAACGCTGCCACCAGATTAGCCTTGTATAAGAGTTATTGGCCTACAAGAGAGACTCTTTGCCATTTACATATCTGGGAGTACCATTGTATTGAGGGAAGCATAGGAGAATGCTTTTTGATGGCATCTTGGCTAAGATTGGGGGAGATTAGAAGCTTAGAGCTCCAAGTTGCTATCATTTGGTGGTAAGATTATCCTTCTGAAGCATGTTCTTTCCTCGATTCTTTTATATTTGATTCAAGTATTATCTCCTCCTAGGAGAGTCATTGATACTTTGAATCGTTTATTTAATGATTATCTATGGAATAGAGATGATAGTAGTAACATCCATTGGATGAGGTAAGAGAGGCTTTGTTTTCCAACGGATGAGGGAGGATTGGGTAGACTCCTAAGTGATGTAGTTTATTCTTTTTCTATGAAGTTGTGGTGGATTTTGAGGAAGCAAAAATCTATGTGAGTAAAATTCATGCATGCGAAATACATTGCACAAACTCATCTGGCAAAAGTGTCTTTCATAATGGCTTTTGGGGTGTGGAAGAGGTTATTGAAGGTAAGATATCAAACAGAGTTGAATATTAGGTGGAAGTTGGGTAGGGGCACAATGGATTTCTGGTATGATAGATGGTATGGGAATGCTCTTTTGGTGCAGGTGTCTAATGTTACGGACCCTCCTCATTATTTGGTGGCGGAATTTTTTAAACATGCGGGATGGAATGAGGGTAAATTACAACAAGTTTTACCATTTCATATTGTGTCTAATGTTATTGAGATTCTTTTTTATCTTAATAGTGATGATACTATGATTTGGAATCTTTCATCTACAGGTCATTTCTCTTCATCCTCAGCTTGGGAGATTGTTAGACAATGGAGAAGTAGATCAAAGATATTGGCATTAACATGGGATCCTGTCTTGCAACGGAAAATGTCTTTTTTTGCATGGAAAATTTTATATAATATTTACCAATGGAGACAAATCTTCAAAGGAAGGGGTTTCATCTAGCTTCTAAGTGTCTCTGTTGCCAACATGTCGAAGATGTGAATCATTTGTTTTTGGAGGGAGAGGTGGCGTGTGAAGTGTGGTCATGTTTTATGTCAATCTTTGGTATGCCATGGCAGAGATTTTCGTGTGTTGCAGCATCATTGATGTCTGGACATTTCAATCTTCCTAGTGGTGATCATATTGGGTCGATTATTCCAGATGTGATTTTATGGTGCATATGGTTGACTAGGAATGATTGGAAGTTTAATGGAATGGGATTTTCAGTTGGTACGATCTTTTCTTTGGTGGATTACTCATTATCTCTCCTAGGCATGACCTTCCTAATCCCTATTAATAAGTGTGAAGGTGCTACGGGAATTTTTCTTGAGAAGAATTTTATGCATAAAGGGCTAACAAGGAGGGAGATCCGAGTGGTTTCATGGGAAAAACCTCCACGGGGGCAGCTAAAGCTTCATACGGATGCCTCATTACTTGAAGAGTTGGTGTATGGGGGAGGTGTTCTTAGAGATGATAAGGGAAGAGTTGTAAGGGCTTTCTACAAAGAATTTGGTGATATGTCTATTTTGAGTTGTGAGGTGCATGCTTTATGGTTTGGGCTACATATAAGTATACAAGGTGGGTATTCTAATATTGTAGCTGAGGTGGATTCAAAAGTCTTGGTATTCTTATTAGAGAACGGTAATTTTGCTATGTTTTGGAGAAGATTAAGAGAATTGTGAAGGTGAATGGGATCATGGTCTCTCATGTATTTAGGCAAGCAAACATGGTGGCGGATGTTTTTCTTCTTTACATCTTTCACAAACTTGTATTTTCTCATCAGATGAGATTCTATTATCTGTTAGACAGCTAGTTTCATTAGATAGGATTGGCACAACTTTTATTCACATAAATATTGTAGAGTTTTCTTTAATTTTTAGTTCGCCTTTCTGATGTAACTTAAACTAGTTCCATTATTTTTAATAAAATTGGGAGTGGTGTCCCCCCTTCCCCGTGTACGGGGTTAGCCAATAAAAAAAAATTGATCCATATTTTTTTTTGATTTTTTTATCTACTATTAGATATTATAAGTCGAAAGTCCATGTGACTACTATATAATTGTGCAGCTTTTAGGGCTTTTATTGATTTATTAGATGTGATTCTCTCTTAAATAACTATTGCATATAACTATCAGGCAGAATACCTAATTGACTGGTTTTAGAGAAAATTTTTGGCAACTTGATGTGAAAAGATTTCTACTGTTATAGGGAAAGAAATAAATCCCTAAGCATTTCTCCTTTTGAACCCCAAATCTCTTCCTTACAAGAACTTATCTATATAAATTTTAGTTACAACGTAGCATAAAGATTCTATCATTTAGATGGAATTTGTATTAACACACTTTGTAAACAAATTGAAAATCATATTAATATGCCTCATAAACAAATTGAAAACTTTAGTTTTCAATCGTTGTGACCATTGAATGAACGTTTTTCAATAGTTGGCTTGTACATCTTCCATGACCTTATACTCCAATGATTGTTTATTAGCAGTTGGAAGGACAACATATTGAATCACATTTTTGGATCTTTCTTAATTTATTGTATAGTGAAGAAACAAAGATGAAAATTGGAGTTGGTGTAGGAATTGTGTAGGAAAAATATCGTCAGAAGCTAATGTTGCAGGAAGTCTGTCTTTATGAGTGGCAAAATCTAATTGTTCAAGCTTCAAGAAGGGGTGTTCTTGGTGAGGAAGAGTTACAGTAGAACTCGTATAAAATTTTGGTTAAAAAGCTCAAGCAAGAACGGGTGCAAAGCATTGAAGAAAGAAAAAGAACACAAAGACCAAAAGGCAGCAAGAGAGCATCCATATCTCTTGGACAAAAGAGGAAAATTTCAGAGTCCATCTCTGCCAAATGGGTTGATCTTGTAAGAGCTTTCCATTAGAATTGATTTCTAATTTGTATAATTTCCGATTGGAAACTTCCCTTGACTCAATGACAGTATATCATCTTTGGTTGATAGTTATTACTTATAACATCCTTAATTTTTGACTTACGTTATTCCTCACAATTCATTGTTCTTGTTTCCAATTAATCTTTATTGTTATTAGTGTTTGACTTTGAGAAGAATATGAAGAATATGATTATTGGTTGAATTGAGCAATAGAAACCTGTGTTCAATTGTAAGTGTTTTGTGTTTAATTGTAAATGTGTATGATATAGACATTTTGCTGCGTTTTTTTAAAAAAAAAAGAACCTGATCCTGACACTCTAAAGCGTCAGCAAAAATGAATAATGAAACCTATAAATGTCGTAAAAGACTTGTTTATCTAGTAGTCGTAGATGTCTAATTACTCCAAAAATCATAATTTAAAATCTGCTTCATCCTGACACTTGTATTTGACAAGCTAAACTTATTTTTTTTAATGACCCAATTGTCGGGTTAAAAGTTTTTCCTAACATATGTACGTGTCATATACCTATCTCCACGTGAGAATGGACAATATTCGATTTAACTGTCGAGAAAAAGAACTGTCAGCATAAACATTCTATACTAACAGTTTAAGGTGTCTGTATAGGCCTTTTTTCTTGTAGTGGACTAAGATAGAACATCTAATAAGAGTTCAAGGACTTGTAAACTAATATACACTTTTTATAGACTCTTACCACTAAAATTCATAGTTTTAACATAAATTTTCTCCTACTCGCGAAACAAGCCCCTAGCCCGTCGATCTTAACAGTAACTTCACATGCTCAGTCCTTTCCTACCAAGTTCTTAAACTTAATCTCCTTAAATTAATTTCCTTAATGCAACCCAGATCATCTCTTAATCTTTCTTGAGCTTTGATGTCAAAGGATACTCTGTGGATTTTAGACATTGCATTTGTTGATTTGCATAAAATAAATGTAGATTTGCTAGCGATGACAAAGTTGAACAGGAACTCCAGTATTGATAAAAAAAAAAGGCCACATGATGATCCTCAAAACAATACCATTTTAAGGAGTCTAGAAGCAAAATGCACGATGAATTCAATCTAAGTATTTGGGACTCCTATAGGTTGCTTCCTTGTTTTTTGTTTATTTTCAGTATTGAAGAGTCCTGATGGCCTCTAGTATGGTACTGATCAATCTAAGCTTCTTGATTTCAAATCTTTTAAAAAGGTAATACTATGATTTTCCTATTCTTATAGCGTTTATGTAGACTTTAGTCAAAATTAATTGCTAAAATTAAAAGTAATTAGTTGAAACTAAAGCAGCAAATATTTCACATAAAATTCATATACCTAGACTCACTATGCATCAAGATTAGTTGCTTTAGAAGGTTAATGAATCTGATTGCCTTTTGTAGGCAACGTTGATTTAAATTATTTTCACTTGGTCTGCATTAATGTCATTATATGTCCTTCAGCTCACCACATTGTGAAGACTCATTAGACTTCCATATGAATTAATTACTTCTTGTAATTATCATTTACCATATGTTGATTTGGGTGATATTGCGAAACATAACACAATTGTAGGAGACAATTTTTTCAAGCCTATTGATGTATAAAAGGATAAGCTTCTTGGTGGTCTTCTACCTGCAGGATTGGATAAAAATCATGTTTTAGCAGGTACTAGTCCATCCTATATCGCAAACAACAAACTGGGTAGCCTTCTTCCTATCTAATCTCTAGATTGCATAATTATGAAGTTTTGCATAAATGATATGGATCATTCATAGAATCCTACAATAAAACCATGGAACGTCTGAAGTTAGGTCAATACGACACAAGTTACATATGTTGTAACTATTTTGTTTGGATTGCTTATAATGGTTTAGGAAAGAAGATTCTTACTTTGGCTTCCGCTTTCTTTTATACTCACCTAACAAATAGAGTCCTACTAATTGATCCTTGTGGTTACGTACTTGATCTTTTCTGCAAACCGTTTTGATATGGATCAAGGGGCTGCCATAGATGGATCAAGTTCCAAGGGAGTTGAACGATCTCATGAGGACCTTTTGCAAGGCATTGATGGGCCAATGACAAGGGCTAGGACTAGAAAAATGAGAGAAGCCTTGCAAGAATTATATTTGGACTTGCGAGAGGAAGAAGAAACTTGGGCCAAGAGCAACTCTTCCCCAAGGCCTATTACTTATATTTGGGCTACTCAAGATGATGTTTGGAGCTTAGAAGGCCAGCCGTCCAACTTACATGTTGGTGGATCAATGGAAGAAGCCCAACCTCCTTGAAGAATGGCGTTGTAAATCACTTGGGCTTGATGCTTTGGACGACCAGCCCAATTACTTATTTAGAGGCTTTTAAAGTGTTCTAGAACTTGGTTATTTTTATGTTTTAAGACTTCCAATTTAGTCATAAGTTATTTTAAGTTAAGTATTTCAATTAGTTAATGTTTAGGTTTAAATAGTTGCTTTAATTTCTAAGTTCTAGAACCTCTATGTAACCCTATAAATAGGGGATACTATTCATACAATTTTTATCAGATTTTTATGAATATTATTATTGTGAGTTCTCAAATTGAGAGTTTCCTTGGTTCTTTGCTGATTAAGAACTACCCCCGATCTTGTCGAGTGATTTCAAGATCAAAACCTTAGCTTAAAGTTTCTTTCTTGTTTGATTAAGTCCTTTAGAGCAATTAGGTAGGCATATTGAACTCGCTCAAATTGGTCCTACTTGAGCACTTTGAAGGGTCGAAATCCTCCAAGGGAAAATTTGAAACTTCACTTGGATCTTCAAGCAACTCTACGTTCCTCCGAGCGTATCACGTTTCTTGAGGTTTCCTGGTTATTTCTCTCTTATTTGCCAATTGTAGATAACCTCAATAGCTTTGACCAAAAATCTCCTAAAAATTATGGTAATCTACTGAAAAATGGCAAGGTTTTTTGGAATTCAACTTTGCCTTCATTGGCACCATTTTTCTATCTACATATAGCTGATGACTATGATACAAATGACATGCTTTTCTTCTGTCATTAAATCAAACTATTATCTAGAAAGTACTTTGGCTAATTTGTGAAATCAAATTTATATTTTGCCCATTTCTTTTTTAACCCATCTTTTGAGCAGGATTTGAATGATCTCTTTCCTATAAAAAGCATTGTTTTCCATCATGTGGGCCGGTATCTCTTTCATTCAATATACTTATAGTTGGTTTGGGGGTTTAGGATAGAAAAGAAAAGAAAGAAAAAGATAAATTAGAAAAGAAAAGAAGGAAAAAGAAAGGATATATATTAACTTTTTAAGTTGTTTGGGAGTTTGAGAAATAAGCCGGACTCATTGGATAATAAAATTTTTTATATCACATCTTGAAGGGCAAAATTGTCATATTGAAAAATTAACTTAACTTAACTTTCCTTTCCTTTACTTTCTTGGATCATATTGAAAATTTTTATTAAATTTACACTAACATCTTTCCTTCCCTTTTCCCTCCTTTTCTTTTCATTTATTTCCCAATTTTAACTCCCAAACAAAGAAAAATCATTTTCTTCCTCAAAATCCTTTCTTTTTTTTTTTTTTTTACCCTTTCCTTTCTCCCAAACTAAGCATTAGTGTGGAGCTAATTATCGGGTACAACATTTATTTAGCCAAAGCAGATGAAAAGATAGGCAACCAAATAAGAATCTTGGAAACAGAAACTGATCTTTTTAAGCATATCTTGGATCAGATTTTGGCTAGAGTAACAAAGAAGAATTTGCTACCTAAAATCAATGATAAAGAACCTCTAATCATTCCATTAGGAAAACCCAGTAGAACTATAGCTATCTGGATGACGTCTTTAAGCTTTTGCTGCTCTAAGGTAGTAAGAGATATGTGCTGGGAACATCCAATTGTCACAGAAGAAGTGATGAAGTATATTAGCCAAATCATGCAATATATCAACGCACCAAGGAGCAACTGTGATGTGGATATCTTAGAGGATCAAGCAAAATAAGGTGAAATTGAAGTTTCTAAAGGATCGATGACTAGAGCATGAGTCAAATAATTCAAAAAGGCACTCCAACCATTCATACAGGCCATTCAAGAGGAGGTTGAGGCATCTTATAACGTGAAAGGGATGGCCATAAAAGGGGCAAAAAGTTGCACGTTCATTCAAGTTGTACAAAGGCCACAAAACATAAAGCGAGAAGACTGGATTGCTGCTCAACCAGAGGGCAACCGTGGCTCCACCGACTCGCGACTGTCTCAGAAAGTAGTCGTGGCCACCCCATCTGTAGCCAGCAGCTAGAGGGTAGTCGCAGGTGCAAGCCACAACCATGGTTGACGCTGTGCACTAGCGGCTCACCCCTAGAATTTTGGCGGGGTTTTGCTATTTTCAGTATTTATTTCATTTTCAAGTTGTAATAGTTTAGAGTTTTTAGTAAGGGCTTTATTATCATTTTAAACCTTTATTTCTAGCTATAAACAACCCATCCTCTTATAAGACTAATCAGTTTGTTGAATGAAATTTTTGTTTGAGGGTTTTCTCCTTTTGGCTTCTTGAAAGCTCTTTTGAATATTTTAGGGTTTTCTTTAGGTATTCTTAACTTATCAACAAAATAATCACCTTGGTTGTGACGACTTCTACTTTCTAAACTTGATTTCCTAATTCGTTAGATCGTGGGTTGAGATAATATTAAAGTTCACAATCTCGGGGCTAGAAGGGTCGAGTTTCTCCACTATTCAAGTTTAGGCATACGCTAGATCTACTCTTTGTATCAGTTGGTATTAGAGCTATTTGCTTTTACTTAGGTTATATCCTTTTATTCTTGTTGTTTTCCTTATTTTTTAGTCTTAAAAGAAATTTCTGCTAGTGTTCTTCCTTTATGCTTGTTGTCTTTTTACTTTCTTTTGTCCAAAAAATCTAAAAAGATTGAGTCTTAATATTGGTTTAGTGTTGGGTCTTTGAATCTAAAATATTAAAAATTTCTAGCCTTAATATACCTTTTGTGGTTTTAGAGTCTTTTTCCATGGGTCTATTTTGGGTCTTTATGAAGTAAGGTTTAGGGTAGCTAACTTCTTTGTCCTAAAACTTCAACTTTTTAACCTAAAGTTGCAATCTTTGTTATATATTCTTATTCGTAAACATTGAAAGGAAAGAAAGTGCATTTTGGCTAGTTTTAACAATCTTACATTATCTTGGTATTTTGGCTTCAAAAGATCCTACCATCTTGAGGGTTTATGATTGTAGATTGCTTGAAGCAAGAGGAACGGGTTGAAAGGGAAAAAACTGTGTAGAAATTTTTTTTTAAAAAAAAAAAGCATGTTGAAGTAGAAAGTAAAAAGGGAAGTGTTTGGTTGTTGATTCTTGAGAAGGAAGAAAAAGAATTCTAGCCCTTTATTCTAGAAAATTTCATTAAATATCATCTTATTGGATTATCTGAGTCATCTTTAACCTTCTTGAGTTAAAATTTTTGTGTTGCCTTAATTCTGTCTCTGTGTTTGTCAAAATTCCAGCTTGCATCTTCCTTATTCTTTTCCTTCTATTCAAACTCTTGAATTAAGTCTAGTCTCTTTGTGTCCTCTACTCTTCAATTGTCACACTAGTGTGATCCAAAATTGGTAAGTTACTTGAGTACCTTTAGAGAAAATACTAATTTCTTTAACGGAAGCAATCATAGGCCAATTGAGGAATAACGAGTGCAATAGAGTGTTAAGTGATACACAAGAGTTGAGGAAGCACTTGGCGAGAATGAGTTAGTTAGATATTTGTTTATTACTAATATTTTCTTGTAGGTTATTTTCTTAAAGCAAAACATGTCTAGGGAAAGTGATATTCAACACAAATATTTTACTCTTGATGGAGGCAATGTAAACAAAGTTTCAAGGTATGTTGGACCGTACATTATAACATTTTTATGAATAACTTGACCACTTGAATAGTTCACAAAGCCAACCAAGGAATAAGCAAAGTGAAACTCCAAGATATGAGTCAGATGAATACCAATATGAAGAGTAAGAATTCGTAAGGAGGCCACAGTGTGGAAGGCATGATAACGAGCAAGGAGGAGACGTTATCAAACGAATTAAGATGAAAATTCCTACCTTCCAAGGAAAGTCATATTCTAAAGCATATCTTGAGTGGGAAAAGAAGACAGAGATGATTTTTGAGTATCATTCCTACTTCGAGAAGCAAAAGTAACACTAGCTGTCATTAAATTTATCCACTATACTATTGTTTAGTGGGATTAATTGACTACAAGTAGGAGGAGAAAAATAGGAAGCCACCATTTGCACTTAGAATGAGTTGAAAGCGGTTATGAAGAAGTGCTTTGTTTTTACTTTCTACTACTGTGACTTATACCAAAAGTTGCAAACCTTGGCACAAGGAAATCGTAGTATTGAAGACTATTACAAAGAGATAGAGATGATGGTGTTGCATACTGATGTAGCGGAAGATCATGAAGTCGCATGGCTCAATTCTTGAGTGATTTAAGGGTTAGGATAGCCAAAGTAGTGAAGCTACAACATTATGTGGAGGTTGAAGAAATGGTGAGAAAAGCCGTAAAGATAGATAGGAGGCTAATGATGAGGGGCCAAAGTAAGCCAAACTTTAATTATCAAACCACTTATGGGAGGCCTTCTTCACCAAAGAAGGAAAATCAAGCTACAACCTCTAACAATGCCCCAAAGTCGAAAGTTGACCAAGCAAGGATAGAGGATAAAGTTAGAGGAAAAGCTTCCAATGACCCAACCAAAATGTGCAACCGGGATATCAAGCTTTTAAATGCCTAGGAGTTGGATACATTGCCTTTCGATGTCTAAACAAGTGTATCATGACTATATTCATTAATGGTGAGTTCGTAACTGATAATGAGAAGAAGTATGAAGGAATGCCACTCTTGATAGAGAATAGTGATGAGTCCGAGGAAATAATTGCTACTAATGATCATGTCAGATTGGTAGTAAGAACACCATTGACCAACCAACTAAAAAAGGATGAGCTTCCGCGTGAAAACATTTTCTACACACGATGCCACATCTAAGAAAAGGTATGTAGCTTAATTATTGACGTAGATAGTTGTGCTAAAATGTCTAGTCCATTAATGTAGTACCAACCAAGGATCATCCTAGACCTTACAAACTCCAATAGCTCAACAATAGTGGAGATGTGAGAATTTCAAAATAAGTTCTTATGTATTTTCGCATTGGGAGATATGAAGATGAAGTGCTTTATGATATTGTGCCCATGCAAGTTACACACATTTTCCTTGGTAGGCCTTGACAATTCAATAAGAGATAAGCTATGGGTATTCTAACAAGTATTCCTTCTTCTACAATAATAGAAAGGTTACTCTTGTTTTACTTACACTTAAACATTTGTATGAAAATTAAATGGCATTATACAAAGAGAGTGAGCTTGAGAGTGAGAGGAAAAAAAAAGCAAGATGTCAAAAATCAAAAGGTCACGAAAAATAAGAGGAAAAAGGAAAATGTTGATTTAGCTTTAGAGAAAATAAGAGAGAAAAAAAATTTTATTCATAAAAGCTAATAAAGTGAGGGAATCTCATCATTCTAACCAACTCTTGTGCAAAGAGGTTTTGCTTTCTACTAATGATCTAGACCCATTTTTGCCTAGTGTTGTTGTGTCTCTTTTGCAAGACTTTGAGGATGTTTTTCTTTATGAAGTGCCTAATGGACTACCGCTTATAAGGAGAATAGAGCATCAATTAACTTGATTCTAGGAGCATTATTACCCAATAGGCCAGCTTATAAAAATAACTTGGAAGAAACAAATGAGCTCTAAAGGCAAGTGGATAAGGTATTAGAGAAAAGATGGGCACAAGAGAGTTTAAGTCCTTGCACTGTTCCGGTCATCCTTGTACCTTAGAAGGATAGAACATAGAGGATGTGCACTAATTGTAGAGCCATAAACTCTATTATGGTAAATTATCGCCATCCTATTCCTAGATTAGATGACATACTTGATGAGCTATGTGATTCTATGAATTTCACTAAAAGTGATCTTAAAAGTAGGTATTACCAAATTAGGACAAAAGAAGGGATGAATAGAAAACCGTGTTCAAAATTAAGCATAGGTTGTACAAGTGATTGGTTATGCTATTCAAATTGATCAATGCACCTAGTACATTTTTTAGATTAATGAACCATGTTTTGTGTCCATTCTTATGGAAATTTGTGGTTATTTATTTTGATAATGTCTTGATATATAATAAAAGTCTTCTTGACCAGGCTGATCACTTGAAAGATGTTCTTGAGGTACTTCGAAGAGAAAGACTATATGCAAATCTCAAAAGGTGTAGTTTTTGCACTAATCAATTTGTGTTTCTTGGTTTTTTTGTTGTGAGTTCGTAGGGTATACATGTTGATAAAAGTAAAATGAAGGTAATTCAAGAATGGTTAATTTCTAAATCTATTGGAGAAGTGAGGAGCTTTCATGGTATTACAAGCTTCTGCCGGCAATTTATCAAAGACGTTAGTACAATAGCTGCCCCATTTACTGTTGTTATAAAGAAGAGTGAGAAGTTTTATTGGGGAGAAGCTCAAGAGAGAGCATTTAATTTGCTTAAAGACAAGCTCAACATACACATTTATTGTCACTACCTAACTTTAGCAAGACTTTTGAGATTGATTGTGATGCTTTAGGTATAGGAATTGATGTCGTGTTGATGTAAGAAGGCAACCAATTGTACTTTAGTGAGAAACTCAACAGTACTACCTTGAACTAACTGATCTATGATAAAGAGTTGTATACACTTGTTCGTGCTATGGAGACATGGCAACACTATTTGTGCCAAGGAAATTTGTAATTCACACAGATTATGAGTCCTTGAAGCACCTCAAGGGACAAGACAAGTTGAACAAGAGGCATGCTCGGTGGATGGCCTTTATGGAATCATTTCCATATGGCATCTAGTACAAATGTTGTAAGGCTAATGTAGTAGCCAATGCGTTATCTCGCAAGTATATTTTAATCCCTCCTCTTGATGCTAAGTTACTTAGTTTTGAGGTAATTAAGGAATTGTACTTAGTTTTGAGGTGATTAAGGATTTGTATGTTAATGCCAATGATTTTGGTGATATTTATGAGGGATGCAAGAAAATGATTGCGGGAAAACATTGCATCTCTAATGGATATTTATGGTACTTAGATAAATTGTGTATTACTAATTGCTCTCTTAGAGAATTGCTTGTTAGGGAATCACATAGTGAAGGATTATGGGACATTTTGGTGTTGCAAAGACCCTTGCTATTTTGCAAGAGCATTTTCATTGGCTGCGCATGAGGAGAGATGTGGAAAGGTTGGTGAAAAGATGTGTAACATATTGACAAGCCAAGTCCAAGGTTCAACCTCACAATTTGTATACTCCTTTAGCTATTCCTAAAGAGTCATGGGTAGATCTTTCTATAGACTTCATTTTTTATTTACTTAGGGCTAAAAGAGGTAATAATTTCGTCTTTGATGTTGATCGATTTTCAAAGATAGCATATTTCATTGTTTATGACAAAATCGATGATATATCTCATATAACTAGTTTGTTCTTCAAAGAAAGTGTTAGATTGCGTAGCATACCTAAAACTATTGTATCAAATAAGGATGTTAAGTTCTTTAGCTACTTTTGGAAGACTTTGTGGGTTAAGTTATATACTAAGCTATTGTTTTCGATCTCTAGTCACCCTCAAATTGATGGCAAAACAAAGGTAGTTAATAGAACTTTATTAACATTGCTACGTGCCATCATTAAAAAGAACATTAAAATATGGGAAGAATTTTTACTTCACGTGGAATTTGCATATAATAGGACCATTCATTCCGTAACTCAGTTTTGACCATTTGAAGTAATTTATGGGTTTAGTCCTTTGACTTTACTGGATTTACTTCTCTTACTTGTTTTTGAGCATGTTAATTTAGATAAAAAGAAGAAAGTTGAGTTCGTGAGAAACCTACATGAGAATGTGTGAAAGAACATAGAAAGGCACATGGAGCAATATATGAAACAAGACAACAAAAGGCACTGCAAAGTTATGTTTGAGCTAGATGATTGAGTATGGTTGCATATGCAAAAGGAAAGGTTTCCACTTCAAAAGCACAACAGGTTGTTACCACGAGGAGGTAGGCCATTCTAAGTTGTAGAACAAATCAATGACAATGTCTACAAATTTGATCTTTTAGGTGAGTACGGAGTTAGTGTCACATTTAATGTATCTGACCTTAGCCCTTTTCTTGTAGATAATGAAATTGATTTGAGGATAAATCATTTTTAAGAGGAGAGAAATGATGCGGACATCATAGAGGATCAAGCAAAACAAGAGATGAAGTTGGGTTTCTAAGGACCAATGACTAGAGCATGAGCCAAGGAATTCAAAAAGGCACCCCAAGCATGCATACGGGCCATTCAAGAGGAGGTCGAGGCATTTCATTACGTGGAAATAATGGCTATAGAAGGTGCAAAAATTTGCACATCCATTCAATTTGTACAAAGACCCTAAAACACAAGGTGAGAAAACTGATCGCTACTCCACTAGAAAACAGCCATAGCCCCAGTAGCGACTCCACCAACCTGCGACTCAAGCCTACGGCTGCTTTACAAAAGAAAGTAGTCGCAGCCATTCCCATCTATGGTTAACCTTGTGGTTGGCCAGCAGAGGGTAGCCGCGAGTGCAAGCTGCAGCCATGGTTGACGCCATCGGGTCCGCAGCTCACCCCCAGAATTCTGGCAGGATTTTGCTATTTTTCATTACTTGTTTCATTTTTAAATTGTAATAGTTTAGACTTTTAAGTAATGACTTTATTGCCATTTTAAACCTATATTTATAGCTATAAATAGCCTGCTCTTTTGTAAGACTAATCAATAAGTTGAATCAAATTTTTCTTTGAGGGTTTTCTCCCTTTGACTTCTTGAAAGCTCTTTTGAATAATTTAGGATTTTTTCTAGGTATTCTTGACTTATCAATTAAGTAATCACCTTGGTTGTTGCGCTTTCTACCTTCTAACTTGGTCACTCGTTGGATCGTGAGTTGTTCAAGTTTTGCAATCCAGGGAGTTAAAGGGGTCGGGTTGTTCCATCATTTACACTTGATTATGGGCTAGATCGACTCTTCATATCAAGCTGCACAATATTAAAGCATGACTGAAATTTATCTACTAAGCTTGACAGATAAGTTGATCACAAGTGCATGGTCAACTTTTGGTTATGTTGCTCTAAGTCTTGGAGGTTTGAAGCCCTAGATTCTTTGCAAGCCTGAGAATCATATCACACCAAATCCACTATATCAGCATGCTGTGTCATTGGAGCCATGTTTCCATGAGCCTCCAACTTATGGTTGCAAAGGGCAGGAATGGATTGACACTGGTAAAGTTGTTCCTCATATCCTGCATTGTGAAGATAAGGTATGGGGTGTTAAACTTGTTCATACAGATGATGAGTTCCAACCATTACATTTTACTAAACCTTTTCTTTTGTAAATTTTGATTGAGACCTCAAATGTAGTAAAGTTGAGTTGGTGGTTACTAGCTTAGTCTTAATTCCTCTCCTTGTTTAGTATGTGCTCTAAGAAGGGACATTGGAGCTTTATACCTTTCAATTTTTTTTTTTGATTATATGTGCGTCAATTATTCGGAATAGGACTTCAAATTGGGAGATAGGACTTTTAATGCAAAATATTGCATGCTTAACTTCACCGTTGGGTCAAATAATAAGTGCCCTTAGCTTCCAAATAAAAATAGTAGACTCCTAAAGAATAAAGAATTTAAAGTGAGTATTCTGAAGATTGAAAGGTTATATCAATAACAGCTATCTAATTAGTTTTGTTTGTTTAAAATATTTTTCAATTTTAAGTGTGTTTGTAGGTAAAAAATCATTCCATTTTTATCGTTTCTTTCATGAAAAATTAAATGTTTCTTTTTTCTTTTGCATCTGTCTAACATTAAGGATTTTTCATTTTTGTTGGCTGAGAACGGTAGATTTTGGGGTAAAGAAATAACATAATATCTAAATATGTCCCAAAAAAAAAGAGCCCATTTAGATGACTAGTTTTAGTAATAAAATAGAGAAGTTTTGAAAAAAAAATTATTGCTGTAACATTTTTAAGTTTGCTTTTATGTGAGATAAAAAACTCGTCCAGTCCAAACTGATTAGAGAACCAATTATGTAGAGAAAAAATTATAGTCCAAATGTGGTTTGATAAAACTTTGGAGCTATTTACCCAATAGCAATTTAATATGTTAGGTTGTTTCACTTTGTGTCTGAGTTTCTAGTACAAAAATCTCAACACACTAGGGATGTCCAAAAAAACTTACTGAATTGAAAAATTGGTAAAACCAATCCACGCTGAACCGAAAAAGAAAGGTATTCGAATTGATTTTTGTTATCGGTTTGGGTAGGGGTATGCAAAAAAATAAATTTTTGAACCGCTAATCATCCGAACCGATTTATAACTAATATAAATTAATTTTTTTTAAAAATTATGTTAAATATTAAAGCTTATTTTATGTTAAAGTACGCTTATATTATTCAAAATTGGATAAAATTTAGATATAATTTTATATTTTTATGATTATTTTTGTAAAAATAAAAAAATAGAAAATTTTCAATTAACCATTATATAGTATTAATAAAATAAACAAAAATTTATACTAATGATTTTATTTATAAAATGGAATTAAGAGTGAAAAATGAAAATTTGAAAGAATTTTTTTAAATTTTTTTAAGTACCAGATATACCCAAATTGATTTTTTGAATTAAAAATGGCCTAATTCGTGATTCGAATTTTTGTGCTTAACACTTGTTCAAATTGAAATTTTAACTCATGGCCGAATACTTGATTCATAAATATCCCCACAGGCTACAGCACACAAGTAGACTTAGAGGTCGGCACGGGTCGAATTCCTGCCCTAAAAGTGATTTGACTAATTTGACTTGACCCTATTAGATCAATAATTTTATGACCATAACTCGCCCTAACATCTTTGAGTATTCGCTCCTCCGATACCGAATAAAATAGGGGTTGGTCATAACATTCTCAACCCACCTCATATTTAATATAAATGAAAATCAAGACCCTAAATAAATCTAAAGACAATGGCATACCAATGAAATACCCTGACTCTAGTCTCATTCTCAAAGAAAAGGCAAGGTTTTTTCTTAGCTACAATCTCGGCCTTTTGGTTGGATTGCTAAAAGTGCGCTTACAAGAACTAAAGTTTCAAATTCAAGTAGAAAGTATATACGTCGGCCCCCTACCCTCCATTGGGAGCTTAACTTGAAGTTTGAGACGTGCACAAAGACGACTAGAAAGACGTACAATATGTCATGTATCAATTTTTTCAAATATTACATTTAACACCTTAGTATATGCCAATCTCAAATTACCAATACACATTAGAATCATAACATTTAATAAATAAAATTAAGTTTGATTACAATTTTGAGTACAACTTAAACCAAAAACACAAACTAAAACATTGAACATCAATGAAAAAAACCAAGCAATTCCTCCCATCTTCAATCTTCAATGTTAATACTAGATGGTCCTAAGTTTGGAATCAGTAATAGGAATAATTCAATCACTATAATATAAGTTTCATTAGATTAAAAATACTAACTAGAGCAAGAGAATAATTCGTTAAAAAAATAAAGCCCTAAAATGAAGATAAATTGACATATAAAAAATAACCACATGTATTGGTGGACCTTGAGGAACAAGCAGTCACAAGATTTTGATATACTATTTATTCATCATTAAAATGTTTGTTTTCTCCAAATAGCTTCATCAAGAAAATAGAAAATTTTTAAAATCTTAGTCGATAGATGCATGATATATGATATTAATATGTTGAAGGCAATTGAAACCCACACAAATTAACCACCTATTCATTGATAAAATAACCATAAGATCATGAATTTATCAACTAATCCCATTTTCCAGCTGCAATTGGGTGAAACAATTCAAGCAAGGAAAGTAAAAGCATGAAACAAACAATCATAGTTACAGAACCATTTATCCAAAAAAATCTAAAATGTATCATTGAAAGATGGATGAGACAACATACATTGGCAACGAGTTTAGCAAATACAAATTAAGTAGTACAAAGGAGGAGTTTTTCACCAACGAGTTTAGTAGGATGAGAGCCGAGATGAGAGCCACAGGTGGTAAGAGTAAGAGGAAGGAATACAATTAGGACTTTAGTTATTTAGATTAATAATTTTAATAAAATTACAAGATGGTTCCTTTATGTTTTATATTTATATACTCTACCACTTGAATTGGGTTAGGTACTTGTGGGTTTTTGTCTTCTTGATTCATGTTTGACCCAAGGGTATCCGACATTCATTTGTCTCACTAAAAAAAAGATGGATCGAATACTCTATTTCTCAGATCGGATCGAATTGAGTCAGCTGGATTTTCAAATCGGTGGATTTTTTTTGCCCATCCCTGGGTAGACCCGAGAGTATCATGCGGATTGAGTCGGCTGGATTTTCAGATCGACGGAGTTTTTTTTGCACATCCCTGGGCAGACCCAAGACGATGATGCACGAGGACAAAATTCTGACTTTACCTCATCTGTCGTCTTGTTACCAGTACTCGAGTCATGTCAAATATTATTTGCCTCATTTGTATTCTTAAATGCTGTGGCCGAGTGTCATCTGCATGTCCCTGTTTGTTTTGCTAAAGTTGGCATCCAACCCATTAGCATGAACACAGCCCACAATTTCGTCTAAATATGGGCTCCCTTCAACATAAAGAACGGTTAATAACAGTGAACCCCTTACAAAATATCTTGATTTTCACTTTTACCCCCTAATATTTGTTTTATGTCAACCAGTATGTGCTAAAATTACCATTTACTGTTCTCTCTCTCTCACTCTTCAATTATATTGTCTTCCTTTCTTTGTCTTCTTTTTCCTTTTACTTTTCATTTTTCCCCCTTTGTTCCCTTCTTTATTGTCTTTTTTCGTTGTTCTAAATTTTAGCATTTCTTTTAAGTTTTTTTTTCCTTCAATTGAATAAAGAATATGAAATTACAAGGAAATAGTTAAAAAACCCATTAAAACAAGAATAGTTAAGATGTCAAAAGATGAACTAAAGACGTAATACTACGAGTGTACTAAAATTCATTGTTCACTAACTTGCACTAGTTAACATATTTAACGAGTGCCATATAATCAAATATAAGATGAGTTTTGTTTAACTCTTTTTATTTAGTTGGGCAAACTTCTAAGCTTTTATTAATATGAGCTATATCATAATTTACACAAAAAGCAGATAATTCTACTTCTCATCAACCTCCCTTATTATACACTCAACACCTACAAATTTACCATACTTCATAGTGAATGTAAGCTACTTACTTATGCAAACACTTGGCTATTTCCTTTTTGAAAAAAAAATAATCTGATCAAAATGCCTTGCTAAGCTGAGTTCCACTTTGATGTTGTTGCTGCTGCATTTTTACTGTCTCCATACATCTCTTGAAAACTTGTTCTGCAGCTTGACCATTTTGAGCAAAAACTCTCTGATTCCTTTCCATCCATCCATATAAAGTAAAATGCTGCACCAAGGAAAATCCTTCTTACATCATTCGTGAAGGTCTTCTGCTACAAATGTTGTGTAAGCTATTTCCCAAAAAAAAAAAAAGGTTGTGTAAGCAAAAATAACTTTATCTTTTTTTTTTTTTTGAGGATAAAAAAAACTTTATCTGTAGCCCGTTTCTGCACCTGTAAAAGTAAACTAGACATTTGAAACTTGACCGCATGTAATAAGAATATTCACAATGAAAGATTAAATAATCTACAGCTTTATTTTTATCATCCTTGTGACGCAATGGACACCAAGAAACAGTAACTATACCCACCTGGATGGTCTATTTTCAGTGGCCAACAAATTGTTGCAGGAAATGGACCCCAATGTAAAAGCATTTCCAGGAATAAAGTACTTGAACCGAACTAAACGATGGCAAGAAACTTCTTGTTTTCTACGTTCTCCCAATATCTCCACTGCACATTTAATAGAGGATATGCCATATTTTTCACCATTCCTTATGAAAGAGTATTATTCCACATCAGCACTAGGTATAATGGAAGGTGATAGAATTTCTATAATTTATTTAATTGCCGCCTTTTGCATTTCTTTTCCTGCCCTCAGGCCAACTCTTTTTTATATTATTTTTAGTTGAAGTGCATCCACAAAGTAAAGTAGCTTAAACAAAAAATGAAACAGAGAGAGATAAGAATAAAGAATAAAGAATAAAGAAAGAAAAGGAAAGGAAAAAATAGAAAAAGAGAAAAATAAAGAAGAAAAGAGTCAAGTGACAATCATGATTTATTGACAAAACTCTTATTAATCTGTTACACAACGGCAACTAGACGAGTGTCTAGTAGCAAACAACTACTAGTAGAAATTAGCACCTCATTTGCCAAGAAAGACTGCTTTATGTACACCATTATTGACAGTCAAAATAATGATAAAAAAGTTTTAGACAACTTTAATGACGCTTAGAATTATTAATCCCAATTTATATGGTCTCCTCTCAAAGAAACCATGGCTTCGTTTGCACATAACTTTTCTAAAAGTAGCAAAACATTGTTTAGGGTTATTGTTATAGAAACTTCTCTAGAAAAACGTAAACCAAGTCTCAAAAAATTAAAAAATTGAGTCTGCATGTTACGTGGCATATGCCGGGCATCCAGTGACACCGTAGTCCGATTTTACGTGGATGATGATAATCTAATTCGACATTTATCCTGCAAGAGGGATTTTTTTTTTTTTTTGGTGTGTTTTCCCCTTTTTTGGGGCAGCGGTGTTTGGGGTTGCTGCCCAGGTCAGACTTATTTTTTTAATTAAACTTATACTATTATATGAAAAAAAAAAATTTTAGTTATGGTGAGATTTGAAGTAGCCTAATCAGTAGGATGAAGTTTTAATTGTTCGATCCTCTATTCGTCTGATAGGGTTTTTAATAATAACTTTGTTTGTACTTGTTTTTTAAGAACATGTATTAAAAAATTTTAAACACATTTTTAATTATATTTATGTCTTACATACACCATTATATTTTAACTCACATACATAAAATCAAAAATAATCTTTAAAACTATTATAATAATAATAAAAATTTATTTTAATATTTTTAAAAATATTAAAAAATTAATCATACAAACGAAATGAATAGTATAAGAAGACTCGAGTAACTTCGTAGAAATTTGGTGATCCAGCTCACGAGACGTCCCCACTGAAATGACCAAGTAATTCTGTAGTGGGCGCAAAAGAGGATATATTCTGAAAACAAGCCACTTTTGCGTAGCCGCGCGCCGGTTAAAAAAAGCACATTCTGAAAAATGGGGCTACATCCTGCAAATGGTCTAGGTGAAGCCGCCGGTTAAAAGCACATTGGCTGGGTAGAGTGTGCAATAAAATTATGTACCGTTTGACCGCAAGGAAAGAATTGCAGTTTTAGTATCTAAAGTTTGAGCATCATACCTAAAATGTCCTTAAAGTTTCAAGAGAAATAAATCTGGTCTTTATCATTTTCAGTTGTGAACAAAAAGGACAAGTGACAAAATATGGTCCGTAATATTTTTTTTATATCAACCGAAGAGGATAAATGATAGAATCTTGTCAATTGCTAATGGTGCAAATATGTAGAAGTCATGTTGGTGTTAGTCAAAACAATAAAATTAAATTAATCACCCTTAAAATCAAGTGCAAAGTTATTATTTAATCTATTTCTTCTTCATGCTGATGTTATTGCAATTTCAATTGTAAAATTTTAAAAATATTTTATTTTATTACTATAAATACCATTTATAGGATTATCATTATTAACAGTTGGCTAGATTAAGTCAATTCTTCATTTTTTTGTCAAAATTAAAAAAGGTTAAGGATTTAATTTGTTTTTGTCATTTTGAAATTGTTTAGGCTTTAATTGGATAATTATTTTACTAGGTATTTTTATAAAAAAAAATCATTGTAGTATATTTTGGTAACTGTGTATATGAGATAAACATGTGGGTGGAGAATGTGTCTACACGTGGATGGAGAATGTGTTTACAGTTTTATGTAGATAAATAAGTACACCGAAATAAATGTCAGTACACCCATTGACAAATGATTGTGTTTAAACTTTAATTTATTAAAAATTCTTTAAAGTATAATTTCTATTTCCTAGTAGCGCCTACGATCAAATATTACCCCTAATTAAAAAAATAGTAAGGCACCATACTACTTCCTGGCAACCCTTGTACAGCCAAAAAACTCTTGATTCAAAATAAAACTGGTCTTGGGTGCATACTTAATGGTAACATCGAACAAAAGTTTATAAATTTGGCTATCACTGGTAAGCAAATTCAGTACAAATTGATTTACTGAACAATTGCAAAATAAATTTAGTATTTCAAAATTAGTAAATCGGTGATTTGATATGAAATCTATGTATACCGAATAATTGAATTTGAAATAGGTACATTAGTAGTGTCTGACTAAGTTTATTGAATTTGGTATACCGGATTATCAACTTTGTATCATATTCATAAACAAAACGAAAAAAGTATGTGTGTGTATTAATACATTACTATTTTGCAAAAATACAAAATTAATGTTTAAATGAATAATCGAAAGAATATCACAATATTACAATAGCCCTAGTGAATAAAAAATAAAAAGAAAGAGTGAACTCCAAAAAATAATATTTGAATTCGGCAATACCGATATTGGTGCCGATACCAGATTGAATTTAGTACGAAATCAAAATTGGTACATATCAATTCGAAATCAAATTTTTGTATCGAATTTCAAAACTAAAAAATCTGAATTTAATATATCAAATTTACCAATGCCGACCAATTCTCAACTTAGGCTGTCACAAAATCAAGTTTTTTCCTTTTTTTTTTTTTCCTCCAACGAGGGTTAGCTCAATGGCTGAGTCTCGTTATATTAAGAGAAGTCACAGTGCCAAAAACTTCTTATTAGTAGGCAATAGGTAAGAACCATCGTAAGGTTTTGAAGATATGCCAGTAGCTTACCCTAACCTTAGAATAGTTAACCTTTCTCTGCTCCTAAATTTTTCACACCCAAAAACACCCGTGGATTTAACATTGGCCAAGATTTTAGAACCTAAATTCTTTTGTCCCTGCCCTTTTCCCCTTTTTGCATTGCTTTCAAAAATATATATATTTTTTAATTTCCTCTATCAAATAATGCCGGTTTAAATGGGTTTCAGACGACCTCCTTGTCGTTAACCGCATGGGTTCTAACGCGTCAGATACGCCAATTGAATACATTAGTCGTTGGTAATAACTTAGTCTATTAACCGGTTTTGCTTACGCATAAATGAATACTAAAATTTGTCATGTTTTAAATAAAGGAGGAAATGCATTTTTAGTCCTCCATGTTTGGGACGTGGTCTAAATTAGTCCATATTATTTTAAGAAAAACAGATTTAACCTTCTAACTATTCAATTAGAACCTTTTAAACCAAGATTGGGTCCCCTTTCCCTTCTGTTCACCAACACTGCATGTAAGTCGGGCTGCCCAAAATCCAAAATTGAAGCGAAATCTTCACTTATCTTTACTTCGTCCTACTTCAATAATTGATGGACTAAACTTGGCTCTCGCTAAAACTTTACACCAATTTGTCTATAACCCAAACCTTGGGACCAAATTTGCATTTTCTCCTTTAGATTGATTCGTCACCCAACGTCTTACCATAAAACCTTTTGAATCAGTGTAGACGTAAGCCCGAATCAACTGGCAGCAGCCTCGCAAGTTGAGCACAAAAATTTAATAAAACAAAAAGGCGGGCCGACTATATCTACAGAGGAGAAGTCGAACAACAATTTCCACTCTCTCAATCTTTCCTCAGACTTTGATTCAACCCAACTGTGCTTTTTCTGATAATAGACGTTGCATCCTCTTCTAAACATCTCTTTCTTATTTGCAAAAAACAACGTTAGAGATGACGAGGTTTTTGTGGTGGAACTCTGGTGATCAAGCAACGTCTGCATATCATCCAAATCTGACCATTTCAAGGTGCCCACAGGCCAACTGCTTTTGCAGTCCAACCAAAGTAGCAGGGCTTTCTGTCGCTTGCTTATTGGGGTTCTTTGTGTTGTTTTCAGCATTGAAAGACAGGCCTTCCTATGACATACCGACACCTGATTTGAAACCTCGGAGAAAAGGTATTTTGTACTTAAAAAAACTTTTACTCATCCGCTGCTTAATAGGTAAGGTCGCTTTATTTCCTCATTTCACATAGACACTCAAGCACATGACACTTCGAAGATGGAAGCTATGTTTTCGTATGTGATATTAAAAAGCCGTTGAAGAAATTATTTTTAAAAATTTCGCATATTCTTATTTCTTTTTTATTGGAAGTTTTCGCATATTGTTTTTAAAGTAATTTTTGTCTTGTAGCACATCCAGCCTACGAAAGTGGCTATTTACTCAGTTAGATTTACTAAGTTATCTGCGCTCAAGTCATGATTGTCGGAACTAAATTCATATATTCATTGGTCTAATTTGAGTCACGACATTCTATACTCTAAAACCTTCCTCCCATAAATAGAAGGAATCATATATTATTCATAAGAATCACTGGAAATTATAACTCTCCACAAGGAAACAGAAAACAAAGTAAGAAGATCAATTTCCAATTTGCTTTAGATCTGGCGTTATTCAATAAAACACCTCGTTTTGGATGGTTGTTTTTATGAGTTCTTTTTTAAAAAATTTTACAGTAGCAGTTTTAGAGATCTTTTAAAATTGTAGAATCACTTTGGAATATAAATGCAGATTTCGGTATTAGAAATAGCTACCAAGAACCAATATATTTTGAGATGTATAATTGGGATGATTTCACATACCTCCCCTGAGGTTTTCCATAATTACACATACCTCCTCTCAGGTTTTAAAAATTACACTTACACTCTCTGTGTTTATATTTTTCATAATAAAACAAGTCCATTTTGATAATGTAATCCAAAAACACCAACTAAATGTCTTAAAATATCCTAAATTGCTTTTAAATTGGTCATTTCTTTCTTATTAATATATTTGTTTGTAAAAATTTAATAGATAAAGTAAATTTTATTTTACATTAGTAAGATAACTGAGTTTTGAAGAAATAATATTTGGTGGAGATTAAAAATTTGAGGTAAGATATAAATACTTTTGATATTTTTATGACTAATTAATTAGTTTTTAAGATTTATTTATCTTTTTTAAAAGCAATTAAGCATATTTTAAGGTGTTTGGTTGGTGTTTTTGGGTTATATTAGTAAGATGGACTTATTTTGTTATAAAAAATATAAACACAGGAGGTGTAATTGTAATTTTCAAAACCTGAGGAGTAGTGAGTGTAATTATAGCAAACCTCAGGAGAGATATGTGAAATTATCCCTGTAAAATTCATAACATTATATTCTTTATTAGAAAACGTATTTGAAGTTCTACAATCTTATGAAGGAACCCGTTTTCATGTTCTCCCTCTAATATCAAAAAACTTTGCCATAATGTTCAAAATATATTAAACTACAGGCTGAATTCTAGATTAGTTTCCATCACAAAATTCGACATTTCCTCAGTTTTATAAATCGAATTGTCATGAGCTTCATGCCGTTTAAATTTATGTTTTGAGGGACCCTTTTTTTTCTAATAAGCTATTTTAATATTATGATCATAAATTGTTCAAATATTATAATAAAATCATAATAAATATCCAAATATCAAGACCTATGATTTTTTATGGAAAAATAACCAAGATGTGTTCTTTTTACTCAGCATCAATCCTTTGCCATAGAGTATTTGATATCCAGCTGCGTGTTATATTTGAGAAAAAAGTATAGCGTATTATAGTCCTTATATATATATATATATATATATATATGTATGTATGTATGTATGTATGTATGTATGTATGTATATTTTTTCATATTTTACATTAGTCAATTTTAGTGTCTAGTATTTTGTTCCATTATAATGAGCATGGTCAATGGGATACCAATGATCTATACAATTCAGTAGGTAAAATTTTGTATTACTTTTCTTAGAACGAGGATTCTAATCTCACTGTTCACTTCCCTGTCTCCTTTCCCACTCCTCCTAACATTGTTAAACGAAAAAAAGCAAACAATAACTTTTAAGATATGGGTGCACAATATTTTATTACTAATTACCCCTTTGATTGGACCAAAATTTAGGTAGTTATTTTAACTAATTCATAGTCTTTGTTGCCAAGATCGTATAGTGTTAATGTAGGCCTTCCTTGTGCTACTTGTAAACATATTGGGAATCCATAATTTTCTCCATCTTTTTGCCCCCCTCTGTCATGGTATTAGCGCTACTGTGAAAATTTTGTTAATTGTTCTCTGCCTTGTTTTCGACCCTATTTTTTCCAGAATAGTCTTTTTTTTTTTTTTTTTGCCTTTTCAGTGATTTTTTGGATACAGTAATCACAATAACCAGGGTGATATTCAAATTGCTTATAATAATGCTTTTCATGATACTAATTGTCACTCTACTTGTCAACTAGTGCTGTTCAGATCGCTCATAATGATTTTTTCATGAATGTAATAAACATATTAAAAATTGTAGTCACTTTATTTGTACTAAACATACTAAGAAGGATTGTTACTTTATTCATGAGCATGTTGTTTACGGTATTATTATGCTTTATTCATTTTCTTCGACCAGTTAAACTGCTGACGTCTTATAGTTACTTTATTCATACTAAACAGATTAAGAAGGATTGCCACTTTATTCATCAGCGTGTTGTTCATGGTATTATTATGCTTTATCCAATTTCTTCAACCAATCAAACTGCTGATTTATTCGTACTAAACATATTGAGAACAATTGTCACTCTATTCATCAGCATGTTGTTCACGGTATTATTATGCTTTATCCAATTTCTTCGACCAATCAAACTGCTGACATCTTTTTTTAGGCTCATTTCACTAGGTTGGTAGTTTTCATGATCTCTTGTCCAAATTCAAGTTAGTTTCTACTCAACCATCTTAATTTTTAAGAGGAGCTAAGATATGCAAATGTTGTGAAGATATTATACTAGTATTACCCTTTTATTTATCCATAATTTCGGTAGTATCTACCTGATTAATAGTTTTGATTACAAAGACATACCACAATGTACATGTTTTCTAAAATGCTTTTCGTAGGGCTATACATAGGCCTTCTTTGTACTAGTAAATTCATTGAAATACACAATTTTCTTCGTCTTTGTTTTTTCAGTGTGATAAATGAAATTTTCACAATTTAATGTGTATAATATGTTCTTTTGCAACTGGATTTTGTTTGAACTTACATGTTAGGCTATTCAAAAAAGACTTGATAAAATAAAAAACTATTAAAAATCAATCCGTCTTGAACCAAAAAAAGAAGAGTATCCTTCTATTACCGGTGTAGGTACTTACATAACTAATTTGGGTATTAGTTCACAAATTTACGAAATCGGTTACATCAGACCGATCCATATATAATATAATTTTATATTTAAAATTTAAAAGTTTTGAATTAATTATTATATGGTATTAATAATTTTATATTTATTTATAAAAGTGGAAAAATTTTAAAGAAATTTGAATTTTTTATTTTTTTGTAAAACAATAAATTTAAATGTAACCAGTTGGAATACCCGGTGTATCTGAACCGACTTTTCGAGTAACTAATCATCCCGGCATCCCATAGAGATGGACCAATTCGCAATTCAAATTTTGTCAAATCGGTAATATCGGTTCAAGTCGAATTTTTGCTATGAGCATTCCTATTAACCTACATGGATGTTGTAATACATAATAAGCATTTGTATAGCATGATTTGTTCAAACTTGCTGTTACATACATGTATGTTGTAATACATAATAAGCACTCGTACAGCATGATTTGTTCAAACTTGCAGGGTGGGTACTCAAGAGATTCTTGCGTAGACAAGGTCTATGGGTCCCACCGTGGACTCAACGGTGGATAGGGAGCCACCAATGTTCGGTGGACCCCATCGAACTTTAGTGACTCTTTTATTCACCGTTAGGTCCACGAGTGGGATCCGTGGACCTAGTCTACCCAAGAAAAATCTTGGGATCTCACCGAGCCTTGATGCTCCCTATCCACCGTTAGGTCTACGGTGAGGCTCGTAGACTTGGTCCACCCAAGAAAAATCCTGGGTACACCGCGTGGTCATACATAAACCTGAACTTGTCATGACATGCATTATTCAGCATTTGTCATGACCAATAATTAATGGAAATCGATCACTCGTGGAATATAAGTCCACACTCCTTCAAACTTATCAATCACTTATTTAGGCTTCCTACACATTAATGCGACATCTGTTTGTTTAGTTTATCAGACTGTATTGTTTGTGCACGCATGTGTGCGTGTGTTTGCGTGTGCGTGGTGGGGGTCAATCTCCCTTCACGATTTAAATTTTTTTATGTGATCAGCATTGATATTATAAGTTTCTGTCGTTGTCAGTTTGATTTGTATCCTTTGGCTCAATGAATTTCTTGAGAAGGGCTGTTGCCCTATGGCTGCTTGCTTCACATATAATTTGCTACTAATGAAATTAGAGCCGTTTGCTTGGTATTCGGCTTCCCTTGTCCTCAACTATTTTAACAATTTTTTGGGTCTTTTCACTCATTTTCTTCTGACAGATGTTGATTTGGACGATATTATGGACGAAATTAGGAAACAGAACGAGGTAATAGGAGAATATTTTACCCAGCCAGCTGAGGTGCCACGGGATAAGCTACTTGGTGGCCTTCTACCTGAAGGATTAGATGAAATATCGTGTAGAAGTAGGTATCAGTCAGTCTTGTATCGCAAAGAACAAAAACACCAGCCTTCCTCCTATCTCGTCTCCAGGTTAAGAAAATATGAGGCCCTCCATAAACGATGTGGACCAAACACTGAGTCCTACATTAGAACCTTGGAATATCTCAAGTCAGGCGGCCAACACACCAATTCCACAGGTTGCAAGTACGTTATCTGGACTCCAATCCATGGTTTAGGGAACAGAATACTTTCTTTGGCATCTGCTTTCCTTTATGCTCTCCTAACGAATAGAGTCCTACTTGTTGATCCAAGAAGTAAAATTTCTGATCTTTTCTGTGAACCATTTCCCGAGGTCACCTGGTTACTTCCCTCTGACTTCCCTATTATTAGTAAGTTGAAACGCTTTTATCAGGATTCTCCTGAGAGTTTTGGAAATCTGATGAAAAACAATAACCACGGTAATTCGAGTTCATTTTCCCTGCCACCATATGTCTATCTCCATCTAGTCCATGACTATGATGATCATGACAAGGCTTTCTTTTGTGATCGTGATCAAACTGTTCTCCATGAAGTACCATGGTTGATTTTGAAATCAAATATCTATTTCATCCCATCTCTTTTTTATATCACCTCTTTTCAGCAAGAAATTAGCAATCTTTTTCCAGACCTAGGAACCGTTTTCCATCACTTGGGTCGTTATCTCTTTCATCCCACGAACTTTGTATGGGGGCTTGTCACCAGGTATTACAACACTAACTTAGCTAAAGCAGATGAAAAGATAGGCATCCAGATACGAGTATTTGATAAAGAACCTGACCGTTTCAAGCGTGTGTTAGATCAGATTTTGGCTTGTACAGTGAAGGAGAATTTACTACCACTAATAAATGAGACGAAACCTGCCGTCATTCAAACTGGAAAGCTTAAGACTAAAGCTGTTCTGATTACGTGCTTAAGCTCTGAGTACTTTGAGGCAGTAAAAAACATGTATTGGCAACATTCCAATGTCACAGGAGAAGTGATTGAAGTGTACCAGCCAAGTCATGAAGAGCATGAGCAAAACGAGAAATCAAATTCAGAATATTAAAGCATGGGCAGAAATATATCTGTTGAGCTTGACTGATAAGTTGGTGACAAGTGGATGGTCAACTTTTGGTTATGTAGCTCATAGTCTTGGAGGTTTGAAGCCATGGATCCTTTACCAGCCTGAGAATGATGCTGCTCCAGATCCACCATGTCAGCGTGCTGTATCAATGGAACCTTGTATGCATGCCCCTCCATATTTGGACTGCACAAGGATTACAATTTATTGGTCCAGGGCAAACTTATTCCTCGTATACAACATTGTGAAGACAAGTTCTGGGGTCTTAAATTTGTTGACAGAGACAAGGACTTGTGAACATTTTGTAAATAAATTCCTGAAGGAATAGCATGAGATTAAATTCTCTATTGAACACAAATTTTGCTGTCGGTTGGAATTTATTTTTCTTCTTCTATCAGTCATGGATCGCCTTGAGGCCATTGTAGTAAGCCAGTTTTACCAAAGGGCTTCATAAATGACCATGTAAGTTTAATCCAGGAAGCACAGAAATCGGTTTGCTCCAGTTTAACCAAAGGGCTTCATAATGGACCATGTCAGGTTTAACCGGGAACCACAGAAATCGGTTTGCTCCAGGACTTGTAAAGTACTAAAGGCTGTAATGGTCAAATCTCAACCGCAGCAAAAGTATGCACAACTCATTGGCATCCCTAATTAGATAAGAAAGAGCTTAATGTTGCATAACTGTGCCTACTATAGCACGAAAGCAGGCTGAATATGTAACTCTCAAGGGACTGGGAATTTATGGGCTTACAAATAAGACCATGTAATCTTTCTATAACCACAAGAACGATTCCTTAATTATTTGAGAGGAATGGACGAGAACCAGGAGCTACAATACTATAGGAAGCCCTTAGATGCTTTTTTGTCCCTTTTTTGTTGTAAAAGAGTTCAAATCCTTGGGTAGTGCTTCCAAGTGAAAGAGACACACATTTGACTTTGTGAGCCGAGCTGAGTGCATGGACCATTAATTCATGGCTGCTGGTGACTACCTCATTTATCTACAACTTACATTCCAGAGGTTTCTCACCTCATTGACTGCATTAGTTAATCTGTGCTCGTTATGCAAACAAGTGCCTCTGCATAACAGAGAAATTGAGGGGCTGCCCTGTCTCTGGCCCCCATTGCGGTTGGAGTCGTAGATGTTTGTCTTCCGCATCTAAAATCCAAAACAGCTTCACCGAGAAATATGTCTTACAGGAAGGCAGCTTATCCATATAGATCAATTACACGACTTAAAAAGGAAAGTATCATCAAACCAATGAGGGTCGAAACATGATATCCTAGCTGAACTCGAATGCAGATACCCTGAAACCACTTCAAATGATCCATCAATTTATGAGAAGCCTTCGTTATTCCTCCCCACACAAAAGATAATGAAGTATCCACGTCTGCAGTGTATGAAAGATAAGTTCAGTGATTTTGGAACTGACAAGATTAATTATAGACATAAAAACAGATCTACAGGAGTAACAAAGGAAACCATGAAAATCAAAACCCAAGCTGATTTGTTTGGTGAACTAGTGGCTCCAATAGTAGCGCTGAAAGCAACATCCTGAAATGGACTGGCTACCTTACGACGTGGAAGCCATCCTAGATCCCTGCCTTTTTTCCCAGATGGACATTAATATTCTGTTGCTAGCTGAAGAATACAAAGCAAAGTGACATCATTTTGGCTAATATTTAAGTCCACAATCTTATGCATGCTTAATTGGAAATGATATGTAACGTCCCGGGAAGAGAATAAAAAACTCTACTCCCAGTTCATCAAAGAACCTCTTTTGCTTGCAGTGTTAAAAGAACAGGAGAATTATTCTTTCGTGCTTTGCAGTATAGAAGGCTCACAAGGTATAAGAGCATTACGAATTTTCCCACCACAGACATTAATAAAAGAGAAGAATACAGGGAAGATATAAATGTGTTAGCCTTGGCAAACTCAGCTGAAGGAACCTTTTCTCCGCTGTTGAGCCAGCCGTCTTGCAGTTTCTTTTAGGCTTCATTGGTCTTCCCTTGCTCCTGATATAAGATATGCCTAGCTGGTAGGAAAAAGAAAAGATGCAACAAAAAATTCAAAACTTTAACATGAATGCAAGTCCCAAGGCCATCAGATTTTCCACCTTTGCCTTTGCCCTTTGAAGTACTATCGTCACTCCCCCCCCCCCCCCCCCCCTGCGGCCTGCTTCGCTTTGCCCTTTTCTGAATCCTTTGGCTTGGAGTCCACAGCCCCCCCCCCCCCCCCCCGCAACCACCCACTAACTTATATGACACTTTCAAGGAGACAAAAATAAGTTAATATATAGGAAAGAATTTAAAGTTTTGAACATAGCTCATCAGAATATTACTAGAAACTAGAAATCTCAATGGCACATGCTGGTTCGGGTAAAGGAAAATCATCAATCATCTTGCCAAAAAAAAAAAAAAGCCTTGACTATAAAAAAATATCAGGTTTATTTGCATGTCTTGATACAGCAAACGAAGCAGGGAAGTACAGGACTAGAAATATAGAAATAGAAGGTTAAATGTATTTCTGTCCACTGAAGTAAAGGTTCGAGGCCGTGGAACCAATGTCCTTGTTGACTTTGTGGATTCGAAAATCCAAATTGACTTACAAACAAATTTCAAGACAGCTAGATTAGAAATCAAAGCCAGATAGTCAAGATTTATTCATAGTGAGCCGGAAAATGGGAAAACATACAAAACAGAAATCAAAATTTTAACCAAAGCAATGAAAATAAAATTAAAAAGAAAAAAGACGAGAAAGCAAGCAAAATATTGCTCTTTCTAATCAATGCACCCACAAAAATCTGTGCAATAATGCTAAAGTAAAAGCAAATATACAACCCAAAAAAAAAAAAGACAAAAAAAGAAAGCAAATGTTGCTCTATCTAATCAATGCACCCATAAAAATATTATACACTTGTCGAACTAATAAAAATTTTCATCAGCTATACCGTCCCTAAATCAGTTCAAGAGAGTGGTTGACAATGGTG
This sequence comes from Mitragyna speciosa, assembly GCA_024721245.1. Lineage (NCBI taxonomy): Eukaryota > Viridiplantae > Streptophyta > Magnoliopsida > Gentianales > Rubiaceae > Mitragyna > Mitragyna speciosa. Next base: position 3,374,960 of record CM045573.1, on the reverse strand, counting down.
TGTAGAAAAATGCATGATCAAAAATTTGACACTTGGTATTTTGGCCTCCACAAGTTAAAGTCGGAAAGAGTTTTCTTTAAATTTTTATTGAGAAATGGAATTTTTTTTAAATGTAGGATGGAATTTCTTAGACAAAAGAGCTTTTCAACATAGAAAATTCATATCAAATGTGTGGATGTAATCAATACGTTAAGAAGGAATTTCTATTTTAGGCTATTCTCACTTGTTAAATTTGATGTCAAACCTAAGTCTCTTACTTAATTTCATATATAAAATTTAGATTCGAGGCTGGCATAATTGTCAATCAAATAATCCGTAGAAAATAAAACATTGTAATAGGGATGATAAAATTAACAAATAATTTGTGTAACTTTTTAACAGGGATGTGCCAAATAGATATTGTCCACGATGAATAATACCTGGAAGCGGTCACATCTTGAAAATCGTTGGTAATATTTTTTTACATTCTTGTTACAATGTTTAACATCGATTGAAATAATTGATTGATTCAATTACACTAATAGTGCAGAGTCAGTCACAATTCATATCTAGATATTGAGGTGGTTTAAAAATAAAATTTCATACAGTAAGGAGTCAAAATTTGGATTTGTTGTATATGTTTATAAATTCAAAATTATTATACTTGTCTCCCTTATTTTGTAATTTTCTTAGCAAATCAACTCTTGTCAGCTGATTTTTTATGTTAAAACCTGATTTCCAATCAACATGCTGAATTTTACTTTAAAATTTTTGGAATAGGTAAAAACTACCGCAAGGATTTGAAGATGTGCCAATAGCCTAGTCTAACCTTAGAATGGTAAACTTTCGCTCCTCCAAAAATTTTTCAAGGCCAAAAACACCCGTGGATTTAAAATGGGCCAAGACTTTAGAACCGAACTTATTTTGTCCCTGGACTTTTTTCTTGTATGCATTGCTTTCAATATTTATTTTTTATTTTTATTTCCTCTATTAATGGGTTTCGGACGACCTCCTTGCCGTTAACTACATACGTTCTAATGCACAGCCATGTCAAATACGCCAATTGAATAAATTAGTTGTTGGTAATAACTTAATCTAGTACCGGTTTCCTCACACATAAATAATTACTAAAATTTGCCATCTTTCAAATAAAGGAAGAAATTCATTTTTAGTCCTCTATGTTTGGGACGTGGTCTAAATTAGTCCATATTATTTTAGCTATTTTGATTTAACCTTCTAACTATTCAATTAGAACCTGTTAAAACAAGATTGGGACCCCTTTCCCTTCTGTTCACCAACACTGAGTCGGGCTTGCCAAAATCCAAAAATTGAAGCGAAATCGTCAGTTATCTTTATTTCGTCCTACTTGAATAATTAATGGACTAAACTTGGCTCTTACTAAAACTTTAAGGACCAATTTGTCTATAACCCAAACCTTTAGGGACCAAATTTGCATTTTCTTCTTTAGATTGATTTGTCACCCAAAGTCTTACCACAAGCCTCTGGAATCAGGCCAGACGTAAGCTCGAATCAACTAGCAGCAGCCTCGCAAGTTGAGCACAAAAATTTAATAAAACAAGACGGCAGACCGACTATATCTATAACAACAAATATAAGGGACTTGCATACAGGCAACGATTCTGCAGAGAAGAAGTCGAACAGCAGTTTCCACCCTCTCAATCTTTCCTCAGACTTTGATTGAACCCAACTGTGCTTTTCTGATAACAGACTTAGCATCCTCTTCTAAACATCTCCTTCTTTTATTTGCAAAAAATATAATTTCAAGACCCCAATGGATCTATGATAAGATCGTTGTTTATTCAGAGATGATGAAGTTTTTGTGGTGGAACTCAGGTGATCAAGCAACGTCTACATATCATCCAAATCATATCAATTCGAGGTGCCCACAGGCCAACTGCTTTTGCAATCCAATCAAAGTAACAGGGCTTTCTGTAGCCTGCTTATTGGGGTTCTTTGTATTGTTTTCAACATGGAAAGAGAGGCCTTCCTATGACATACGGACTCCTGATTTGAAACCTTCGAGAAAAGGTATTTTGTACTTAAAAAACTATTACTCATCTACTGCTCGGTAAGCCCGCTTTATTTCCTTTTCACATGGACACCCCACCCAGCACATGATACTTTGAATAGTTGTTTCCAATGCTATTTTATGAAAAATTATACTGTAGTAATTTCTTAAGTAAAACCATATGTGATATTAAAAAGCGGTTGGCGAAATTATTTTTAAAAAATAAATTTCGCATATTCTTATTTTTTTTATAGGAAGTTTTCGCATATTCTTTTTAAAAGTAATTTTTGTCTTGTAGCACACCCAACCTACGAAAGTGGCTATTTACTAAGTTACATTTACCAAGTCATCTGCGTTTAAGTCATGATTGTCAGAACTAAATTCAGATATTCATTGGTCTAATTTGAGTCGCGGCAACCTTCCTCCCATAAATAGGAGGAATCATAAATTATTTATAAGAATCACTGGAAATTATAACTCTCCTCTAAGAAATAAAAAACAAGTAAGAAGATCAATTTACATTTTGCTTTTAGATCTGGCATTATTCAATAAAACACTTCGTTTTGGATGGTTGTTTTTAGGAGTATTTTTTAAAAATTTTTACGGTTATAGTTTTAGAGATTTTTTGTTGATAAATATGTATCTAAGATAAAAAGTAGATTGAAAAACGTATTTAAAATAAAACATGCTTTTATAAATACAAGTCCAAGAAAAAGGAGATGATTGTTTTTTAAGAATATTTTTTTAAAAATATTATTGTAATAATTTTAGAGATTCGTTTTTGTATTCATATACGGGAGATAAAAATGGTAGTTAAAAAATATGTTTATTTTTTTTTTTGAAAAAATATGTTTTTAAAATACAAGTCCAAACAAACCTCGAGTGTACAAAAACACACGAGAAATTTTCGCAACATCAAACCATCATTCAATTTCATTAAACTTCCATGGAACACCCGTACCAAAATATCTCTTTCAGCCACACAAGTTTTATCATAAAATTGCAGAATCACGTTGGAATAAATGCAGATTTCCATATTAGAAAGAGCTACCAAGAACCAATATATTTTGAGAAGTAAAACTCATAAAATTATATCCTTTATTAGGAAAAAAGAAGAGTGTCTTTCTATTACTAGTTCAGGTACTTACATAACTAGTTTGGGTATCAGTTCACAAATTTATGAAATCGGTTACACAGACCAATCCATATATAATATAATTTTATATTAGAAATTTAAAAGTTTTGATTTAATTATTATATGGTATTAATAATTTTATATTTATTTATAAAAGTGGAAATTTTAAAGAAATTTGAATTTTTTATTTAAAAAAAAAAACAAATTTAAATATAACAGATTGGAATGTTCAGTATACCTGCATCGACTTTTGTCGAATCGGTAATATTGGTCTGGGTCGAATTTTTGCCTTATGAAGTGGGTACCCAATTTATGAACATTCCTATTAACCTACATGTATGTTGTAAAGCGTAATAAGCATTTGTACAGCATGATTTGTTCATACTTGCTATTACATACATGTATGTTGTAATATACAAGAAGCATTCGTACAGCATGATTTGTTCAAACTTGCGAGTGGGGTACTCCATGTGGTCATATGTAAGCCTAAACTTGTCATGAAATGCATTATTCAGCATATTTCACGTTCAATAATTAATGGAAATCGATCACTCGTGGAATATAAACCCGCACTCCTTCAAACTTATCAATCACTTGTTTAGACTTCCTATACATTAAGGCGACATCTGTTTGTTTAGTTTATCAGATTTTATTGTTTGTGCACGCATGTGTGCGTTTGCCTGTGCGTATGCGTGTGCGTGTGGGTGGTGGGGGTCAATCTCCCTTCATGATTTAAATTTTTTTATGTGATCAGCATTGATATTATAAGTTTCTTTCGTTATCAGTTTGATTAGTATCCTCTGCCTCAATGAATTTCTTGAGAAGGGCTGTTGCCCTTTGGCTGCTTGCTTCACATATAATTTGCTATTAAGGAAAAAGTAGAGCCCTTTGCTTGGTATTTGGCTTCCCTTGTCCTCAACTATTTTAACAATTTTTTTTTTTTTGGTATTTTTCACTCATTTTCTTCTGACAGATGTTGATTTGGACGATATTATGGACGAAATTAGGAAACAGAATGAGGTAATAGCAGAATATTTTACCCAGCCAGCTGAGGTGCCACCGGATAAGCTTCTTGGTGGCCTTCTACCTGAGGGATTAGATGAAATATCATGTAGAAGTAGGTATCAGTCAGTCTTGTATCGCAAAGGACAAAAACACCAGCCTTCCTCCTATCTCATCTCCAGGTTAAGAAAATATGAGGCCCTCCATAAACGATGTGGACCAAACACTGAATCCTGCATTAGAACCTTGGAATATCTTAAGTCAGGGGGCCAGCACACCAATTCCACAGGTTGCAAGTACGTTATCTGGATTCCAATCCATGGTTTAGGGAACAGAATACTTTCTTTGGCATCTGCTTTCCTTTATGCTCTCCTAACGAATAGAGTTCTACTTGTTGATCCAAGAAGTAACATCTCTGATCTTTTCTGTGAACCATTTCCCGGGGTTACCTGGTTACTTCCCTCTGACTTCCCTATTATTAGTAAGTTCAAACGCTTTTATCAGGATTCTCCTGAGAGTTTTGGAAATCTGATGAAAAACAATAGCCACGGTAATTCGAGCTCATTTTCCCTGCCACCATATGTCTATCTCCATCTAGTCCATGACTATGATGATCATGACAAGGCTTTCTTTTGTGATCGTGATCAAACTGCTCTCTATGAAGTACCATGGTTGATTTTGAAATCAAATATATATTTTATCCCATCTCTTTTTTATATCACCTCTTTTCAGCAAGAAATTAGCAATCTTTTTCCAGATCTAGGAACCGTTTTCCATCACTTGGGTCGTTATCTCTTTCATCCCACGAACTTTGTATGGGGGCTTGTCACCAGGTATTACAACACTAACTTAGCTAAAGCAGATGAAAAGATAGGCATCCAGATACGAGTATTTGATAAAGAACCTGATCGTTTCAAGCGAGTGTTAGATCAGATTTTGGCTTGTACAGTGAAGGAGAATTTACTACCACTAATAAATGAGACGAAACCTGCCGTCATTCAAACTGGAAAGCTTAAGACTAAAGCTGTTCTGATTACGTGCTTAAGCTCTGAGTACTTTGAGGCAGTAAAAAACATGTATTGGCAACATTCCAATGTCACAGGAGAAGTGATTGAAGTGTACCAGCCAAGTCATGAAGAGCATGAGCAAAACGAGAATCAAATTCAGAATATTAAAGCATGGGCAGAAATGTATCTGTTGAGCTTGACTGATAAGTTGGTGACAAGTGGATGGTCAACTTTTGGTTATGTAGCTCATAGTCTTGGAGGTTTGAAGCCATGGATCCTTTACCAGCCTGAGAATGATGCTGCTCCAGATCCACCATGTCAGCGTGCTGTATCAATGGAACCTTGTATGCATGCCCCTCCATATTTGGACTGCACAAGGATACAATTTGTTGGTCCAGGCAAACTTATTCCTCATGTACAACATTGTGAAGACAAGTTCTGGGGTCTTAAATTTGTTGACAGAGACAAGGACTTGTGAACATTTTGTAAATAATTTCCTGAGGAATAGCAAGAGATTAAATTCTCTATTGAACACAAATTTTGCTGTGGTTGGAATTCATTTTTCTTCTTCTATCAGTCATGGATTGCCTTGAGGCCATCTTACTAAGCCAGTTTTACCAAAGGGCTTCATAATAGCAAGAGATTAAGTCCTCTATTGAACACAAATTTTGCTGTGGTTGGAATTCATTTTTCCTCTTCTATCAGTCATGGATCGCCTTGAGGCCATTGTAGTAAGCCAGTTTTACCAAAGGGCTTCATAAATGACCATGTAAGTTTAACCAGGAACCACAGAAATCGGTTTGCTCCAGTTTTACCAAAGGGCTTCATAATGGACCATGTCAGTTTAACCAGGAACCACAGAAATCGGTTTGCTCCAGGACTTGTAAAGTACTAAAGGCTGTAATGGTCAAATCTCAACCGCAGCAAAAGTATGCACAACTCATTGGCATCCCTAATTAGATAATAAAGAGCTTAATGTTGCATAACTGTGCCTATATAGAACCAAAGCAGGCTGAATATGCAACTCTCAAGGGACTCGGAATTTATGGGCTTACAAATAAGATCATGTAATCTTTCTATAACCACAAGAATGATTCCTTATTTATTTGAGAGGACTGGACGAGAACCAGGAGCTACAATACTATAGAAGCCCATAGATGTTTTTTGGTCCCTTTTTTGTTGTTAAAGAATTCAAATCCTTGGGTAGTGCTTCCAAGTGAAAGAGACACACATTTGACTTTGTGAGCCGAGCTGATTGCATGGACCATTAATCCATGGCTGCTGGTGACTACCTCATTTATCTACAACTTACATTCTTGAGGTTTCTCACCTCATTGACTGCATTAGTTAATCTCTGCTCGTTATGCACACAAATGCCTCTACACAACAGAGAAATTGAGGGGCTGCCCTGTCTCCGGCCCCCATTGAGGTTGGAGTGGTAGATGTTTGTCAATACGTAAAACTAATTCCACATCTAAAGTCCAAAGCAGCTTCACCAAGAAATATGTCTTATCGGAAGGCAGCTTGACATACATCAATTACACGACTTAAAAAGGAAAGTATCATCAAACCAATGATGGTCGAAACATGATATCCTTGCTGAACTCGAGTACAGATAGTCAATCTCAACGACATATGGATCCCTGAAGCCACCTTCAAATTATCCATCAATTTCTGAGAAGCCTTCGTTTTTCCTCCCCGCACACAAATAATGCAGTATCCATGTCTGCAGTGTGTGAAAGATAAGTTCAGTTGATTTTGGTGCTGACAAGATTAATTATAGACATAAAACAGATCCACAGGAGTAACAAAGGAAACCATGAAAATCAAAACCCACGCTGATTTGAATGGTGAACTAGTAGCTCCAATAGTTGCGCTGAAAGCAACATCCTGAAATGGACTGGCTACCCTACAACGTGGAAACCATCTTAGATCCCTGCCTTTTTCCCAGATGGACATTCTGAATATTCTGTTGGTAGCTGAAGAATTCAAAGCAAAGTAACATCATTTTGGAATATTTAAGTCCACTATCTTATGCATGCTTAATTGGAAATGATAAGTAACGTCCCGGGAAGAGAATAAAAAACTTTTCCCACCACAGAAATTAATAAAAGAGAAGAATACAGGGAGGATATAAATGTATTAGCCTTAACAAACTCCGCTGGAGGAACCTTTTCTCCGCTGTTGAGGCAGCCATCTTACAGTTCTCATTGATCTTCCCTTGCTTCCCACATAAGATATGCCTGGCTTGTAGGAAAAAGAAAAGAAGCAACAAAAAATCAAAACTTTAACATGAATGCAAGTCCCAAGGCCATCAGATTTTCTACCTTTGCCTTTGCCCTTTGAAGCACCATCGTCACTCCCCCCCTGCGGCCTGCTTCCCTTTGCCCTTTTCTGAATCATTTGGCTTGGAGTCCCTCCCCATAAGTGGATATGACATTTTCAAGGAGAAAAAAATGAGGCAAATATAGGAAAGAGTTTAAAGTTTTGAATTATATAAAGTATGATTCTGAATAGTTCATCAGAATATTACTAGAAAATAGAAATCTCAATGGCACATGCTAATTCGGATAAAGAAAAGTAGTCAATCATCTTCCTAAAAAAAAGCCAAGACTACAAAAATCTATGAGGTTTTTTTGCATGTCTTGATACAGCAAAAGAAACATGGAAGTAAAGGACCAGAAATATAAAGGGTTAAATGTATTTCTGTCCGCTGAAGCAAAGATTCGAGGCCGTGGAAGCAATGTCCTTGTTGACTTTATGGAAACAAAAATCCAGATTGACTTACAAACAAAATTTAAGACAGCTAGATTAGAAATCAAAACCAGAATTAGATTTGACCATGAAGCAGAATACCGAAAAGTCAAGATTCAGTCATGGTGAGCTGGAAAATCGGAAAACAAGCAAAAGGGAAATCAAAATTTTTAACCAAAGCAATGAAAATAAAATTAAAACAAAAGACAAAAAAGCAAGAAAATATTGTTCCTTCTAATCAATGCACCCACAAAAATCTGTACAATAATGCTAAAATGAAAGCAAATATGCAACCCAAAAAAAAAAAGACAAAAAAGAAAGCAAATGTTGCTCTATCTAATCAATGTACCCATAAAAATATTACACACTTGTCGAACTAATAAAAATTTTCATCAGCTATACCGTCCCTAAATCAGTTCAAGAGAGTGGTTGACAATGGTGTGTAGAAAAATGCATGATAAAAAATTTGTCACTTGGTATTTTGGCATTCACAAGTTAAAGTCGGAAAGAATTTTCTTTAAATTTTTATTGAGAAATGGAATTTTTTAAAATGTAGGATGGACTTTCCTAGACAAAAGAGCTTTCCAACTTAGAAAATTCATACCAAATATGTGAATGTAATCATTACATTAGGAAGGACTTTTTATTTTAGGCTATTCTCACTTTGTTAAACTTGATGTCAAACTTAAGGGGTGTTTGATAACTCCACTTAATGTTAAAAATTAATGCACACGTTTGATAACAAAATTCTTCTATCACTTAATACATTAAGTACTTATTTAATTTATACACAAAATTTTAAGTGAAAAATTATCACTTAATTTGTTGAATTTTGGATATGCTCTCTCTCCCTCACACACGCACTCGCACACTCACCCATACACACACATATGCAAACATATTCTTTCACACACACATTTATGCACGCACACACACTTAACACACACAAACACACATAATCACCCTTGCAAACATGCACATGTATTTTTTTCCTCACACATACAATAACATAAACTTTCTTTTTATCACATACGCACACTCCTCTCATGCGCTCTCTCTCTCTCTCTCTCTCTCTCTCTCTCTCTCTCTCTCTCTCTCTCTCTCTTTCACACACACACACACACTCACACTCACACTCACACACTCTTTCACACGCATGCGCACACACTTTCACACATGTCATCAATAAATAATTTCAACTTTTTTTGATAAATTAATTATATTTATAAGGTGAAATATTTAAATTCAGTGTATAAATTCAGTTAATTATCAAACAAATGCAACTTTATCAATTCAGCAACTTAATACTTTCAGTACTTAGATTTCAGATTTCAGACTTCAAACTTAGTTTTACTAAGCGCCGCCTAAGTCTCTTACTAAATTTCATATATAAAATTTAGATTCGAGTCTGGCATAATTGTCAATCTAATAATCCGTACAATATAAAACATTTTAATAGGGATGATAAAATTAACAAATAATTTGTGTAACTTTTTAACAGGGATGTACCAAATAGATATTGTTCACGATGAATAACACCTGCAAGCGGGTCACATCTTGAAAATCGTTTGTAATATTTTACCTTCTTGTTATAGTGTTTAACATCGATTAAAATAATTGATTGATTCAATTAGATTGATAGTGTAGAGTCAGTCCCAATTCATATGTAGATACTGAGGTGGTTTAAAAATAAAATTTCACACAGTAAGAAATCAAAATTTAGATTTATTGTATATTTTTATAAATTCAAAATTATTATACTTGTCTCCCTTATTTTGTAATTTTCTTAGCAAATACAACTCTTGTCAGCTGATTTTTTATGTTAAAACCTGATTTCCAATCAACATGCTGAATTTTACTTTGGAATTTACCATTCTGGTGCTACAAAGGAGGGGATAATAAATATTCAGATAAAATTTTTGAAAGGTTGTGCTGAATAAAATAATAATAACATGAGGAAGGAATTCTTCTTCTGAACTTCATAAACAAATGTTCAAAAATTCACTATAGTTGTCAAAATATTTGAAATCTAGAATGGTTTTCATAAAGAGAGTTATAGGAAGGTGTTGTTGTTGAGAATGGAAAACAGATGAAAGAAAAAGGAATATAAGAAGATTGCAACTTTGTCGTGTTTATTCATCTATTTTCAGCTTCTTAAATATAGAAGAAACATAACAGAATATCAGAAAAAAACTGAATGAAATCTTCAATTCCTAAAATCAAGCTAGAAAATATGAAGAAAACTAACATTCTAAAGACTTGATCTTAAAATAGAACAACAAGAACTGCACTATAGACTAGGTCTACTCCTTATTTGTAGACTAAGTCTACTTCAACCAGCAGTTGATTGAAGCATTTTCTCAACACTCCTCCTTGCTTCAGCAGTTGCAAAGGCCTAATTTATTTCTCAAAGTTTCAATTCTTGCTTTTGGGAAAGTTTTGGTTAACACATCTGCAATTTGGTCTTCAGTTTTGCAATGAAGTTGACAGACTTCCCCTTCTTTTTGTACCTATCAGGAAATAAATTTTGATCTTAAAATGTTTAGTTCTTCAGTGAAAAACTGGATCATTAGAGATATAAATTGCAGCTTGATTGTCAACATGAATTTTTGTTGGTTCCTTCTACTGAAAGTGTAAATCAGCAAGTATTTTTCTGAGCCAAAGAGCTTGGTTTACTGCTACAGTGGTTGCAACATACTAAGCTTCAACTATACTTTGAGCTACCACATGTTTTCTTGAACACCATGAAAATATTCCTGATCCAAAACTAAAATAGAAACCTATTGTGCTTCTCATATAAATAGCTGAACCTGCCCAATCACTATCAGAATAACCATAAAGCATAAAATTCTGACAATGAGAATACTTAATACCATAATTGATTGTATCCTTGATGTATCCCACAATCCTCTTGGCAGCTTGGAAGTGCACTTCACTTGCACAATGCATGAATCTTGAGAGTAGACTCACTACAAACATGATATCTGGTCTAATGGCTATTAGATACATTAAACAACTAATCAAACTCCTGTATTGACCTTCATCAACTTTGCTTGCTCTATCATTCAAGTAAAATTTTTCCTTCTGATTCATCGGAGTACTTATGAATTTGCAATCGTCCATATGAAACTTCTTGAGTATCTCCTTTGCATATTTCTTCTGACATATAAATACTCCATCTTGGTTTTGATTCACCTCCAATCTTAGAAAATAGGACATTAAACCAAGATCCGTCTTCTCAAATATTTGAAGCATTTCTTTCTTAAACTCCTTTATATGCTCCTCATTACTTCTTGTTACAAGCAAGTCATCAACATAAATAGAAACAACTATCAAATCATCATGAGTTCTTTTTACATATAACGTGGCTTCGCTTAGGCTTTTAACAAAGCCAAGGCTTTGAAGATAATCATCAATTCTGTTATACCATGCTCTAGGAGCCTATTTAAGGCCATATAATAAGGCCTTTTTCAACAAGAAAACCTTTTCCTCCTGTCAACTAACTCGAAAACCTTTAGGTTGCTCAACAAATATCTCGTCTTACAAATAGCCATTTAAAAAGGCAGATTTAACATCTAGTTGATGAACCTTCCATCCTTTTTGTGCTGCCAAGGCGAGAAGCATTTTGATTGTATTAAGCTATGCTACTGGATAAAAAGTCTCAAAGAAGTCCACTCCAAACACTTGAGCATACACTTTCATGACCAATCTAGCTTTGCATTTGTTTATCAAATCATTTGGGTTTAGTTTGGTTTGATAAACCCATTTGACTCCTATAGTTTTTTTTTGTGTTGAGGCCTATCTACCAGTTCCCATGTTTTGTTTTTTTCAATCATCTTAAGCTCCTCCTCCATTACAGCTACTCATTTCCTATTAGTTGCAGCTTCATCATATCCTACTGGCTCCATTACAGCAATATTACATCTCTGATAGATGTCAGAAAGTAATCTGGTTCCCCTAACAGGTTCATCATCCACAGTATCATCCTCGTCTTGAGAATCAGGCTTCTTAATATTCTTCCAGTTCCAATTCTCTGACTCAAGGAACTTGACATCCCTACTGACAATTACTTTGTTGCTTTCTGGCAAATAAATTCTATAGGCTTTGGATATTGTGCTATAGCCTACAAAGATCCCGACTTCTGCTTTTTATCCAATTAGTCTCTCTTCACTTGAGGAATGTAAGAGAAACAAAGACAACCAAAAGCTTTTAAAGTAAACAGCCTTGGTTTATAACCATACCACGCTTCAAATAGAGTTTTTTCCTACACACCTCTTGTTGGTAACCTAGTTAGAAGAAAGACTGCTGTATTTGTTGCCTCAACACATAATTTCTTTGGAAGTCCTTTGTCACGAAGCAAGCACCTAGTCATCTCCATAATCGTTCGATTCTTTCACTCCACGACACCATTTTGCTGAGGAGTGCAGGGTGCAATCAACTGATTTTCAATGCCTGCATCTTCACAAAAACTGTTGAATTGTTTAGAGGTGTATTCAGTTCCATTATCAGATCTGCTTGCTTGCATTTTGCTTCCTCTTTGAGTTTCCACCCAAGGTTTAAACTTCCAAAAGATGTTAGCCACCTCAGTTTTAAGTTTCATAAAATAAATCCAACACATCCTTGTATGATCATCAATGAAAGCAATATAGTGCTTACTACCATCCAATGATGGTGTTTCTTTGAATGGTCCTCCAACATCTCTACATAGTAATTGCAATTTCTGTGTAGCTCTTCAGGCCTTGTTTTGTGGAAAAGGAAGCCTTCCATATTGATAGGCGACACATGCAGAAAACTCATCCTCAATTTCAGGCAAACCTTCCACAAGATTGTTCTTCTTCATCAAAAGGAGAGTAGCATGATTAACATGCCCCAATCTCCTATGTCAAAGTACTGCATTGCTCTCTTCTTTGTGTACGGTAGCTTGCTCTTCCTCCATTAGAAAAGAGAGAAGCTTTTTTCCTTTCATTTTGATTCTAAATAATTCCCTACATATAAGACATCAGAAATTAACTTCAAACCTGTATAGCCTTCTATTGCTACCATTCCTTTACATTTTGCTACAATGCAAGCTCCATTCCCAATTCTAACTTTACGTACAATAGTCTTGTCTAATTCTTTGAAGGCCTCTTGATCACAAGTCATTTGGTTTGTACAACCACTATCAATAAGCCAGTTTCTAGTGGAGCTACCAGTGGAAAAACTTAATGCCACAAAGAGTTGCTCCTCATTCGGTTGATCCTCCGCAACCCTTACTTTTCCTTGCTATTGTTGGGACTTGCATATTTTCTCTACATGTCCTGATTGACCACACTTATTGCATTTTACATTTGGTCTTCACTAACATTTTTTTTGTGAATGATTAGTTTTTTAGTAATAAGGACAAGATGGGTAAACTTGAGTGTTGCTATTGTTTTTGTTGTTGTTGTTGTTGTTTTTGCTAGAACTCCCAGGCTTGTTGATATTCTGCAATTTCTTCTTATACTTGCCACCATTGTTGCTTTGTGTTTTGGCTTAAAGAGCACCCTCCATAGATCCTTTTTGCCTTATAAGCCTTCTATATTCTTGTGCCTGTAATGCATTCAACAATTCTGCCAAGGTAATGCTTGACAGATCTTTTGAGTTTTCCAAAGAAGAAATTGTAGCCTCAAACCTTTCAGGAATTGTAACCAAAACTTTTTGTAATATTCTAGAATTAGAAAATTCAATACCAAAAAACCTTACTTTGTTCACAATGCCAAGAAGCCTAAGTGTATTCCTTGATTGTTTCTGTCTCCTTCATACTCTGCATCTCAAATTCTCGAAACAAATTCATGACTTGCATCCTTTTGACCCTTCGTATTCTTGTTTCAAGAAATCCCAAATCTCGTTGGCTATTTTCAGTGTCATTATTCTTGCAAAAAGGTCAGACGAGATAGCTCCTAACAGACTTGCTTTTGCTTTGGACTCTTTCTGTACCCTTTCCTTATGAAGTTTGATTTAAGCCATAGTTGGATTGTTTGGAAGAGGAGGAACTTTATACTCATTTTCAACAGCCTCCCACAAATCATTTCCGTCAAGATAGGCTTCCATTCTTACAGCCTATGCTTGATAATTTGTTCCGTCAAACACTGGAAGTGGAATTGTAGTGAATGAGATTTCTGAACTCATTTTGAATTCTTTTGTGGGTTGTGCAAAGAAGGTGGCAGTTGTTTAAGATATTGTGTTCGGTTTCCCTCAATCTCATAGGTCCCTCAAGATAGCATGCTCTGATACCAATTTGTTGTTGTTGAGAATGAAAAACAGATGAAAGAAAAAAGGAATATAAGAAGATTGCAACTTTATCATGTTTATTCATCCATTTTCAGCTTCTTAAATACAGAAGAAACATGAATGAATATCAGAAAACAAACTAAATGAAATCTTCAGTTCCTAAAATCAAGCTAGAAAATATGAAGAAAACTAAATACTAAAGACTTGGTCTTAAAACAGAACAACAAGAACTGCAATATAGACTAGGTCTACTCCTTATTTGTAAACTAAGTCTACTTCAACCAGCAGTTGACTGAAGCATTTTCTCAACAAAGGGATATGGGAAAGGGAAAAAAAGGTGCTTAGGGAACAAAGTAAGGGATTAGGGAAAATAAAAAATTTTAGTTTTGGAGATACTGGGGAAGTAGTTTAGTCGCATTAGAAACTCTTCTAACTTTAACATGTTACATTACTATTTCCTATGGAGTTAAAAAAATGTATGAAATGAATGCCAAAAAAAAAAAAAAAAGGCAGGTGGAAAAAATCATTGTGCCTAAAGAAAAAACAAAGTGTGCAAATATGGTTTATGACAAGAAGTTTTTTCTTTTAACCTAAATGATTTGCATGCAGACTTTGTTCCTTGAAGTTTAGACCAGAAAATATTGGACTTTTGAAGAGTGAGCCATCACAGTTTAACACAAATTACTCTAGAAAGAAAATTCTTGTATGGACCCGATCCACGGGCCTGTGGATCTCGTGGTCTAAAATAGAGCCACATAAACATTCTTGCAACACTTTACATTACTTTCTTAAATCAGTATGCATCATTATGCTTATATGATACTCTTTTAAAATACAAAATCCATAGGTGAAGCCATGAACTTGGTTCATGTAAGAATTTCCAGCTCTGGAAGAAGGGAAGGAAATCAAAATTTGTACTTCAAAGTCAAATCCTTTGTTCTGATTAACTGAAAATAACAACTTGTGGAGGCTTTCTTAAAAATATAGCAATTAAAAAATAATAAGGAAGAAACACGCATGAAACAAAAAGCATGTGAAGAAAAGGCACAAAAAAAAAGGTTGCCTGAAAACCGATAAAGACGTAAGGCTGTTGTTTGATGGACAAAGACTTGCAAAGATCCAATAGAAGAAGAACTCAACAGCTCTGAAGAAGTCATCTATGCGTACATGACCATGAGGCATATTGGCAAGTAGGAAAATACGTTTATGACTATGCATGAAGATTGAGGTATGAGACACGAATGGAATTTACACAATCTTATTTTATAGGAAAGCATATGTATGCAAAATTAATGGGGTACTTGAGATAGTGAAAAGCAGAAAAGGATGAATTATTTACCAAAGAGACAACATTATTATACTTATCAAAGTTAGATTAAACTAATAGTCACGAAAAAAACACTCATCTAAGCACACATCACGAACCAATCCAAAAGGCAATTGCTCACCTAAGCAGAAAAGGATGAAAGCATATCAAATTTCGGATAAGATTTTTCCAAGTCAAAGGTAGTGCAAAAGTTTGCAACTGCCACTGAAATTTTAGATGACTTGGTCTTACCGTCATGACAGCAACCACATGGTATGTTTTTGAGTAAATCCCAATCATTTACTCCACGTTTGGTATGCGAGAATGGGGTGAAATGAGAAGACCTTTTCAAATTGTTTATTTCATTCTCACGTTTGGTATAGATATTTTAAGTTGGAAAGGCCTTTTCTACTTCAAATGTCATTTCAACTTTTTTCTAGAATTTCATTCCTCAATAAAATCTAGAGATAGGCATTTCCAACTTCATATTGGAAAGACCTTAAAAATAAGAGTCAATTTTATCCCCTCACATTCTTTTTTGCTTAGGAGACATTCACTAATTTTTATTTTTAAAATTTTTAAAATATTAGGTTTTAATAAATTTAATTATAATTTTTTATGATTTTTAAATCACAATCAATTTAATATATGCTTAGAATTTTTTTTCTTTTTCCTATAAAAATGTTTAAATTACTATTTTTAAATTTTATGCAAATGTGTAAAAACTAAACTTTTTATAAATCAAATTAAATTGTGAATGTAGTTTCATTATTAATCTTTTCACATTTTTAATTATAATGCTAATAATTATAAAAAATTTAAAATTAATTAAAGAGTATAATTATTTTAATTTTAACAAGAATATTAAGAATTTTAAAGTTAAAAATATTAAAGTCTTTTGTAGGCATAGAATTATAGACAAACAAAATAAAAATATGATATATTATAGTGTAAAGAATTAAGGGCAATTGAGTCAAATTAATATATATTTTATTCCACTCTGACACCTAAATGTGGTTATACCAAACATTGGAAAAGGAATAAGCATTCCATTCTGACTTGGATTACCAAACAATGGATTGAAAATTTTTTTCAATTTATTCTGGGAAGAAAAGCATTTTGGGTGAAAAGCCTTTTCCATTCTGGAGCATTTCGGTATACCAAACGTGAGGTTAAGGGTTACCAAAATAAAGAATACTAATCCTTATTTGGAAAATGATGAATACAGAAAATCATGAGAAAAAAGGGCAAAAAACTTTGCCAGCCATTAAATTATTTCAATCATAAAGTTTTGATCACTAAACTTTTTTTTGCTTCAAAAAGGTCATTGAACTGGTAAAAATGGTTACTTATGGTCATTCCGTCAGATATGGTCGTCAAGTAAGGCGGGAAAAAAATTTTTTTATTTAAAAGAGGTCACTGAACTCATAAAAATGGTTACTTATAGCCATTCCATAGTTTTAAAAAGGTCCCTGAACTTGTAAAAATGGTCACTTATGGTCATTTCGTCAACTGACGCTGTATGGCTTAGCAGCAAAAACTAACAGAATGAACATAAGTAACCAATCTTAAAAATTCAGTGACCTTTTTGAAATAAAAAAAAGTTGAGTGGTCAAAATTTTACGATTGAGAAAGTTTAATGGCCATCGAAGTAATTTGACCGAGAAAAAAAGGAAAAGTATATGATCAAACAAAATAGCGAACCCCATAAAATACTTAGGAGTCTAAAAAAAGATAAATTGCCAAAAAAGAAAAAATACACGGTAAATAATATAATAAATAAAATAAACCCCATAGATTACATGCAAAGGGGTCTTCAAAAAAATAAAAGAAAGGAAAGAAAGTTTGAATAAAAAAAAGTGTGAAAAAGTAATTGAAAAACAAAAGAAAAAGTCAAAATAAGATTCAAGCCTTAAGAAAAGGAAAAAAAAAGAATAAAAAGCAAAAATAAAAAGTATCCTATAAAAATTAACAGAGTGGCTTGCGAAAAAACAAAAAGTAATAAAAGTGCTAAGTTTATCGAAATTCACACAAATTCAAATATTTCATTCACATGAATCACAAGGAGGCATTTGTTGGCCCTCAAACTATTACGAATTTGAAAGTCCAAAAACCGGTGACTGTACATGAGGCTGTGACGAATAGGATTTGAATATCCAAATGATTTCAAAAGCCTAAGTACATATCAGATCCAAAATTCTCAGATTCCAAATACAAAGTTCGAAAGCTGGCGAGGCTACGTATGATAAATTTCAAAAGTTCATGTAAAATTCAAAAGTCCAAATAATTATGTAATCTCAATGACAAAGGTTGTGAACGGCAGTCTAACACGACGTGATATATGGTCCAACACATGAGGTTCCAAGTGTAATGATAATAATCAGAAAACTTGATTAATCCCTTATTGTTATTTTAACAGATTGAGTTGAGTTTGACATCGATGATCTAGTCTTAAAATTATATACAAAAAGAAGAAAAGAAGTATAATACCTATCCCACGTTAGAAAAGCTAAGTGAAATGGACCAATGCACAAGTTAAACTAGAGTATTCAAATCCAACTTGAAATATCTATTTTAGGCTAGTGAGAATGAAGGCCAAATAGTTGGATTTGACTGCTAAGAGTCTGGTTGCGGCATTAACTTGCAGCCCTAGCGCGTAACAGAATAGTATCAGAGTGAATATCATGTGGTTTCTGCACAATGTGAGACTGGATCATTAGTATTGGGTCGCGACTAGGCAAGAGAATAGAGGAACTAAGTGCTACGTTAGCCTAAAAGAGGGAGCTATTTCTAGAGCTCATACGTGCCACTTTTAAAATCCAATACAACTAAATAAATAGTTCGGAACATGTATTAGATTGGGTTTTGTGAGAACACAAAGCCTAATAAGGAGGAATGAATATCAGAGTGAATATCATGTGGTTTCTGCACAATGTGAGACTGGATCATTAGTATTGGGTCGCGACTAGGCAAGGGAATAGAGGAACTAAGTGCTACGTTAGCCTAAAGGAGGGAGCTATTTCTAGAGCTCATTCGTGCCACTTTTAAAATCCAATACAACTAAATAAATAGTTTGGAACATGTATTAGATTGGGTTTTGTAAGAACACAAAGCCTAATAAGGAGGAATGAATGTAATATCTCTGTCCCATATCAAAAAAGTTCAATAACATGGACTAATGTATAAGTTAAATTTGAGCATTCAAATCCAACTTAAAATATCTATTGTGGAGTAGCGAGGACGGATCTCAAATAGTTGGATTTGATTGTTGAGACTCTAATTGCAACTTGACCCTACGAGTTAGGAACGTGGCAAGAAGATTGTGGGTCAAAAAAATTAAAAAAAAAAGAGGAAGAGGAAGATAAAAACACACGAGTTCAGAATAAAGAAATCAATAATCATATACAAAGAGAAAATACATAGACGGCAAGACCAAAAGTCTAGATATTTCAGAAATTTCACAAGGAATCTCAACGTGTAAAATCCTTAAAACTTTTTTTTTTTTCAAAATGACAAGGTAAAGAATTCCAACACTCCCTGATGTAACTATGTCTATAAAATGGACCACATACCGATGAAAAGAAAATTCCTTGATCTATTTTTTGCTCATTAAATTTTTTATATTTTACACTTTTCTGTTCCATTAATCAGAGATTTTCTTTTCATAAGTTTGTAATAGCAATTTATTCTTTAGTAAATTGGAGTTGTGAACTTATAAATTAAGCAATCAATATTAACATTAATTATGCTAATGAAAATTTAGCGTACAATTTTCTTAAAAAATAAATTCCATTGATTCGAAATCCCGAAAAGTTTCGAATTGAAGCGAACATCCTTACATTTAAAATGATGCATAGTGATATCCGAATATTCAAAATGTGTAAAATTGGTCCCAAATTCATTTTTCACCCTTTTTTTTTTCCTAAAAAGGTTATTCTACATCACACTCTTATAAATAAAGGAGTTAACAAAAACACAAATTTTACTTTAAAAAGGGCATATCTAATCTAATCTAACTATATTATAAAAAGATAGAGGGAGTTTCTATAGCCCTCTCATTTTGCCACGTGTCTATTTTATTGTATGTCCTTTTGCCACGTGGCTTCTTTTACTTAACTCATTCTTCTTTGGATGGTAAGTTGCTATTGTATGGCCCGGTCTAAATGATAATTAATCTATTTAATCTCAATTTAAGTGACAACTAATGTGTGGCTCTTATTTTGTGTTTCTTCTCCTTTCTTTTTATCCTTTTTTTATCAATTATTTGTATTACAATATATGTTGTCTCATACAAGCGGGGTGAGACTCCCAATAATATTTTGGGTGTGACCCCAGATTGTTTTGCCACACATAATTGGAGGTGTGGCTCCCCAATCCTAAATCTACCCCTTTTACCCCTCTCTCTCCTAAATGCCAAGGCCGGGATTTGAACCCCCGACCTTGGCACGAGGCCTTCCCCTAACCCCTAAAGTAGGCTCTAGTGGCTCCTTCCTTTTTAACTATATTGACAATACTATAAAATGGATTTTGACATGTTATTTTGGATTTTTTTAGAATTTTGTACTAACTTTTTTTTTTATATTTTTAAATAATAAACTATTTACTTGAGAAAACAATTATCTTTTTGAACAAGTAATATGTATACATATCACTTGAATAAAATTTATGAATGAAAATACACCAAAAAGTGATAGGTCTTGCTATGAGTTGCGAAAATCATGTGAAGAAATTTGTTATTTTTGTTGATGGATGGTTTGTGATTTTATCTTTTCTTCTGATTGAATTGGTATTTTGATATTATGCTTATAGTGTAAAAGAAAAAATATATGTTTTCAATACTTCCACTCAATTATTATTTCTTCTCTATAAAATACTAAAATGGACATACAATATCAGATGGGGTTAGGCTGTGCAAGCTCCCCTAGTATTCAAACAAAAAGTTTTGGTTTTCATTTTTCTCCTTCAATACATTAGCACGCGAACAGACCGTGACCATTTTAGACCAAAACAAGTGCTTCGAAATGCGATTTAGAGCCAAATTGCTGCATTTGTTATGGTTTGGGGACTAAAAGGCATCAAATTATATGTGAATGACTAAAAAAGGGTAATGGGCAAATGTCCTGGACTAGATGTGCAGTTTTCCAACATTTGTTTTATTTATTTTTGGCATTTTTCCCTTGTTCTTTTATACTACCGGTTTAACGGGTTCAAGGTTACCTCCCCCATAATAATTGACCATACGTTTCTTATTCCCATCATTGTGAGATACGCCAGTTCAACAAATGATTCGGTGGCGATAACTTTTATTTATAGTAATAAGATCGATTCTTTAGGGCAGCATCCATGAACAAATAAATTGTTTTTAATGTTTTAAAACAAGGGAAGATTTACATTTTTAGTCCTCAATGTTTGGGAAATACTCCAAATTAGTCCCTAACATTTCAACAAAATAGATTTAGATCTTTAGCTTTTCATGTGGGACCTATTATGGACAATTGGCAGCTTTACTTTAATTTAAACAGAAATTAGCCAACTCACATGGGTATGGGTTGTGGCAGAAAACTTTAGAGGTGACATTTTTTTTTTTGGTGCAAATGAATATAAGTTTATTTTTATTCACTATAGAGTTATCTTTTCTTTTTTAAATTCTTGTCGTTTTAGACATTCTTAAAAGTAATTCTCTCATTACTAAAGTAATTTTTAAGATGTGTTTTGGTGGACTAAATTCCGCCTACTCTTTTGTAACATTTTTTCCATAATAAGATGGGAAAGAGAAAATGATGGTGACACCCATCTAAGTCCCATATGCCAATTTCAGCCTGAAATTGAAGCAAAGATCTTCAATTGTGCTTTTCCTCAGAAAAAAAAAAAAAAAAGAAAGATCATCAACTCACCTTGATTCGTTGTTGAGGGACTAAATCTGTTTTTCCCAAGACTTTAGGACGTAATTAACTTAGTCTACTGGCCAAGTACTGGTGGGGACCAAAATTAGATTTCAAACTATATATTGATAAGTCAAAAAACTCTTACCACGGGGGCTTTTGTACAAATTCACCGCAAGTTTGCGTCAAACGAGTCGCGTTGCAAGTTGATCAAACGACTTTCATACAATGGCTGACTCACATATCAACACATCCAACGGGCGGACATGTATAGGCAACCCATTGGACAGATTAAGTCGAATAAGAGCCTCTCTCCTCTCTCTCTCTCTCTCTCTCTGTCTATCCGCGGATTTTTTACTATTCTGAAATTTCCTCCGAACCATTTGTCTTGAGACTTTGACCTCTCTGAAATTTCATCAAAACCATACTCTTTTTTTCTTTTTTGATTTGCAAAAACCATGTTAGAGATGGCGAGATTTGGGAGGAGCTCCGGCAGTCAAACAAAGCCTGGAGCATATGCTCCAAAGCATACAATTTCAAGGTGTACAGAGGCCAAGTGCTTTTGCAATCTAATCACAGTGATGGCTATTTTCCCTGTTTGCTTAATGGGATTATTTGTATTGCTTTCAGCGGTAAAAGACAGGCCCTTCTATGACCTTTGGAGCCATGATTTGAGACCTTGGAAAAAAGGTAGTTTTGTTGTACTGTACTTTACTCATTTGCTGCTTCTTTTTTTTTTTTTTTTTTTTGGCTTCTTTCTTTTTGGTCAAATAATCATTTGTTGCTTAATCAATCCGTTTAACTATTTCTTTACATCACAGTGATACTCAATCTGGCACTTTGTTTGTTTGTTTGTTTGTTTATTTTAGCAAATTGAACCAGCTGAAGTTGCTATTTAGGGTAAGTGCATAATTGGTCATTAATTTATTTAAAGTCTCATTTATGTGCAGAACTAATTAATTTTGTTGACAATTTATCCATTGATCTTTTAAAGCTTTGCTATTTTGACCTTTCTGTCAATTAGCTCTGTTATCTTAATTGTCTACAGGATCACTGTTGTCATTGCATCCTAATTTTCTTAGATATATAAAAAAAAATTGCATAATCGTAGGCTTTGTAATGTTTAAAACTATTTTTTGAGACTTGTAATTTTTGTTGTTGAAATGTGTTAAGTTTATGATCATTAACCGTTCAAATATTACAATAAATTCAAACATCCAGATTTTCAAGATTGATTTTCATCTGAAATATCAAGACCTGCCGCTTTTAATAGAACCAACCAATATGCGTTCTTTATATCTTGCTATTTGGTCTGTGCATTTCGCCCTTCTAAACTTCTTTTCAAAAAAAAAAAAAAAAAAAAAGAGTTTCCCACTTTTTAAGGGTCTAACAACCTATTTATTGCTTCAAAGAAAAAATAAAGCTACCATATACAAATTAAATTTATATACATATTCTAGAATGCAAAATTAATTTTTATAAATTAATACTCTTTCAAAAATTAAAGCAAAAAGAATATTGAAATCTGCACACACATAGTGTAAAGCTCTTTGAGTCTAATTTTATTTTATACAAAACAAATAGCATCTCAATCTGACTTTTCTCTACTGAGTTATTATCTACTTGTTACTATTGTGCAGTGCAGATTGATACGCATTTTTAGTTACAAGTTGTTTTACTCTCCTTCAAGTATGTAAATACCATCACACTTACATGAAAACATCTCCATATGTTATGCTTTAAAGATGCGTTTGATTTATGAAATAATACATAATTGGATTTGCTAATCTCATATCATCGCATGTTTGGTTACTTTTTGTGCATGGGATTAGTCATCCCATTTAATTGAAATAATCCCTTCTACATGGGATAAAATAATCTAATAGGAAATTAGTATTAGTTATTCTGGAATGACACTCATATGGGACAACAAAATCTTAGACTAATTTAATCCTACCACCACCACTAATATCACCCCAACGTGGACCACCACTACCATCACTATCATGCACTATAACTATTACTATTACCATCACCACCACTATTACCAAATTGCACCACCATTTCCAACATTTCCAACATGCACCATAACCATCGAGCACAACCATCACCACCGACTAAGCATCACCATTACCACCGAGCACCACCATCACCATCTTTCACTAATGCACTACCACCACCATCGAGCACCAGAACTATCACTACTATACAACACCATTGTCACTATCACCACCATCTACTATTGTGCACCACCACTTTTGAGCACTACTACTACTACTACCATATAACACTACTACCACTATTGTGCAACACTACCATCTATCACTGTACACTACAACCACCAGAGCACCAATACTACCACTGTTGTTCAACACCACCACCACTGTTGTGAAGCACTGCCATACACCACCATGCACCATCACAACCATCTATTATTGTGTTATATTTTTACCAAATAAAAATAATATTGTAAATGTAGGGTGTATTTTGATCACTAAAACTGTGATCTGGTCCCCAACCAAGTACACAATAAGATTGTTTCTTAAAATATTCTGTCAAATTCCATATTAACCAAACACGAGACAACTAGAACTATTAATATGAGGATGACTCATTTTAGGATTCATACTCCGGGGATAAGTTTTCCCATTCATATAGTCCATGAACCAAACAGCTGTTTTTCCATTATTTTAGACAATTTATGGAAATACAAATATGAAACTTTAAAGAGTTAACTAACGTACGAAACCGTAAATTAGAAAAATCGCAAATCTTAATAAAACACTTGTTCATGGATTTTGAATAAATCAAACAAACATGCAGACAAGATGAAAGCAAACACAGTCTTAGCATTTTATCTTTTATTACACTGTAATGAAAAAAAATTTACACGATACCTATGATCGATATTGTTCAGTGGGTAAAAGTCTTTTTTGCTTATCTTAGAATGAGGATTTGGCTCACTTCCCCACCTTTGCCACCCCTTCTAAAACATTTAAAGGATGAAAACATTAAGTATGATAAGTGAATTTTCATAATTCAGTAGTATAATAAGTTTTTGAGCAATGTGAATTTGTAAACTTTCATGTACGTTGGCAATGTATAATAAGTTATTGATCAGCCTGATTGGTTCGACCTTCTGATTTAGTGTTGATCTCCATCAAACATCAAACTTTAACGTCTCATGCAATGCATTAAACCAAGTATTCAACATTTTTCAAGTGCAATAGTTTGTGGAGATAGCTTAATCATGGAACATAGGTCCACACTGCTTTGAACTTATAAACCACTTGTTTAGGCTCTCTAAATAGTAAGACGTCTCTTTGTTTAGTTTAAATTTATTATGTGATCAGCTTGGATATTATCATTTGCTATCCAAATGTCCCTGACTGTCTCACTGAATTTCTTGAGAATGCCGTTGCCCCCTTGCTGCTTGCTTCACATGTAGTTTGCTAATAGCGAAACATTAGAGTCATTTGCTTGGAATTTGGCTTCCCTGGTCCTCAACTATTTTGACTTCAATTTTTTCCCTTTTCGCTCATTTTCTATTTTCAGACATTGATTTGGACGATATTATGAAGCAGAACTTGGTTATGGGAGAATATTTTACCCAGCCAGCTGAGATGCCACAGGATAAGCTTCTTGGTGGCCTTCTACCTGCAGGATTAGATGAAAAATCATGTATAAGTAGGTATCAGTCAGTCTTGTATCGCAAACAACAAAAACACAAGCCTTCTTCCTATCTCATCTCTAGGTTGAGAAAATATGAAGCCCTGCATAAGCGATGTGGACCGTTCACAGAGTCCTACAACAGAACCTTGGAATATCTCAAGTCAGGCAGTCAACATGCCAATTCCACAGGTTGCAAGTACGTTATCTGGACTACATTCCGTCTTGGCGTAGGAAACAAAATCATTTCTTTGGCATCTGCTTTCCTTTATGCTCTCCTAACAGATAGAGTCCTACTTGTTGATCCAAGAAGTAAAATGTCTGATCTTTTTTGCGAACCATTTCCCGAGGTTTCCTGGTTACTTCCCTCGAATTTCCCTATTATTGGCAAGTTCAGTAGCTTTTATCTCAAATCTCCTGAGAGTTATGGAGAACTGACGAAAAACAATATCCATGCTAGTTCGGCTTCGTTTTCCCTGCCACCATATGTCTATCTCCATCTAGTCCATAACTATGATAATCATAACAAGGCTTTCTTTTGTGATCCGGATCAAACTCTTCTCCGGAAAGTACCTTGGCTGATTGTGAAGTCAAATATATATTTTATTCCATCTCTTTTTTCGGTTCCATCTTTTCAGCAAGAATTTAGCAATCTCTTCCCTGATTTAGGAACTGTTTTCCATCATTTGGGCCGTTATCTCTTTCATCCCACAAACTTTGTTTGGGGGCTTGTCACCAGATATTACGCCGCTAATTTAGCTAGAGCAGATGAAATAATAGGCTTCCAGATACGAGTACTTGACAAAGACTCAGGTCGCTATAAGCGTGTGTTAGAACAGATTTCCGCTTGTGTATTGAAGGAGAATCTACTGCCACAAATCAATGGGACAAAACCTGTCGTTATTCAATCCGGAAAGCCTAAGAGGAAAGCTGTTGTGATTACATCTTTAAGCTCTTGGTACTCTGAGGCAATAAAAAGCAAATACTGGGAACATTCTACTGTCACTGGAGAAGTGATTGAGGTATACCAGCCAAGTCATGACGAGTATCAGCAAAGTACGAAAGAAATGCACAATATAAAAGCATGGGCAGAAATTTATCTGCTGAGCTTGACTGATAAGTTGGTGACGAGTGCAGAGTCGACTTTTGGTTATGTAGCTCAGAGTCTTGGAGGTTTGAAGCCATGGATCCTTTACCACCCTGAGAATCATGCGGTTCCAGATCCACCGTGTCAGCGTGCTTTGTCAATGGAACCTTGCATGCACGCCCCTCCATATTTTGATTGCACAAAGAGAGAATATACTGGCCCAGGTAAACTTATTCCTCATATACAGCATTGTGAAGATAAGTTCTGGGGTATTAAACTTTTTGACAGAGATGAGGACCTGTGACCATTCTGTTAATTCCTGAAGAATAGGAGATTAAATTCACTCTTGAACACACTTTAAGCAGTAAATTTTTCTTTTTTGGGATAGTTTTTTAAAAACATTACTGAAATATAACAATTTTGGATATTCTTTTTAGTATATA
Source organism: Mitragyna speciosa (assembly GCA_024721245.1). Classification (NCBI taxonomy): domain Eukaryota; kingdom Viridiplantae; phylum Streptophyta; class Magnoliopsida; order Gentianales; family Rubiaceae; genus Mitragyna; species Mitragyna speciosa. Next base: position 3,348,418 of record CM045573.1, on the reverse strand, counting down.
TGAATGTGAGTTAAAAAGTTGATTGGAAAACAGATTTAGCGTTTTCTAAAAACATGTTTTTGAAAAAACAATACCAAACAAACGGATTTCTTCTTCTTCTACCATGGATTGCCTCAAGGCAGTGGTTAGTATATTGAAAGTCCATCAGGCAGAACACTTAACATAACACCCAAGGAAACTGGGAAGTTGAGTGCAAGGCCTAATAGTTCATGGCTGCTGGTTACTGCCTTGTTTATCTACAACACACTTTCTAGAGGTTTTTCATACCTTCTCATTGATTGCACAAAAGTGCCTATGCACAATAAAGAAATTTGAGGGGCTGCCCTGTCTCTGGCTCAAATTGAATTTGTGTTGATGGTGGATGTTTGTCCCCAAACACAACTAATTAGATATCATGGCTAAACTTTAGTTTAAGATAGTCAACTTTGACGACATTAGATCACTGAAGCCGCCTTTAGAAATTCCATAAATTTTCATCTGCTATAACATACCTAATTCAAAATATTAATCATGATAATTGACTGAATCTTGCAAACAACACAGTTCAAACATATAACAATACATCTATTATAACAATCTTAAATCACTACTGGTAAATTTTAAAAGAAAAATAAATTCAATAAACGGAAGGCAAATTCAATATTTTATATAAAAGCAGAAAATAAATCAGGAAAGAGAGGATTAATTAGGAATATCAAAGATTGCAAATTTGAAAAATGGTTTTGGATAATTTACCTCAGAATTTGATTTTTTTCTTTTCCCTTTGCGTTTGCGGAATTCACGTCGCAACTTGTGATGAAAAGATGAAAACAGAAGCACAGCTGCAAAGTGCGAAGGGTCTGTATCCGTAAGAGGCTAAGAGAAATTGAAAATTGGGCTTCTGCCTATTTACCGGGGACTGCGTCGTTTCCTCAGTAGTGTGATTGCTAATTTGCCCTTTCATGCATCCGGTTGTTATCATTTCTTTTGGGTTAGAATTAAAAGGGATAAAATTAACAAACCTTTCCTAAGGTTTACGGCTATTTTACATAGATCCACTTGAGCTCTCATAGTTACAATATCTTCATTATTTTGCGATAATGCCAGAGCAAAATTTACATGAATAGACACTTTTACCCATTGCAGTCAACATTCAAAAAGTTCGACAAAGTGTTTTTGGGACTACAAATGCCTTCCCCCTAGCTCCTCAATCATCTTTCTCCCGGTGGTACCACCCAAAAATTTCCTGTCAGTTGCTCAACCCTTCTTCCTTCTTCTTTCTGCTTTCTCCCTTTACATCTCTCCTCTACCAGCATATTTTCACAACTCTTATATCGTTCTATTCCATAATCATTACCACTAACCTCTTAGTAGACAATAATAGTTGGGTGACTTTTCCATCAGCACCTTGATTTTTTGTGCGTGCAGCAACTATTATTGCTATAGTGCTTCATACCATTTCCTTCCATCGTGACCCAATTTCTTTTTTTTTTTTTTTGAAAAGAAAAGAAATTACTCTATTAAATCATTAGAAACAGCATCAAGTACAAATGTAGGAAAAGAATCTCACCAGATTGAACTAGACTCAGAATTTAAAGCAAACTTTGCTAATTCATGTGCAGAATTATCAGCTGTTCGACAGACATGTGACACGTGAACTGATTTAAAGGAAGTCAGTAGCTATCGAGCCAAGTCAAACCAATGCCCAAGAGTAGACAAATCTTTAGTAGTAATAGTTAGCTTCTTCATTACCGTACTACAGTCGCCTTTTATTTCCAAAGTGTCAATGCCAGAATCAGTGGCCCATTGAAATCCCTTTACAACTGTTGCAACCTTTGCATGTTGAGTGATCCAACGATTCTGCCAATGCTGCCATTACTTGCCCCTCTTTATCTCTAATAATTGCTCCAATCCCTGCTTTTCCATTTTTCCAGGCCCATCAACATTTAGTTTCAAAAAACCTTGCTTCGGCTTCCTCCAACTTTTTATCAAAGTAGGTGATGGTTTCAATTTTAATGCTTGATTTGCTTTCTTAAATTTTGCATAATAGGTCCAAACATGATTAGCAATATTTTTTGGCTTGGACACAACACCTTCAAACAGTGCTTGATTTCTTGCATACTAAAGCATCCATAATCCCAAAACTAGTATTTCCAATGTTGTCACCTTTATTTGAAAGCAAAAATGCATCCAAAAAATCCATAAAACTTCCAGCCTTGATACTTTTTAATGCACTAGCAAGTCCCATCCATTCCCATACTTCTTGTGCAAATATGCAATCAAGGAAAAGATGCCGATCAGTCTCTATGCTTGTACCGCACCAAATACAAGGACGGGATGCAATATTTAGTCTTTTCATTAGGTTACCACCAGTTGGTAAAATGTTCCAACATAATCTCCAAGTGAACCATTTAACTTTTGGTGGTACTTGAAGTCCCCAAATTTTCCTCCAGAATTGATGTTCTTTACAAGAATCTGAAGATTTAGGTGATCCTTGAACTCTTTGCGTGAATTGCATAGCCACCTTATATGCCGAGCTAACGGTGAATTCCCCAATTTCATTACCACCTTTGCCGCTATGTTTTCAGTTTATCTATACTGCTCGATAAGCAAACAAAATATAAGCAAAAATAATGGTAAAATGTACTCTTCACTCTAGAAACTTCTAGTGGTGATTTGATTCTAGTAATCTAAAAATTCAATAGTTATAGAACTCACACATCGAGAGACAACAAAAAAATAAGGAGATTGTTTCATAATATTTTTGATAAAGAAGCAACTTGTGCATGGGATGTTTTATACAAATGCATTTGAAAATAACTTTAAAAACACATCCATTCTTCACTTGGAGTAAAGTCCTGCAAATGTAATGGATGGATAGATAAAAAGGTTGCAACTAATTGAGTATGAGAAAGGCAACTAATTGAGTATGAGAAAGAGAACAAAAAGGGAAACTGGTTGTATCTGGAACTAGGTTCTAAAAAATTTTTGGGTGGTGTTAGATGATAGAGGTTTTCTGGATTTTGAGGGTAGGCTGTGAATGGTTGGGGGTTGAGGAAAGACATATTGATTGTTTTAGGTCAAACATATATTCGCATGATTGATTGATTGTGTGTGTGTGTATATATTTGTGTGTTTATATATATTTACACACACACACACACACACACATATATGTATGTATGTATGCATGCACGTATGTATGTAAATGTAAGTACGTCTATTATATATACCAACTAATATTTTCTTTTTTCTCAATTTTAGTTGTTAGTCAAGAGTAAAAAAAATGGTCAATGAGTCCAGAAAAATCATAATCAGCCAAAAATATTAAAATATCTGATTTTTTTTTGGGTCAAACCTGGTTTTTGTTTGGGTTTGATGGATTTTTTTCACTTCTGTTTTTTTAACTGACTTGGACCAGATGCTTGGTCGGTTCGCAATCCGACCAGTTCGACCTACTGGTCCACTCTGAGTTTGAAAAAATAGCTTCTAAGTGAGTGACACATGTCACTCTCTTAAGTGATGCAATATAAGTATAACACCACCAAGTGTAACAACTACTCAATGCCGAAATTAACTGTTTCTCAAGTCCTTAATCCACATCATTTGCTCGAAGCTTATCTCTTGCATTCTTAGAGTTTTGATTGGTTTCATATACCGTTAGGCTCTGGCCTACCTATTATGCTGAAAGAATATCATTGCAGCTTCTCCTAATAAATCAAGAAAATAATGCATTTTTTGGTAGACAAAAGCTGCATACAAATCCAAATCAACCATCATTTTTTACCATTTTAGATTTTATTACAACTTTCATGGTTTTTAAACCATCTAAATATTCAAATCAACTCTCATTTTGTTTACTTTTTTAGATTTCATTACAATTTTCACAATTTTAAACTATATAAATATTTTGCATAGTTCAAACGGCAAAATATTATGCAAAAGAAATGACATTTAAACATAATAATCTACTTATCAAAGTAGAAATAATGGTATACTTGGATTATTTTTTAAAATATGTACAATTTAGACAAAAGGAAACAAACACATATATGGAGCAAGTAAAATGGAGAGGATCTGAATCCTTGAAAGACATCTAGTCCTAGTGATGTGAGAACATTTAGTAAACACTTTTTGATACATAATTTTGTACTTAATCACATTGGTAGTCTAAAAAGTTTTTTAACATGAGAGACAATTACATAATTCACTATAAGAAATTACAAGAGAAAGTTAAACACGCTTGTAGAACTCTTTTCAATTATATAGTTGTTAATGGATTAAGGGTATTTTAGTCAGTATAGGGTCTATTGTTAACTGACTATGCTTTTGTAAAAAGTGATTTTAGAAAATGTAAAAATCAAAATCCAAATGTAGGTCTACAATTACTACTAATTTTAGTTTAAAAAAGTTCGAAAGTTGGAGGTAAAAAAAATTTAGAAACATAATAAAGCTAATTTTCTAAAATCAAAAACTAAAAGCAGGCTCAAAAAACAATCGAGAATAGACCTTATACATTACTTTTATAATAATACTGGAAGATCATTGAATCTGGTGTGATTAAGTTTTCTACCCAACACTTTGAGATGGCACCAGAACAAAATTTTGGGGGAGTGAAAAAAAAAATCAATTCTATTATTGCAATTTAAAGAATAACACTCATGATTATTGTTGCATTTTATATGGTAGACCACCTCAATTTTATTGCTCATCTCTTCATAGCTTTTCATTTGCTCAGAAAGGTAATTCTATGACTCATCTTTCTAGCATTTTCTCTCATATTCAATATTTTAGATCCCAACCTAATTTCACTCTTGCTAATGGTTTGACTAGAATTGTTGACTGAATGAGCAATGCAAATCCTTCTTTATCTTTTCATGTTTTATCGGTTCTCTATGTCACTAATTTTTCACTTAATCTTATATTTGTCAGTAAGCTTATAAAATAATTTAAGTGTTTTGTTAAATTCTTGTCTGATATTGTTCTACTAAAGCATTTTATGCAAAGTGATTAATTGGCAGAGTGCATGAGTGTAATGGTCCCTACTGCAATAATTATAATCAATCAATTCCATGTCTTGTTAATGCTTTTTCTCTTAAAATTTCATTTTTGTTTATGTCATTCATCCCCATAAAACCTTAAATTTTTTACCAAGGGTCTAGTTTGTCATTTTCATTATTATTATTAGTATTCATATTTAGTAAAAATTTTGAAAATTTATTGAATTCAACATACTATCTTATTTTATTTTAAAATCCATACTTGGAAGAGGGGTTTGTTGTACAAATGAAAAAAACCTAAAGGGTGGGAAATTGAAATTAAGAAAAACTTGGGAAGCAAGTAATTATTATTATTAGAATAGGAGTCTAAACCCCCTCATCCTATTAAAAGAGGTTTAAAACATAATAAAAGAAACAATAAAATAAAAATGAAAATAGAAAGAGAAGAAGCAACAAATTGTGAGTTCATGCATTCATCTTATCTATGTTGTGCTTAAAATAGAGAAAATCTTTATCCTATTTCTAGTACCAATCTTTAGTTACTCTTTGTTTTCTCATCACATGTGATTTTATTTATGACACAACAATGGCACAAGATAAATATACAATGTAGCATGTTTATAAGAAATATAGAGTGAAATAAAAATCGGCACAAAAAGTAGGATATGTTATATGTTATATGAAATAGAGAAACAGCCAGGTTACAATGATTTATGTTCACAAGAAAAGCAACTAGGCATCATGATCGTCAACAAGAGCAAGAATCTTTAATTTAGAAAACACAACAATAAAGTTCAGAATGGCGGATAAATTTTTTCTTATCAAATAATGAAAATGAATCGAGGATTCACACATGCCATGCAAAGAAGCAACCCTATATTGCACCCTATAAGGGCATTTGCAAATGCCAGTAAAACAAACATATGTTGACACTTTAGTTTTCTTGACATACATATTAATGTCATCCCTTGTAATGTGGGGATAGGTTTGCGGCATTTTAAAGTGACAGGAAAACTTACTAATAAGATAGTATAATTGATAGGAAATGAGATCATTCTTAACAATCAAAAGTTTCAGTAAAGGCAAAAATAGTTAAAAATTAAAATGGTATAGTAACATCTAGAAATGCCTTATATATGTGATTTACATGACATTTTCAAGTGTCATTAGATAGTCTTTTTAGTGACACTTTTATCACTAGTACGGTGGCATTTGCTCTTGGCATTAATCTAGATGCTGACACTTAAAGATGCCTTTTTTTTTTTTTTTGTTTTGGTTAACAACTTGAAAGATACTATTCATAATTTCAAATGGTCTCAGCAAACACTTCAACCTTGCTTATACAAATTCAGATAATAAATTACAATTAAAGCCATAAAAAGATGATAATACAAATAGCAAATTCTAACTCAATCCTAAAATGATGAATGCAATTGAAAATTTGAAATGCAACATAGTCAATGATCATTCATTCAAATTGAAAAATACCAATGTATTTCATAAAAAACAAAAGTACCCAACAAATGTGAATCAAATCCAGGTAATTAGATACCATAATCATTCACCATAACAAGAAAATAAAGTAAAACAAAAGCTTCAATCCATCTTCAAGAAGACATGCCCATTAATCTTCATTTGATGTCACCTATACACAAAAAAAAAAAAAAAAAAAAAAAACTAAGTACGTAAAAATGTAGTCTAAGTGGCTTGGAATATAATAAAATGAAATTCAATCTAAGAAATTCTTGCAATGTAATAATAGGCACCCAAGTTTTGTTCTACTGCAAAAGTTCATATTGATTTTGTCCCAAGAACTATCAAATTGCTTGTTATGACTAAAAGTTCATATACAACCAACATGCAATACAACATATATATATATATATATATATATGTATATCTGTCCAGTAAGGACTATACTGTTTCACATTTCTCATGAACTATGAGAAAGTTCCATTTTTATACAGTATAGCAGAAAAAATTAGTCATCCCAAATGACGTAGAGAAATCCATTTGTTGCCTACAACTAACTCGCATAATTTTGCACTTTACTTGCTCATAGAGTCAAGTTGAACCAATTATTAGTAAATTGATAATTTTCAAGACCAATTAACCAGATTGCAAAAAGGATCAATATACTAAAATAAGCATGAAGTAAAACAAATGTCAATAACAAAGAATAATCCATATACATGTAATATACTAAAAACATAGAAAGTAAAACAAATACTAATAAAAATTCAACCCAATGCAAGAACATAACAACTAGTATACACCTATAACCAGATGCGAGTATTTGTCATATGGTACTCAAAAATATTGATATAATTTTAAAGGGCCTAAAGATTTATATAATAGTAGAAACACATTAAATGTGTCCACAAGACTCCATTTGGCATTAAGTTACACCCACAAGAAGATTAAAATAGACAAACAAATAACCACTATGCATGGTCAAAATACATACCAAATGACAAGGCCAAGTGATTGCTACTCCAAGTGCATCTTGAATTGTTTGGTAAAAGTCATATGGTCTAATTAATTGGTCTTTAGGATTCACCAAAACTAGCACATGTATCATACCAATTTGGTCCCAAAACTTGTCCCCCAACTTCATCATATGGATTCACACTTCTAGCAAATCCTATTGCTACAACTTTAGTGGGATCAAACAAGCTTTTAAGCAAAACCATACTCCCCGCCTAAGCATCAGTCAATTACTGTCACGTCCTAAATAAATCGTATGTAAAAGGGTGCTAGTGGGGTCATTGACTGTCGCGTCCCGAAAAGACGGTTCGGTCTCAGTGACCCTTTCGAAGATAAAGGTTTTTGGAAAAACCGTGCGTGTGTGGGAAAAATCAAATTTTAGTAAAAAAAAGTGTATTTTAAGAAAAATGGTATTTTAAAAGAAAACAAGGCCGGGACTAAAAGTGCAACAGGTCTGGTCAAATAATTTTTCAAAAAGGGTTTTATTTATTTATTTTAAAAAAACGGAGTCGCCACTTGGTACTGAATTAGGGTGTACCAAGTCACCCGAAAAATTGTTTAACAAAATAAAAATAAAAATTTTAGAAAAATATTTTAAAACCCTTTTTCGACTCCAGTTTACGAAAAACGAGAGAAAAAGGTTCGAGAGTCACATTTGAAGAAAGGGAAGGCAAAGGCTTGTGCCTAAGGCACCCTTTCAACCTAGCGAGGCTAGTTGCGAGGTTTAATCAAATTTTCCTAAATTAACCCTAAGTTCTATCGCGCTTTGGATGTCTCTAAATGAATGCATATCCTAAGTCTAAATGTGAGTATCGACAGGGTCGAAATGTTCCATCAAGGCTTGGTCGGAATTATTGCATTAATTGCGAAATCCGAGTCGAGACCTCGAGGGAGTCACAAGTTTTTATGCAAAATGTGATGCAAAAAGAAAAGAAAATAGTAATAATATATATTAAGTGAAGAAAGTGGGAATGCAACATAACGGGTACGGGGGACAAATAACTCGTGACTGAATATTTCTACTCACGGAGGGGGGAACGGCCTGTACGCCACCGCTTCCCACGTGAGTAGACGACTGTTTATAGTTGGATCACACAAATGTCCTAAATCCTAAGTGAGATGCAACCTAGATGTCATGTAGTTGAATATGTGTTGAAAATAATAGTAATAATAGTAATAAATAATAATAATAAAATCACACCAAATGAAAAAAACTAAAAGTGTGTGAAATGTGAAATGCACACGAGTGCCCCTAATGCTAAAATGTCCTAAGGGTCTAGCGTTAGACTAGCCCTTTCTAAAAATCCCACTAGCGTTGGACTAGCGGGAAAAGAATGAAGCCACAACTAGCGTTGGACTAGTGTGGTGACGGAATACCATCGATCATGAATTAAATATTAAAGCATAAATTAAAAGCAAATTAAACATATAAAAAATATATAAGATCACATAGGAGCACATAACACATAAGCATAATATTCTAGATGCAAAAATCCTAAGGAAAGCAGTAAAAGAAATAAACACATAAGCATGCAAAAAGCAAATAAATCCTAACTGTTACACAGGGGGCTTGATTTACAATTTAAGGGGGAAAGTTAAAATGCCCTATCTATTACATTTTCTATCTAATTACACAATTTTTGCTAAAATATGAGAAAAATAATCTAACTATTACATTAACTAACTAAATACAAAATATTATATTTTCCAAAATAATAAAAAAAAATTTAAATTAAATAAATTAAATACGAAATACGCAAAAGTATGTAAAAATAAGAAATAAACAAATAATAATGCATAAAATCACATTGGAGTATATTGGAGCACATGAAGAAAAATAACAAGAAATTGGGATACCTCTTTGGAGACTCGGTACCAAAGCTTAAAAAATGAACACACAAGTTAAAGGGACAACTATTTAATAAAATAAATAGTAAAATACAAAATACTAACACATTTAGAAGAATTTAAATTATAGCAAGTTAGAGGGAAAAAAATAAAAAGTAGAGCAAATTGGAGTCAAATAGTAAATTTAAACTAATTGAGATAAAAATAAAAAATCTACACAAGTCTAGGGGCAACAATATAAATTAGCGCAAATTGGGGAGGTAAATAGTAAATTCTAACAACTAAGGGGACTAAAAAAAAAAATAAAATTCTATAAGACTTGAGGTGCAAAATAAAAACAAATATATCTAATGGGGTAGCGATGCAAAATTAAAGTAAATCGAGTGGACAAAACCATAAATTTTAACAAGTGTGGCACAAAAACATAAATTTTAGCAACTAATGGGACTTAATTGCAATTAATAAAGACTTGATTGAAAAAGATCAAATCTAAAGGGGGCAATCTTTGATTTATTAAGAATCTATTTGCATAAAACAAAATATGTTACGGGGTATATTGACACTACTCAAAACATTCAGGGGCTGAAATGTAAATGTTTATTTTTATGACATAATAATTAATAGGATAAAAATACATAATTGAATTGAAATTAAATTGATTAACTAAATTAATCTAATCACTAGGTTAAATGTTAAGTTAAACAAAACTAAAACAAAATTGATCACCCAAAACTAAATAATTGAAAACAAATTAACCCAAAAGAAGAAATAAAAATTCCAAAATTGTTCTTTCCAATTTTTCTTTTTCTCTCCAGTTTATTCTCTCTTTTCTCACTTTCTCCAGTTTATTCTCTCTTTTCTCACTTTCTGGTCTCCTTTCTCTGTTTTCTTCTATTACTTCTTTCTTCTTCTTTCACTCTCTCGTTCTTCATCTGTTCTAATCCCCTTCTTGCAGCTTCTTCCTTCACCCGAAATCCCCCCCCTCTCTCTCATCTAATTCTTTCGCTTTCTCTTTTTCTCTTCATTTCCTTCTCTCGCTTCTCTTACCCAAGACACTACCCCTGATTTGCTCTTTCTCTTGCTCTATTTCTCGCTCCTATGCTCTCTCTGATTTCTCTCCCTCTCTGTCCCTCTCTCTCTCGATCTCTCTCCGCCTTTGTTTTGCTCTATTCCAGATCGTTCTCTCTTTTCTCGGCTCCAGCTCAATCTTTCTCCCTCTGTTGTCTTTTATCTCTCTGATCTCTCAGTTCTCTCTCTGTTTGTCTTCCTCCCTCCGTCTCACTCTCGTCTCTCTTTGCTTATCTCTCTAGACCTCACATCTGTCTAAGTCTTTCTCTATTTATTTGGAATACAGAATCAATTTTCCCAAATTGAGGGTTTCCCCGATGAAATTGAGATAAAATGGTGGAAGGGATGGGTTGTTGGGGCCTGGCAGTGGTTGTAGAGGGTTTTGAGGGAAACTGATTGGTAGTGGCATGATTGAGAGAGTAGAAATGGCCTTGGGGTTTTGGGCTGCGGTGGTGTGTGTTGGTGAAGGCAGTGAGTGGAGGGAAGTGGCACCTGTGGTGGAATGGTGGTCTGATTTGGTGAGAATGGTTGCTGATTCTGATGTTGAGTGGTTTGGAGGCTATGGGTGACTGATGGCAAGCGGTTCTTGGTGAAATTGGGGCTGTTTTGTTGGGGTTTTGTGATTTTCTATTTTTCTTTGCCGATTGATGGTGGGTTGAGCTGTCGATGATTGTGTGAGCAGTGGTGGTGGGTGTGATCGGTGCTTTTGTGTATTGTGTAATTGCCGAGGAAATGATTGTGATTGGCATTGTTGGGTTGAGTTTTTGGTTTGGCAGGGAGTTGAAGAAGGCAAATGGTAGTGGTGGTGAATCGATTGTGCTGTTTTTGGGACTGAATTTTTGGAGGTTGTTGGAGGTAGATTGGGCTGAATGTTGTTTATTGGTGGTTCGATTGAGACCTATTTACAGTGGTATTGGGATTGCAATGGGTAATTTGCCGTGAATTTTGTTATTGATTTGGGAGGGTTGGTTAATGGAGAAGGTGGTGAAGGACGTGACTGATGATTGATTTTCTGTTTTGGTGGTGATTTTTGAGTTGCAATTGGTGGATTCTTGTTTTCTTTGCAAGTTTGGGCAGGCAATTGGTGGTGGTGTTGGTAAATTTTTGGTGGTTGTGGGGGTGGTCTGTTGACAAATGGTTAAAACTAGTGGAAGAGGGGGAAGAGGAAGACGATGGTGACAAAGAAAACATAAGGCAAAACATAAACGCAGATTCAAAACCAGGAACACAAAACCCAGAAATTTACATAAAAAAAATTTCCAAAATTCAATTAAAATTCCAATCACATAAACACAATTAATCAAATTGATATAAAAACTGAAGAAAAATTAAATCAATCAAAGAGAAAAGTTAGAAAAAAGAACTTACCTTTTAAACGGTGGAGACAAAATGATGAACAGTACAAATGATCTTGAAGAGCGATGAACAGTAAACTGAAACCAGGAACAGTAATAAGGAAATGAAACTGGCGGCCCCTAATGTGTGTTTTTTTGGTGTGTGAATATGTGTGTTTGATCCTTAAAGGGATAAGATGAGAAGTGTTTTTAGGTTTTTTGATTTTTTTTCTCTCTTTTCTACTGATTAAAAGGGGTATTTATAGGTCACTTGTCTTGTTGGCCAAGAATGCTATAAAATAACGAAAACTCTACCGGTATTAAAAATATTAATTTTATTACAAAAAATATTTTTAACCCCAAAATTAAAAATTAATACAAAGAATCTGACAGCAATCTCTAAATTTTCAAAAAAAATTCACAGTAGATTTCAAAAATAAAAACTGGAGCTCAAAATTGATAAAAACGCGCTCGGGATGTAAAATGACGATTTTGCCCTTGGACAACAAAAATACACAAAAAAATAGATATTAGCTTCAAAAAATTATCAAAAATTAAAAGTAAGCTTACAACATTAGAAAATGCCTTTTTGACTCAAAATTTGACAAAAAATGAATTTAAGCTGTAAAATGACGATTTTGCCCTTAAACAATGAAAATTTATAGAAAAATAGCTATTGACCTCAAAAAATTATCGAAAATTACAAATAAGCTTAAAACACTAGAAGATGCATTTTTGACTCAAAATTGGTGAAAAATGAATTTAATTTATAAAATAACGATTTTGTCCTTAGGCAATTAAAATTCATTAAAAAAATAGTAATCGTCTCTGAAAAAATTAAGAAAATTCATAAACATGCTTAAAGAATTAGAAAAATGAATTTGGAACTAAAAATGAGCTAAAATGGTATTCGCGAGGCGAAATTACCATTTTACCCTTATATTGGTAAAAATATAAAGAACACCAATTAAATTTAGAAAAATCATAAGAAATTAAAAAATTCATATATAAAAGTAAAAATATGAATTTAAAACCCCCAAAAGCTGATAGAAAAATATTTATAGATAAAATTACTATTTTGCCCCCCAGATTATTGAAAAATTAAAATTTGTCCCAAAAAGTGCAAACATACCCCCCAATGTTTGAAAATAAATTGTGTGTCAAAATTTGATGTCTACAGTTACTATGTTAATAATGCTAAATTATAGCAAATTAAAAACTTAAATCTAATTATATTGATTGAATGAATACGTACTCAAATTGCTAAATTTGTTGGAATTTGATTTGAAACATTGTTGGATGATGATGATGGATAATTGGGGTTGTGTAGTGAAATATGACCATATTACATTAAATCCATTTTTGTCAATTCAACAATTTTCTCATCTTGTTGTTGAAGTCTACTTTCCAGTCTTGATAATGTTGACCGTTGCCCAATAATTATGCAATGGTACATGTTGCTACTTGGGATATCTCTCGACAAATCTGTTGGAAACATGCACACACAACTATGTTTGTCTGGACCAAACACTTGAGAAAATATATCATTTGGATCAACTATATTGATAGGGAATAAATTTACTAATATTATTGTATGTCTTATTATATGTTTTAGGTATTAATTTAGTAGAATTATAGTAATTTTGACTGCAAATGACTCATCTTTCACCTTTTTATAGAATTAGGGTTTTCTCCTAGAATTAGGGTTTTTGAGGCAGAATTGTTGTTTTGAACAATTAATACACAATTCTTGCATATATTTGTAGGTTCATCATACTTAAACTCATTTTGGATCAATCGGAGTCAAGGAAAATCAAATTTAAAGGTGATTCAATGGACTAAGTTTGGATGAACAACTTGAGGAATTAATTGTGCAAAAATATTTGGAAGACTTAATTCTACACCAAAGATATGTGGAAATATGTGGAAAAGATCTGCACATATGGATGCCACATCATCAAAATAAAAAAATCAAGTGGGGCCAAGTGTGAATGATTCGTGGGTTGCCATTTGCGAATCCCACCCACGGATCAAGGTTAGCAGGACTTTTTTAGGGCTTCAACTTGCATCCTCTTCTAGCTGTTTCTGCAAACAATTTCAGATGAAGATAGGGTTTTGCAAGTTGAGGATCTTATTGGAAACATCAATGAAGACTTGTGTGCAAGTTTGGAATCTCTAAGCAAATCTTCATCATTTCCATGTATTAAATGCAAATGCAAGTTGGAAAATGACTTGAAGATCAATTGTCTATAAATAGGAGTAATTTGTAAGAAGTTTAAAAAAAAATCCATCCATTATCATCTTTTAGTTAGTGTTAGAGTCAGTATAATTGAAGAGAATTAATAGAATTCTCTTAAGTTCAATAGGATAGTGGACTTTCTATTCTAAACTTCTTGTACTTCAACATTTTGGAAGAAGAAATAGAAGTTGAAAACTTGTCTATAAGCCTTTCTCAACTCAATCTTTTACTTTCATAAGTTGAAGCATGAATTCTTGTATTCTTATTAAGTTTCTTTGTGTCATGATTCACTAAAAACTTTATCTAGAATATAGATGAAGCTAATGAATTTCTAGCATGACTTAAATTACTTCTACTTGCTACGCTTGCATTTGTTGTTTATTAGTTCGAGTTTTAACTCTTATTTTTGCATGACCAACTTAAACAAGTCATCTAGTTGTTATTTCTCATTGAGAAATGCTCTTCACAATGAAAAATGAACAAGTATTGTTTAAGATATTCATATGATAATAGTGAATGCTTAAGTGAATCATTACAATTCATATTTTCATAAAATTTCATCATGAGAATAGTTGGAATCTATTCATTTCATAGTGAGAACTAGTTATAATTTAAATGGAATTGGATTCTAAACAGAGCAAGAAAACACTTAGCAAGAAAGTCATGCATCTTATGATTCATTAGTAGATTCTAATTCTAAACATCTTGAATATTTGAGTTCCTACCAGTTGTTGCCATCCTTCACCTATTCTATTTAGTTTCCTTCCTACTACACACCTTGATTTGTGGTTGTTTAGATAATAAAGTAAACCAGAAAGTCTTAGTACTTGCAAAAATTTGATTCCTTGTGGGATACGATATCTTTATACTCCCCATATTACACTCAACCCGTATACTTATGGTAAAGTTGGGAGATTAGGTTTATTACTTGATTTGTGTGTGTTTTGACTCTAATTTTTATACCTAATCTATACCATGTCATACATCTTGTGAACTTGATGGTGGTTGACTGCTTATTTCTTTCATTTTACTTTACAAGAAAAGCAAACAGCTTGTTAGTAGTCTTATCTTTGTAATAATAACAATAATCATATAATTAAATCATGTTTTCTTTTTATTTTGAATACGAAATGCATGCATCATTACTTACCAAATTCTGAGCCATTGCACTACTTGACGGAGTTCCATTAGTGTGACAGTAGAATCTGTTGAACACTTCAACTCTAGAGAAAGGACGTCCCAGCTCCTTTAACTTCATTTATTCATTTTTTAAAGTTTCAAAACATAATAAAATTAAGATAAATTTACAAGTTAATATTATTGAATGATATACCATTTTGTTACGTAGTTTTGCAAATGATTTCTTTTCGGTTGTATGGTTCATGTTTTTCTCCAATTTGGCTTTCTTGTTCTTGTCACTTACTTTCTAAAAATAAAAATCATAAATAAAATTATGCATTTAAAAAAAACATTACTACACTAAAAAGAAAATAGTTTATTGCACCTTTGCATCATCACTTCCCCAATAAAAGGGGGGAGGGTGAGATGGGACTGAGGAGGATGATGAGAGTTATAGAGAAGGAGGGTGAAGAGTGAACAAGGGCAGATATGAATGAGGAAAGAGAATTCAGTCGAATGAGGGGAGAGATGGGGGGAAAATTGATGTGGCCATAGCAAGAATTCGTTGAAGAAATGTGAAAAATAAAACCCTTATCCCAATTTCACATTGGAGAAAATTTTTTGGCATTTAATTTTAGCGCCAAGTGAAGACAAGTTAATTTTGTATCACGTATTCTTACATGATTAAATGTCATAACAAGTGCTCTAATTTGACATCTTACATTTTTCAATTAAAAAATAGAAAAGAAAATACTGTTACATTATTAATCTTATTCAATTTACGACACTCAATATCGAAATGCCCTAATAGAGCTATAAAATGACATTTATAAGAAAGTGTCCTTATAGATGTGTCACAAAAGTGTTTTTTCTTGTAATGATATTTACTTCATTGAAACAATGGTTAAGATTTTGAAGTTGCAAGTCCATCACAATACAAAATAAATCAACTCATAGTGATGAATGTTTGTGAATTTTAGAGTTTTTGATCAAGATCTCCCATGAGTGACAAACCTTACAACTATTGTTGAAATGATAACTTCATTTTTTACAAAAAATAAAAAAAACTTCATTTAATAAAGTATCCAATACATCATCCCTTTTGACTTGTAATTGTTATTTAGAAAATTTAATCAAATTCATTACATTTGTAATTTCTTAATCCTTTCATTGTACTATTTTAGAAATGCGTTTTTAATTTTCATAATATTTTTTATTGTGTAATATAAATGCAAGCTCAAAAGACTAATAAAGAATTAAGAAATGCATACACCTTACCTATTTATTCCACAATACCTTCATTTTCAATTATCTCAAGAACATCTATGACAAATTGGCAATTATATGACATTGCGTGTACAAGCTCATTTGTTGATGTATATGATGGAGAATTTTCAAAATAAGAAAGTGTATAAAGAAATGATACAATTTAGAATTTGAGAATAGATAAGACTATTCATAATAATTATGAATAAATAAATAGATGACGAAGTGATATGTAGCTTTCACTCTCTGCCAACCTCTCTCTAGTAACTGATTTTTGAATTTCAAACATCCTGGAGGTGGCCATGGCCTCACTTTGGCTGCCCGCCAATGCTGATCAGAATCGCAGTTCATCTCCCATGACCAAAAAATCATTTGCAAGCTTGTTTAGTGCTGAATCATTGTTAGTTGAACAGGTTAAACCTCCATCGACTCACAGGGGCAAAGTAGCGATCATTTTCTCTAATGCTGAGATTCTGTAGGCGGCCGAACCTTTCAAACTGTCTATCATTGGGAAATTCTCCCATGGCAGACCCAAATTGGAGGAGATACACAAGTTCACCAGACTCTTGTATTTAAAACCTGAAGTTTCTGTTGGTCACCTGGACTCTAAACATGTGCTGTTGCGTTGCAATTCTGAAAAGGACTTTTTGCGTTTCTGGACAACGGGTCTATGGTATGTTGGTAAGTTCCCTATGAGAACATTCAAATGGACTCCTTCCTTTCATGTTGAGAAAGAATCATCGGTGGTTCCAGTTTGGTTCTCTATCCTAAATTTACCTATTCATTTGTTTGAGAAACGATTTTTTTTCTCTATTGTGAAAGTTGTTGGGAAGTCTTTGTATACGGATTTGGCCACGGCTAATTTGTCAAGGCCTAGTGTTGCTAGGGTTTGTATTGAAGTGGACCTATTGAAAAAAATTCTAGATTGTGTTTGGATTGGTGTGGAGGGTGTGTCCAATGGTTTTTGGCAGCAAATAATCCCGGAGAACCTTCCCAAATACTGTGATTCATGTTGGAAGTTAGGACATGCTTCGGATAAATGTGAGAAGGGGCAGATTAAACCACTACAGCAGCACGAATAGCAGGTTTACAAGCATGTTAAACCACGATCTGATGAAGGTCCAAGGATTGTGACATCTGAAAAGCCATCTGTTGACACACAGAAGGAGAAAGAATTAGGCTTGGAAAAGCCAGTGGCAAATGCAGATGATAAAACTGATAACGAGAGAAGGAAAAATATAACGCATGAGATGGAAGAATGAGGCATGCTCCAGAAAGGGTTTGAATGAGCTGTTCAAATGCCTGATTCGCCACAGTCGTCTGTTACAGAGTTGGAGCAAAATTTGGAAGGGCAAGAGCTATTGTCGTCTTAGTTGCTAGATACTGCTAGACTGCAGAAGGAGGTTAACAAGGTGCTCTCACCAAAGTCTGCTGAACAGTGATGTCAAGTAGAGGAGACGTCGGAGATTATCGAAGTTCAGATTGTTATTCAAGAGGCAGCTGATTGTGTTGGTCAACAGAACCTGTTGGAACACTCTGCTGCAGGTATTTTGGAAACTTCTTTGCACGAGTTTCAGTTGCCAAAGTGAGGCAAAAGGATTCGGCCTTCTTTTCCTTTAAATAGACAATTGCGATCTATGGTAAAACCATCCATTAACTCTTTTCAGCCTTTGTTTGATGATTAAATCACTTTTTTAGAATATCAGAGGGTTAGCCAAACCCTCTCATTTACATAGATTGCGTAAGTTAATAAGGATGCATGCCATTCAATTCTTAATTTTGTGTGAAGTTAAAGTAGATAATAATAAACTGGAGTTTTTCAAGTGTAAGTTGGATTTTGATTTTGCTTCGAATAATGTTGCAAATTCTCTGTGGATATTTTATAAGTCTCTGCTTCAATGTTTGAAGATTGGGGAAGGTAATCAATACTTGTCAGTACAAGTTACTTATCCTCAGATTGAGCAGTCCGTTTGTCTATCTGTGGTTCATGCAAAATGTACTGAAGTGGAGAGAGTTGTTGTTTGGGAGGGTTTACTAAGGGATAATGGGGAGGGCAACATGCCATGGATGGTTGTAGGTGCCTTTAACTTAATTGTGGAGGGTGATGAAAAGAGGAGTGGGCATCATTTTAATGCCAATTAAGCGGTGGAATTCTTGAGTTTCCAATATGATTTGGGCTTATAGATGCTGGTTTTTTTGGCTCACCATTTACATGGTGTAATAATCGTGATGATGTGGCACGTATTTGGAAGAGGTTAGATAGAGTTCTTGTTAACTCCAGTTGGAGTGAGATAGGATTGGCTTCTGTGGTCAGACATCTAGGTCGGTTGCCATCTGAAATGCCCAGTTGTTGCTTTCTTCTTCGTTGAGGAGTGAGAATAAACCAAAAGCTTTCAGGTTCCTGAATGTTTGGACGGAATATGAGGGTTTTCTGCAAGTTATCAAAGATGCATGGAATGTTCCCTTGACAGGTCCTCTTTTTGCTTTGTGTTCCATGAAACTAAAGAAGGTTAAAAAAGTTTTAAAGGTGTGGAATGGAGAGATTTTTGGTAATATTTTTGAAAATGTGAAAAAGGCTGAAAAGTTACTTGAAGATGCTGAGAGGAGAGTAGAGGATGATGACTCGAAAGAGGCTATGTCTTAACTTTGCAAAGCTTAGTGTGACCCCCAGTGCCAATTAGCTAAAGAGAAGTACTTATGGAAGTAAAAGGCACTTTCTGGAAGTTAAAGGCACATATAAAGTGGCTATAAGATGGTGATAGGAATTCTAAATTCTTTCATCCTACAATACAAAGTAGGAGAGCTCAAGCGATAATCCACCAGATAAAAACTTCATCTGGTCAATGGGTGGAGTCTGATGAGTTGATTAGGCAAGAAGCAGTGCAGTATTTTTCAAATCTCTTTTCCACTGATATTGGTGCTGTAGATGATTATGAGCTAGATATGATTCCAAAGATCATTAATGAAGTGGATAATGATATGCTTGTTGTATCGCCATCTAAGGAAGAGGTTTATGACATTATTAAGGGGATGGATGGTGAGAGTGTAGCTAGGCCTGATGGTTTCTCGGAGAAATTCTTTGTTAAAGCATGGGAAGTTATTGGGGATGGTATCTTTACAGCAGAATTGAGTTTCTTTGTTGGAGCTGAACTGCCTAGAAGTATGACTGTTACCTCAGTGGTATTGATACCAAAGAAGAAGTCTCAGTTTTTTTTCTGATTTTGGACCGATTAGTTTGTGTAATTTCTTCAATAAGGTTTTCTCCAGGATTATCTTAAAGAGGCTTTCAGAGATTCTACCCAGCATTATCTCTCCTTAGCAAAGTGGATTCGTGAAAGGGAGGTTGATTTTTGATTATAATTTTCTTGCTCAGGAATTACTAATAGATATTGGGAGAAAGAATTTTGGTAGGAATGTGGTTTTAAAGTTAGACATGGAGAAGTATATGATAGAGTATCGTGCGTGTTTTTGATGAGGGTACTAAGGGTGTTTGAATTTGGAGAATGCTGGATTGATAGAATTTGGATACTGGTCTCAAATGTTTGGTTCTTAGTCATTGTTAATGGTGCTCCAGTTGGCTTTTTCATGTCATCTAGAGGATTACGACAAGGTGATCCTTTATCACCTACGTTGTTTGTTATTGGTGCTAAAGTACTTTCCTATTTATTGAAACAACTGGTGTTGAAAAGATCTTATGTGGGTTTTAAGCCTCTTAGAGGATGTCCGCAGGTCACACATCTAGCTTATGCAGATGATGTGCTACTTTTTACTAGTGCATCAAAGAGAGCTTTGCATGAGATCATGTCGTGCTTAAAAGAGTATGAAAGGATCTCAGGCTAGAAGGTTAACAGAAAAAAAAAGTTGTTTTATGATGGACCCAAGAACGGGGGTAGACAAGTGTCAGGTAGTGGCTTAGAGAACTGGTTTTGCTTTGAAGCTTTTTCCCATCAAATATCTGGGTTGTCCCTTATATGCAGGCAGAAGAACTTTATTTTTTTGAGGCTGTGTGGACTGTGAAAACAAGGGTACTAAACTGGAGGAACCGTTGTCTTTCATTTTGGGGTAAGATAGTGTTGATTAAGAATGTCTTGTCATCCATACCAATTCATATTCTTGCAGCTACGAATCCTACTAGAACTTCTCTATTAATGATTGAAAAAAATATTTGCAAGATTCTTGTGGGGCTAGAATGAGGCAGGGAGAGGGAGAGGTCTTCATTGAATAAAATAGAAGGAGTTATGTCTGCCTACTGAGGAAGGAGGTGTTGGCATTTGGTCATTGTTTGATATTTTTGCTGTGTTTTTTTTTTTAAAATTAGGTGGACTTTTCAAACTGGTGATTCATTGTGGGTTGATTATTTAAAGGCAAAATATTGTGCTAATAAACACCCAAATCAAATTTCTTTTTCTAGTTTGGCTTCATTAAGTTAGAAGAGGATACTGAAGGCAAGGGATTTAGCTGAAATTCACATGAGGTGGGTGGTAAGGAATGGTGCTTGCAGCTTATGGTTGGATAATTGGATTGGTTTTAGACCTCTAGCATGGAGATATCACTCATTTTCCACTCAATTCGTGGTTGATTTGGTGATCAATGGCCAATGGAACTATAATTTGCTTCAAGTTATGGTGGATTCAGAGACTATTGGTGCCATCTCTAGAATTGCATGTCCAAATAATCCCAAGCTAGATAGCTGTTTTTGGTCACTCATAGCTAGAGGTAATGTTTCTCTTGGTAGTGCCTTTAATCTTCTTCGTAACATGCACAATAATTCATGGATTTTGGGAAGGCTCTGACTACAACAAGTTTCTATTAAAATCTCTTTCTTTTGTCTTCGTTTGTTGCATCACAAGTTGCCTGTGGATGATGTTCTTTAGAAATTTGGATTCTTAACTCCTTCAAGGTGTAGATGTTGTACTTCTCCAAAAGGTGAGTCAATTAATCATTTGTTTGCAACAAGTGAATTAGCTAGCAAGATTTGGCAATTTTTTGGGGTGGAGTTTAATATGCCATGCGGTAGGAAGTCAGAGGAAATATATGGTTACATGGTGGTTGAAGAGCTCTCAAAATCCTAATTTAAATTTTCTATACCATGTTATTCATTTGTTTGTCTATTGGCATATTTGAAAATTCAGGAGTGTAGTTTTTTTTAGGGGATTACAAGATCTCTTAAGGTTGTATTGGCAAATATATGTAAAGATGTTTTGGTTGCCTTTTTAGCAAAATTTGCTAATGGAAAAGGGGTAAATATCTAGTGGGTACATGTTCTACAGTGGCAAAAAATGTTAGAAGAAAGGTAACAATTCAAACAGATAGATGGATGAAGCCTTCTATAGGTTGCCTAGTGCTTAATACTAATGGATGTTTAAAAGGGAACCCTAGAGAAGATGGAGGTGGAGGCATTCTACGTGATTCACAAGGTAATTTAATTTTTGCATTTGCTTGCTGTAAACACTAAATTTTGACACACCGCTTATTTTTCTAACATTGAGGGCATTTTTATATTTTCAAGGTCAAATTCTAATTTTTCTATAAAAGGAGAAAAAATCAACAAGTTCGGGGAGGGCAAAACAGTAATTTTTAGCTATAAATATTTTTTATTATTTTTGAAAATTTAAATTCATATTTTTTGTGCTTTCATAGGTATTTTTAATTTCTACAATTTTTTGAGTTTAACTGGTATTTTTCTGTATTTTGCCAACACAAGGACAAAATGGTTATTTCGCCCCACGAACATTATTTTTGTTTATTTTAGGTCCCAAATTATTTTTCAAACTTTTAAGCATATTTTTAAATTGTTTTAATTTTTTCGGGGACAATTGTTATTTTTTTTTTATAAATAATGCATTACAGGGGTAAAATAGTCATTTTGTACTCCAAACGCATTTTTTTACCAATTTTTTTAAGTTACAAATTCATTTTCTAGGATTTTAAGCTTATTTTTAATGTTTGGCAATTTTTTGAGGAGCCATTTTTTTATTTATTTTGTCATTATAGGGGCAAAATAGTCATTTCACACTCCGAATGCATTTTTTGGCCAATTTTAAGCTATAATATTTATTTTTAAAATTTTGAAATTTATTTTGAATTTTTTTTGACAAATTTTGAAATTCATTATAATTTTTGTATTGATTTTGATTTTTGTGTTGAAAATAATTTTTTTAAGACAAAATTAGGATTTTATTACTAGTGGCATTTTTGTTATTTTGGAGTATTTTTGAAGGCCAAGACTACTAGACTCTATAATTACTCCCATTAAAATAAAAAAAAAGAAGAAAAAAACTCTAAAAACACATGCACTTTCATCCATTTTGAGATTAAAATACACAGAAAACCACCAAAAAACACAGATATACAACTGCTTGGTCCAACTTAGTTATTGTTCATTATCTTCAAGTTTCAAAAGCCAGCAAGAAAACTTCATTTTTAGCTATTGAAGATCATCATCAGCCCCCTCACTTTCTTCATCAGGTATATTTTTTTATCTATTTATTTCAATCCTTGTTCTACTTTGATTCATTTCAATTTGGTTTTTTTTTTTTAATTGTGGATCTTCTTGTTTTTGTTTTTGTTTTGGGATTTTTTGTTTTCTGTCTTAGGATTTCTTTTTCTTCTTCTTCAACAACAGACAACTTTCCACTATCTTTCTTCAACCTCCAACCTCCACCATTCAAACTTCCATCTCCTCCTCTCTCTTCTCCCCTATTCCATTTATCACCAACAACCACTAGATACCTAGAATACCAGTTCCTCTACCTTCCACCATTACAGCTACTTTCAACTTTAAAAAAACCCACCACTAAGAACCACCCCAGAACCCAGAAAATAGAACCTCAAATTCCATAAACCAATCATCTCACACCTGCAAAGCTACCAAATCCATTAAGCTCCACCTGCAAAAAAAAAAAAAAAAAAAAATCAGCCTAAGCAAACAGTCATGAACCACCTAGTTCCATCGCCTGCAAGCAGAGAACAATACAAATAATCACCAACCCAAATCAGTCTCCTCTGTCTCCCCTTCACCACCAAAGCAGTAGCCCTATCCTCCAATTGCACTACCCATTTCAATCACTACTCAGTTGTAAGCCCATCATAAACCCACCAGCAAACTGTCACCATCTCTCCACCAAGCCTCCCAATCAGACTCATAAAAGTGACCACCAGTCGCACATCCAAATCCCCACCTGCAGTTACCAATTTCATCCCCAAATCAGTGAAGTACCAACCCAATCCAACGCCACACACTACTAATGTTCAAACAACAATCCCACCAGCAACGGCCATAACAACAACCAAATAACACAATAGCTCAACCGAATTAAACCATTAAGAATCCCTATGCCACAATAACCAACATCAAGTTCGCCATACAAAGACCACAAATCAGTCACATGAACCACCAATCCCACCACCAAACATCCCAAAATTGAAGTGTAACCTCCGCTAGCTCCTTACTCAAATCACACCACAATTCACCCAATATCAGCCACAAACAACTAATCAAATCACTAGCGAAATATCAGACAACTAATAGACCACCAAATCACCACCAATCTCAACCCACAACCATTCACCACCCAATTGTAGCCCAATAATTCCTGAAAATCAATCACCATCTCGCCACCTAAAGCCACCATGACAGCCCCTTCACGCTGTTCAACCATCAATAATTGCGAACCAACCATAGCCTAACCGCAACACCACTACCATCAATTAAAACGCTGAATCCACCACCATCAGCTCCCCTATCACATTTCCCTTGCCACCAGCCTCTAACACCTCCACAAAAGACAACCAAAAGCCCACACTTTCATCAAACAACCAATACCTAGCCATGACATACAACTGGTTCGAGAGAGAGAGAGAGAATAGAGAGAGAAAAAGTGAGGAGATCGAGAGGAGATGAGTGATTAGAGAGGAGAAGGTAGATGAGAGGAGAGACCAGGGGAAAGGTGAGTGATTACAGAGAGAGAGAAAAGAAGACGGCGAGAGAACAGAGAAATAAGAAAAAATGGAAAGAAAATGGGAAAACGGAGAGAGAAAGGGCGAGCTGGAGAAGAGATGGAGAGCTGGAGAAGCCGTAGAGACCGTTCATAGAGAGAGATCAGAAAAAAGAAAACGGAGAAGAAGATAGTTAAGGGGAAGAGGACTTAATGGCTTCTGTTAAGTTTTGGTTTAGCATAGTGAATTTTTAGAATTAATTTTGAACTTGATAAATCTACTTTTTCCTGATTCAACGATTTGAGTGTTTTTCTATTTTTCTTTGATTTATTTTGATTATTGGCTTTATTAGCTGATTATGTTGAGTTTGTTGCTAATTTAAGGTAGATTCCACTCGTAGTTTAGTATTTAGTTTAGTCAATTTAGGTATTTAATTAATTGGTTTAGTTATAATTTAGTTTAACTTTTTTTAATAAATAAATAAATAAGCCAAGAGCTCCAGCTGATTTTTTTGTTTCATCTACCTGGGCGTAGATCTTCAATAAACATACTGTTAAAGCAGCTATAAAAAACCATAAACAATAATATGGTTATCACACCAGAAGAGCATATATCACACTGAGTTGATTGTTATAGAAAAATGAAACAATAAGGCAATAAGAGGATTGTTAATATCCTCTACTAGCATGGACTCCACATCCTAGCTGGCCTCATTCTTACAGCCAACTTCATTTTCATCGCTACCAATCTCACAAGTGATCAACGTATCTCTACTCTTTAAAATTGTGCTTTTTTCAGTGCTCAAATCATAATTTGGACTTGGCAGATCCTAAAACTTCCCTTCCTCATACTTGATGAAGATGCAAGATTGATAAAATTCGCCTTAGGAACAACTAATTTTCTTGCATAAATCTCTTTGGTTGCATTTATCGACGAATCTTTAAAGCTTTCCCCATTAAATCTTTAACTTGGTGAAGGCGTTCGCATTAGAGTTCTATTCGGAAGATGATATGTAGGTGAAGAACTTACATTATCAGGCTTTTTCCTGAAGCTCTTTTGCCTAATCATTGTTGGCGAATTCGCTCGTGCTCTTTTCTTCGGTGTTGAACCTCCTGGCTTCTCTATGATCCCTTGCTTTACATGCAAAGGAGTTGATTTTTCTAGCGATGGAAAACCAAATTTATGGCGATGAACTTTGTTGAACATGCCAGACTTGTCAAGACTTCCTGTAATCACATTTTGCCCAATTATATGTAGATTTTCCTTCACACATGATAATACGAACGGCGATCTAACCAATACCCAAGTTTGGATAATGAAAGACTCGACCCCTCTAACCTTGGGGATGGCGAACCTTGATACGATCTCGACCCACGATCCAACGAGTTAGCGAACCAAGTTTGAAGGTAGATGGCGCTACAAGCCAAGGTGATTACTTGGATTGATAAACCTAGAACACTTAGAGAATTCCTAAGGTATTTAAAGAAAAGCTTCCAAGAAGCCAAGGGGGAAAACTCTCAATTTTTAACGTGATGTCTGTTGCCCTTTTGTCTTACAATAGAGTCCCTATTAATAGCTAAAAAGAAATAATGCTTAATTGCCTTAAAGCCCTTACATAAAGTTCTAAACTATTACAACTTGAAAAAACAGGAAAAACACAAAAAAACTCGTAAAACCCGTATTATTCCTGAAGTGAACCACGCGACAAACCGCGGGAGGGTGATCTGTGGGTTCTTCCGCGGTTGTGTTGAAAAGAGTTTCTGGACACGAATCGCGGAAGAAACAGCGCGATAAGGTATCCGCAGTTTATGATGCGGTTTCTCTCGTAGTTTGATCAAATCTTCTGGATGTGAACCACGTATGGAACCGCGGGAAGGTCATCCGCGGTTGGATCCGCAGTTTCTCTCCTGTCACCTACACTTGTATTTTTTATCACCTCGTCCCACTTGAATGAATGTGCATCCATTTGTTCCTTCTTTGGACACTTCTTCAATGGTTTTTCAGGCACCCACTTGTTCTTGGATTGCATGAATGAATACTTGTAGCGCGTTCTGGAATTCCTTAGCTCGTGCTCTTGTTACTGGTCCACTAGGTACCCTAACTCCGCCACTTTGATTGTCATGAGTGATCACCATGTCCTCATCATTCCCCTATTTTAGAGAAGGATTTGTCCTCAAATCAAGCTCATCACCTACAGGGAAAGAACTTAGATCAGACACATTAAATGTGGCACTAACTCCATACTCACCGGGTAGTTCAAGTTTGTATGCATTGTCGTTGATATGCTCCACAACTTGAAACGGTCCATCTCTACGTGGAAGCAACTTATTGCGCCGTTGAAGAGGAAACCTCTCTTTCCTCATGTGCAACCACACCCCATCACCCGGTGCAAAAACTATTTTGTGCTGACCCTTGTTGGCTTGCTTCATGTATTGCTCTGTGCGCTTCTCAATGTTTATACGTACTTTCTCATGCAATTGTCTCACAAACTCAGCCTTTTTCTCACCATCTAAATTCACATACTCAGAAACAGGTAAAGGAGACAAATCCAAAGGGGTTAGTGCGTTAAATTCATACACAATTTCAAATGGTGAACATTGAGTGGTAGAATGAATGGTTCGATTATATGCAAACTTTACATGAGATAGACATTCTTCCCAAGATTTAATATTCTTTTTAATGATCGCAAGCAATAATGTAGTTAAAGTTCTATTAACGACTTCTGTCTGACCATCGGTTTGAGGGTGACTAGAAGTAGAAAACAACAACTTAGTGCCTAACTTAGCCCATAAAGTCTTCCAAAAGTAGTTAAGGAATTTCACATCCCTATCGGATACAATAGTCCTACGCATGTCATGCAACCTAACAATTTCCTTAAAGAACCAATTAGTTACAATAGAAGTATCATCGGTTTTGTGACAAGCAACGAAATGTGCCATCCTAGAAAACTTATCAACAACAACAAAAATGGAATCATTACCCCTTTTTGTCCTAGGCAATCCAAGTATAAAATCCATAGAAAGATCTACCCATGATTTCTTAGGAATAGATAGTGAAGTATAAAACCGTGGGGTTGGATCTTGGACTTAGCTTGTCGGCACGTCACACATCTTTTCACCAATTTCTCAACGTCCCTCCTCATTCGTGCCCAATAGAAGTGCTCTTGTAAGATCTCAAGAGTCTTTGCAACACCAAAATGTCCCATCAATCCTCCTCCATGCAATTCCCTAACAAGCAATTCTCTCAAGGAACAATTAGGAATACACAATTTGTCTAAATACCATAGATAACCATTAGAAATGTAGTATTTTTCGTTAGCCATCTTCTTGCATTTTTCATAAATGGCACCAAATTCATGGTCATTAATATACAAATCTTTAACCATTTCAAAACCAAGTAACTTAGCATCAAGTGTAGTGATCAAAGCGTACCTTCGAGATAGTGCGTCAGCTACCATATTACTCTTATCGGATTTGTATGTAATAATATAAGGAAAGGATTCCACAAAAGCCACCCATCGGGCATGTCGTTTACTCAACTTGTTTTGTCCCTTGAGGTGCTTCAAGGATTCATGGTCGGTGTGGATAACGAACTCTTTGGGCCTCAAATAGTGTTACCACGACTCCATAGCACGAACAAGCGCATACAATTTTTTGTCATAAGTGGGGTAGTTCAATGTGGCACCATTGAGTTTCTCACTAAAGTACGCAGTTGGTTTACCCTCTTGCATCAACACGGCACCAATCCCTATACCTGAAGTATCACACTCAATTTCAAAAGTCTTCTCAAAGTTAGGTAAAGTTAATAACGGTGCATGTGTGAACTTGTCTTTGAGTAAATGAAAGGCTTTTTCTTGAACTTCTCCCCAATGAAATTTCTCATTCTTCTTGATAACAGTGGTCAACGGGGCAGCTATCGTGCTAAAATCTTTAACAAATCGCCGGTAGAAGGTGGCAAGACTATGAAAACTCCTCACTTCTCCAATGGATTTCGGAGTTGGCCATTCTTGAATTGCCTTCACTTTGCTTTCATCCACATGTATATCCTGTGAACTCACAACAAATCCTAAAAACACAAGTTGGTTAGTGCAAAAAGTACACTTCTTGAGATTAGCATAAAACTTCTCTCTTCGAAGTACTTCAAGAACCTCTCGCAGATGATCCACATGGTCTAAGAGATTCCTACTATAAATTAAGATGTCATCAAAGTACACAACCACAAATCTTCCTAAGAATGGGCGCAATATATAGTTCATCAACCTTATGAAAGTACTAGAGGCATTAGTTAATCCAAATGGCATGACCAACCATTCATACAACCCGTGTTTAGTTTTGAATGCAGTTTTCCATTATCCCTCCCTCTAATCCTAATTTGGTGATACCCACTCTTGAGATCAATTTTTAAAAAGATTTCGACACCACACAATTCATCAAGCATGTCATCTAATCGAGAAATGGGATGGCGATACTTTACCGTAATGGAGTTAACGGCTCTACAATCAGTGCACATCCTCCACATTCCATCTTTCTTGGGCACAAGGATGACCGAAATGACGCATGGACTCAAGTTCTCCCGAGCCCAACCTTTTTCTAGTACCTCTTGCACTTGTCTTTGAAATTCTTTGGTTTCTTCTGGTTTGCTTCGATAAGCGGGCCTATTGGGCAAGGACGCTCTAAGAACAAAATTTATTTGATGTTCAATCCCCCGAACAGGTGGTAGTCCACATGGCACTTCCTTGGGGAAGACATCTTCGTAATCCTGCAAGAGAGAAACAATAACACTAGGCAAAGACGGGTCAAGTTTATCAGTAGCAATTAATGCCTCTTTACACAAGAGCATGAATAGAGGCTGGTGAGAGAGACAAGTTTTCCTTATTTCATTGGCTTTTAGGAAAATATTTTGTTTTCTCTCTAGTTTTTCCTCTATGGCCGATTCAATATTTGTCCTTTTTTTTCATTTTTTTCGGCTTTTGGAATTTTCACAGCTTGCTCTTTCTTTTTCTTGTCATTTTCTCGCTCACTCTCCTTTTGCAATGCCACTTGATGCTCATACACTTGCTTAGGAGTAAGTGTAGCAAGTGTAATCTTCCTATTGTTATGAAGGAAGGAGTATTTGTTGGAGTACCCATCATAATTAACCTTCTTATCAAATTGCCATAGTCTCCCAAGTAACAGATGGGTAGCTTGTATAGGTACAACATCGCAAAGTACTTCATTTTCATACCTCCCAACCCTGAATCGTATAAGGACTTGCCTAGAGATTCTCACTTCACCGCTATTGTTGAGCCATTGAAGCTTGTAAAGCCTAGGATACTTCTTGGTTGGCAAAGCCAACTTCTCTACCATCAAGCGCTAGCAACATTAGCACAACTACCCATATCAACAATGAGACTATACACCTTGTCTCGGATATGGCAACGGGTGTAAAAGATATTCTCACGTTGAAACTCATTCTCCTTGAATTGGATGGTCAAGGCTCTTCGGGCTACCAATCCCATATGATCATTAGTGGGGACTTCTTTTCCGGATTCTTCACCACTTTCCTCCATCAAAGGTGGCATCCTTTCATACTCCTTTTCATCATCCGTGATGACCTCACCATTAGTCAATGTGATCATAGTCTGTCTGTTTGGACATTGGGAAGCAATGTGCCCAACTCCAAGGCATTTGAAACACTTGATGTCTCGGTTGCGTGTTTTATTTGGGTCATGAGAGGCTTGCCTTTTACCCTCTACCCTCACTTGGTTGTTCACGGGTTTTGGAGAGGGAGCAGCAGGAGTGGCCCGGTCCTCTCTCTTTGGTTGAGCTGGCCTAACATAGGTAGATTGGAAATTGGAGTTAGATCTTCCTTGGCCCCTCTTCTTGAGTCTTTTCTCAATCTTCCCAACTTTGTCTACCATCTCCTCCATATCCATGTAGTGTTGTAACTCCAATAATTCGACTATCTCGGCCCTCAATCCATTTAAAAATCTAGCCATAGTAGCCTCAAGATCCTCCGCTATATCGGCACGGAGCATTAACACCTCCATTTCTTTGTAATAATTTTCAACGTTTCGGTTACCTTGAATTAAAGTTTGTAACCTTTGACACAAGTCTCGGTGGTAGTAGGTAGGAACAAAACGTTTCCTTATAGCCATTTTTAACTCATCCCAAGTGCGGATTGGTGACTCTCCTTGCCTCCTCCTACCCGTAGCCAATTGATCCCACTACACAATTGCATAATCGATAAAATTAATGACGGCCAATTTTACCTTTTGCTCTTCGGAGTAGGAATTGCAATCGAAGATCATCTCTATTTTCTTCTCCCACTCGAGGTATGCTTCGCAATCAGACTTGCCTTGAAAGGTGGGAATCTTCATCTTGATCCCCCTAATGGCGTCTCCTCCTTGATCATTGTCACGCCTCCTACGTCGAGGCCTCCTTACGAGTTCCTCTTCTTCATAGTGATATTCATCCGACTCATACCTTGGAGTCCCACTTCGCCTATTTCGGGGTTGGCTTTGGGAAATATCCAAGTGGTCATGGCGTTCATGTAGGAGTTCTAAGGCGTGATCCAACATGCCTTGGAACTCGGCTCTCATCGCCTCAGTCAAGAGTCGAACATCAATTGGTTGAGGAGTTCCACCTTCCCTAGACATTTTTTTTTTAAACAACCTGCAAGAAAAATGTTAGTAGTAAAAAAAGACCTCACCCACTCATTCTCACTAGATGTTTCCTCACTCTCGTGTATCACTCAATCACTTTTAATGTGCTCACCACTCCTCAATTGGCCTCCGTATGGCTCCCTTTGAAGAGTTAGGATTCCTCCAAAGGTACTCAAACACTCACCAATTTAGAATCACCCAAGTTTGGCAAGAGGTTGGAATAAAATACAAAGAAACTAGACTCAATTTGGAAGTTCAAATAGAAGCAAAAGAATAAAGATGGACAAACTGGAATTTTGTCAAATACAAAGAGGACAATAAGAAAACACAAGAATTTGACTCAAGAAAGGATTAATTTAAGACCCTAACCCCCAATATGATGATATTTGAATGAAATTTTGCTGGGACAAAGGATTATAATCTACTTTCTTCCTTTTTTTTTTTTTAAAGTGCACGACTTTTGCAATGAAAGTGCACGACCTTTACTTTTCAACACCAAATTAACAACAAACCCCAACAAAACACCAAGAAACAAGAAGAGTGGAATCCGGTTCAATTAAACTTTCGTACGTGGCGTTGTGATCTGTCCAACGATTTGGATATTTCACCAGGTCTATTCGGATGCACAAGGACAGTATTCTAGCCAAATATACTTTAGTTTAATTGGTTTAGTTCGTGTGCTCAGCTTTTACTCCCTTTAAACACGTCTCTTTTTTTTTTTTTTAAACAAATCCCAGAAAACGTACAGCGAAACACCACAAGACTAGACAAATTAATCAAAAATTCACCGGATGAACAGTGACCGTGATGAACAGTGGTGGTGAACAGTACTCGCTACAGTATCGGGAACAGAAGAAACAAAACCCAACACAAAAGAAAGACTGATACGCAATCCTTTTGGATTTTTAGACTAAGAGAACAAAGAAAGTAAGAACAAAAAGAAAACCCTAATAGGAACTTTTCCAAGAACTCAAAAATATTAAAAATGATATAACTTGGGTAAAGGCACTAGCTCTGATACCAAATGATACGAACGGCGATCTAGCTAATACCCAAGTTTGGATAATGAAAGACTCGACCCCTCTAACCCTCGGGATGGCGAACCTTGATACGTTCTCGACCCACGATCCAACGAGTTAGTGAACCAAGTTTGAAGGTAGATGGCGCTACAAGCCAAGGTGATTACTTGGATTGATAAGTCTAGAACACCCAGAGAATTCATAAGGTATTCAAAGAAAAGCTTCCAAGAAACCAAGGGGGAAAACTCTCAATTTTTAACGTGATGTCTGTTGCCCTTTTGTCTTACAATATAGTCTCTATTAATAGCTAAAAAGAAACAAGGCTTAATTGCCTTAAAGCCCTTACATAAAGTTCTAAGCTATTACAACTTGAAAAAACAGTGAAAACACAAAAAAACTCGTAAAAACCCGTATTATTCTGGAAGTGAACCGCGCGACAAACCGCGGGAGGGTGATCCGTGGGTTCTTCCGCAGTTGTGTTGAAGAGAGTTTCTGGACACGAATCGCGGGAGAAACCGTGTGATAGGGTATCCGCGGTTTATGACGCGGTTTCTCTCGTGGCTTGATCAAATCTTCTGGACGTGAACCGTGTATGGAACCGCGGGAAGGTCATCTGCAGTTGGATCCGCAGTTTCTCTCCTGTCACTTACACTTGTATTTTTGGTCAGCTCGTCCCACTTGAATGAATGTGCATCCCTTTGTTCCTTCCTTGGACACTTCTTCAATGGTCTTTGAGACACCCACTTATTCTTGGATTGCACGAATGAATACTTGTAGCGCGTTCTGGAATTCCTTAGCCCGTGCTTTTGTTACTGGTCCATTAGGCACCCTAACTCCGCCACTTTAATTGTCATGAGTGATCACCATGTCCTCATCACATGACCACAAGAACTCGTTGGAAAATGATCGATCTTTCGTGATTGAAACCGAAGATGAGCAAGATGATGAAGATGATAAAGATGAAGTCACCGAACATCCACTGCTGGTGCTGCTATTAGCACCATAAACAGAAGAAAATGAAGTACTAGAAGCAGCTGATGGAGATGGAGAAACTAGATTATGTATTGGTTTATTAGCTTGAGAAATCACAAGCTTATCATGAACATGGCTAAAATCTTGAATATTGTAATTGCAATCTTTCTTGAATTTCTTCTTTGGTCTGCATTTGCTAATGCAAGAACCCATTGCTAATGAGAATGTTACTACAAAGAATTTTAATTTAGTTTAACAATCGCATTCTTTTGAATATTATAAAGTGTGTATTTATGTTTTAGCCTTTGAGGTCTTAATTAATGTTATTGTGCCCCGCATCACCTTTTGATTTTTGCGATCAAGTCCCTAGTAATTGCAGAGTGACCCTCTAGATTTTATATTTCTTTCAATTAGGTCCTACTATTTGCAAACCTACCTCCAATTGCTTTAATTTATAATTGTGCCTCCATGTTTACTTGAATGTATTATTTGGCCCCCCTAGATTCGTGTGAATTTGTTTTTAAACATTTAGTGTCATAGAATCTACATCTTTAGCCTACTTTGGCTAGTACTTTATATTTTTTAGCTTTTATTTCCTTATATCGAGATACCTTGACTTGTTTGTTAATTTTGATTAGTATTTGAACTGGGTCTTCAAAAAGGTACCCCCTATTACTCTTTAGCTTCTCTTTATGTCCTCCATTGTGATTTTTATGCATATTTTTTAGGTATTTCTTATTTTTACATACTTTTTATGTATTTATGCATTTTATGTCATTTAATTTCAAATTTTATTATTTTGGCAAAAAGTGTAATATTTTTTGTATTTAGTTAACCAATGTAACAGTTAAATTACATTTATCGTATTTTTAGCAAAATTTTGTTTTTAGATAGCAAGTATAATAGACAGGTCATTTTTACTTTTTGTGTGCTTGTGTGCTTATATATTTTACCACTTTCCTTAGGATTTTACATCTAGATATCATGCTTACATGTTATGTGCTCCTATGTGCTCTTATATGTCTTTATATGTTTATTTTCTTTCAATTTATGTTTTATTATTTTGATTTATATTTTATTAGTTCTTATTATTCTATCACCACACTAGTCCAATGCTAGTTATGGCTTTATCGTTTCCTCGCTAGTCCAACGCTGGTGGGAATCTCTAGAAAGGGCTAGTCCAATGCTAGACCCTTAAGACATTTTAGTGCTAAGTGTACTCGTGTGCATTTTACATCATTTCACACACTATCCCCTTTTTAGTTTTTTCATCATTTTACATGATTTTTATATATGTATATAATCATCATTGTTATCTATTTTTTTAAGTATTTGACATTACATGACATTTAGATTGCATTTTCACTTAGACTTTTAGGACATTTGTACGATCCGACTAAAAATAGTCGTCTACTTATGTGGGAAGCAGTGGATTGATAGGCCATTCCTCCCTTCGTGAGTAAAAAAATATCAATCACAAGCTATTAGTTCCTCACACCCATTGTGTTGCATTCCCAACTTTCTTTGACACTTACTATCTATAGTATTTTCCTTTTTCTTTTGGCATTTTCATTTTGCATCTATACTCGTGACTCCCTTGAGTTCTTGAGTCGAGTTTCGCAATTAATGCGATAATCCTGACCAATCCTCGATGGAATATTTTGACCCTCATGATACCCATTTAGATTTAGGATTTACATTCATTTAGATATATCCACATGCAATAGAATCTAGGGTTAATTTAGAAAAATTTGATTAAATCTCGCAACTAGGTTCGGCTAGGTAGAAAGTGTGCTTTAGGTGTGAGCTTTTGCCTTCCCTTTCTTCAAATGTGATTCCCGGACCTTCTTCTTTTGTTTTTCATAGACCAGATTCGAAAAAGGGTTTTGAATATTTTTTCTAAATTTTTTATTTTTTTTGTTAAATAATTTTTTAGGTGACTTGGTACACCCTAACTCAATACCAAGTGGCAACTCCATTTTTAAAATAAAACCCTTTTTCAAAATTTAGTTGGCCAAAACTGTCACACGTTTAGTCTCGGCCTTATTTTTCTTTTAAAATATCATTTTTTCTAAATAACACTTTTTCATTAAAAACTCGATTTTTTCTCACACACGCACAGTTTTTCCTTGCTATTTTGGACAGGTGACAAGTTTTCAGGCAGAGGTGAAAGCACTTTTGTATGGATTGAGGATGTGTAGGGAAAAAGGTTTGCAGTCCATCCATGTGCAGCTTAATTCGAAAGCCCTTGTTGATGTGATGAATATGAACCTAGATGTGCCGTAGTCAATTGCTAGGGAGGTTGAAGAAATAAAATGCTTTTTATATATTTCCTTTTTGCATTGCTTTAGAGAAGCTAATAAAGTAGCTGATTTGTTAGCTAATTTTGGCTGTTTTTCACAATGTAATAGTTCTTTTCATAATTGTAATGAGCTACCAAAAGTGGCTCGAGGTGAGTTTCGGTTGAAAGGACTTCTTCTATTTTCCTATAATTTTAAGGAGGTAAAGTTTATGTCATCTTCCTTGTAATTATTTATTGCTTCTATTAATAAAATTGGGAGTGGTACCTCCCTTGTGTACAGGGTTAGCCAAAAAATAAATAAATAAATATGTCTATTCACGTAATACATGGATAAGTGAATAGGTGTATCTCATTATACAAGGATGTGTGAGTTGTACAAGACATAAAAATCCATTCTCTTACCTTTTTATCTCCTACATAAAATTAGACAAATCTGTCCATCGTTTGAGTATTTAATGGGTTGATAATGTTAATGCAAATGTAGCTAATCACCAAGATTGATTATATACTAGAGCTTAATTTGTGAATTTTTTTAACACATCAATTATTGTAGGGACAAAACAAACTTTAAGGAAAACGACATGCAACACGCCTTGAAGCAATCTCTCTTGTCAAAACTTGCAATATTATGGTAAAAATGTATGCATTTTAATTTTTGACATAACAATCTTAAGGTTAATTTTTGTTGCACAAAAGTTAGATCTGTAAATGCTAAGAGAGGCGCCAAGAACATAGTGATGGAGGAAATAAGAAAATAATAGAAGGAAATGATTATTTCCTACTTGCAAAAGTCATTTGTGATCGTTTGTTTAATTTTCATTCTTAGTGTTGCTTTGAATTAAAGTGATATATCTTTAATTAAAAGAAATCAATTAGTAACACTGTAAATATGTGCAATTTTAATAAAAAGAATAAAAGTAATTGATGCAAGCAGGGTTGTGAACGGCCAAAAACGCTTGACGATTGCAAGTGAAAACTCTCGAATGCTTCTTTAATGAAAAACAAACATCCTAAGGTTCTACTCTAGACTAAGTTGAGCGGGTTTAATTTTTTAAATTATTACTCTAAGAATCTTGATCAAACACGAAAGAAATATTCTAAGCAGTATTTAGGTCGCTAGAAGTAATAATTGATAAGACCTAGATCGGTTCCAATCTAAGAACCAAGAAAGCATGCAATATAGAGCTCTCAAGAAATCACACGTTTTATGAATAATCTTAATCGAAATCTGTCATTCAATGAATGAAGTTAGCCTTCAAATACGCGAAAGTTGTGTATTACAAAAATAAAAAAAAAAACTCGTAGAAACCTAATCAAATCTAAAAACTAGTCATAACTTATCACGCCTAAGTACTATTAAGAAGTTACAACTCAGAAAATAAACTAAGTACAGAACAAAGAAAAAGACATCTTGAATTTGTTTCTATCTTCGCATGGTTTCCGTGCGCGGTTACTGGGTATAGATTAGCAATAGAATGTAGCTTTTCAATCCGCAAACTTGCTATTCCTATCCGCGAGCGGATAAAGGTCGCGGATAAGACCAGAAACAAAACTCCATCTTCGCACCATTATGCTTCAATCCACTACTTGTGTCCGTGACTTGCCTAGGCACGGATTGCTCCAGAATCAACATTGCATCCTCTTTAGCCTAAATCAAAGTGATGATTCTTGATGATTGTGAATTGATAGTCTTAGTAGCTTCTTTATTCAGTGTATCCATGATCAATCCATGCAAAGTTCCTTCATCTTCCTTGTCCTTGATCTTATCGTAGGACCATCTAAGCCTTACAAAGGATCTTTAAAGCTTGAACCATCCTTGGATGCAGCTTAGTCTCCATCATTGCCTCTTCCCTCGAAAAGATTCACCCTCGAATCACCTACATCATAAAAAAAAAAAGATAAAAAACGTTGAAAGTTGTACTTATAGCTCCATACTCACTGGGTAGGTTGATTTTATAGGCGTTTTCCCATATAATCTCTGGCAATTGGAAGGAATCGTCTCTATGTGGGTTAAGTTTAGACTTTCTCTGAGCAGGAAATCGCTCCTTACGCATATGCATCCAAATCCAATCACCGGACTTAAAGATGACTCTCACACGTCCCTTGTTCACCATACGCACGTAATGCTCATTCTTCTTTTGAATATTTGCTCTCACCTAAGCATGAAACTCCTTAAAAAACTCCACATTCTTTCTCCCATCAAAATCTGCACGTTCATTAGTCGGCGAAGGCAAAATATCTAAACGAGTCAAAGGATTAAATCTGTAAACAATTTCAAAAAATGAATTGGCAGTAGTAGAATGAGTCACATGATTATAGGCAAACTCAATGTGTGACAAACATATTTTTGCAACTCTTTCAATTCCCTTGTATGATTGCACGCAATAAGGTGGTGAGTGTCCTATTGTCCACTTTAGTTTGACCATTAGTTTGTGGATGTGCAACACTGGAAAACAATAGTTTTGTGCCTAACTTACTCCAAAATGTGTGTCAAAAGTGACTAAGAAATTTCACATTACGGTCACTTATAATAGTCTTTGGCATACCATGCAAACATACAATTTCCCTAAAGAATAGGCTAGCAATATGTGTAGCATCATTGGTTTTAACACATGTAATGAAATAAGCCATTTTTCTAAACCTAGCAACTATAACAAATGCTATCCTTACGATTAGATGACGTATGTAGATCCAAAAGAAAATCCATAGAAATGTCTACTCAATGTTCAGTAGGGATAGGTAGAGGAGAATACAAACTATGAGGCTTAACTTTAGACTTTGCACAAATAAGTTGAACATCATGTTGCATGTTTGGCTAGTAAAAATGTTCATTCAACATAGATAAAGTCTTTTGGACACCAAAATGTCCCATTAAACCTCCCTAATGGGTCTTCATAACAAGTAATTCATGAAGAGAACAACTAGACACACATAGTTTATCACCCTTAAACATTTTCTCCTTACCTTACTTGTATTTGATGATATACTGGAAAGTTGCAATGAACTCCAACCACTTAGCATGTCGTTTATTCAGTTTTCCTTGAGACTTTAGAAATTTCAAGCTCTCACTATCCAAGTGCATGACAAACTCCGTTGGTAGCAGGTAGTGCTGCTATGTCTACAATGTCCTCACTAGATCGTAGGAGCACCTTGTCGTAAGTCGGATAATTCAAAGTTGCTCCATGCAATTTCTCACTAAAGTACGCAATTGGCTTTGACTCTTTCATGATCACAGCTCCAATTCCAACACCAAATGTATCACACTACACCTCGAACACCTTATCAAAATCAGACAAATTCAACAAAAGAGCATTGGTTAGTTTGTCTTTCAACAATTTAAATACTTCTTCATGTTTACCTTCCCATTTAAACAAAATATTTTTCTTTACAAGTTGATTAAGAGGTGCAGTTATACTACTACAAACAAACCTCTTATAGAAATTTGCAAGACCATGAAATGACCTCATCTCGTTAGCATTTGTTGGAGTTGACCACTTACGAATTACCTTCACTTTGGAGTCGTCCATTGAACAACTTGAGAACTCACTACAAAGCCAAGAAAAACCACAAACTCCATGCAAAACGTACATTTAGCCAAATTAGCAAATAGTTGATTTTCTTTAAGAATAGAAAAAAATTTATACAAATAATGCACATGCTCTTCTAATGACCTATTATAAACAAGGATATCATCAAAGTACACTACTATGAACCTACCAGTAAAAGGACAAAAAACATAATTCATAAGACGCATGAATGTACTAGGAGTATTAACCAATCCAAAGGGCATAACTAACCACTCATACAAACCGTACTTAATCTTAAATGCATTTTTTCATTCATCCCCTCTTTTATTTTAATTTGGTAGTAGCCACTCTTACGGTCAATTTTAGAAAATAAAGTAGACTTATGCAACTCATCTAACATGTCATCTAGCCTAAGAATAGGGTAATGATACTTTATTGTAATCTTGTTGATAGCTCTATAGTCTACGCACATGTTCCACATACCATCATTCTTTGGAACAAGTATCACCAGTACAGAGCGTGGACTCAGACTTTCACGAACAAATCCCTTCTCACCGAGCCCGTCCACTTGACGTTAAATTTCTTTAGTATCTTCAGGGTTAGCTCAATATGCACGATGGTTCGGGATGTTTGCACCAAGTAGGAAGTTGATTTGGTACTCAATCTTTTCCAAAGGTAGTAACCTCTATCATATTTCTTCAGGGAATAAGTTCTCAAATTTTTGCAAAAAAAACAACCACACTAGGAAGAGAAGAGTCATATTTATTAATAGCAAAAAAAACATCTTTATATAGCACAATAAAAACT
Organism: Mitragyna speciosa; assembly: GCA_024721245.1. Lineage (NCBI taxonomy): Eukaryota > Viridiplantae > Streptophyta > Magnoliopsida > Gentianales > Rubiaceae > Mitragyna > Mitragyna speciosa. Next base: position 3,308,870 of record CM045573.1, on the reverse strand, counting down.
TGTTGCTTTGCCAGTAACACTTTTTCCACTTCACTTTCGTTAGGCATAAGCACTTACCCTTGTCTTTCCCTTTGTCTCTCCATCTTTTCTCTCTTTCTTCCCCTCGGCCTTACTATCCTTATTCTCAAGTAACTTACTTCGGCCATCATTCCCTTGAGAACTCAATTCCTTGAAATCCTTTGCAAGTCTCACTTGGTCAGCATGAGCTTCAAGTGGTGACAAGGGATAGAGAGAAATATGTTTACTCTTCCAATCAAACGAATACTTATTGAGGTATTTGTCATGATGAACCTACCTATCAAATTACCACGGACGTCCTAATAGTAGGTGACATGCTTGCATAGACATGATATCACACCACACCTCGTCCTTATACTTACTAATAGAAAATGGTACAAGTACTCGTTTGGTCACTTTCATATCCTCAGTGACAGTAAGCTAGTATAACTTGTAAGGCCTTGGATGCCTTACAATCTCCAATCCAAGCTTATGAAGCTACATTAGCACAACTTTCACTACCAATTATTAAATTACATACCTTGTCTTTAACTATGCAACGAGTACGAAAGAGATTCTCCCTTTGATTTTGATTGCCATCTCCTCTTGGTTGAACACTCAATGCACACTTAGTGATCAAGGTATCTCCGTGGTCAGCTCTATAGTCCCCATTGGGCTCACTACCTTCCTTCAAGGGTGGCATCACTTCATCATCATTGGAAGTGATACTTTCCACTTCTGCATCATCCATCACAACTATGGCCCTCTTATTTGAGCAATTCGATGCAATATATCTGAATCCTTGACATCGAAAGTACATAATCTTTCTTGTGCATTGAGAGCCCTCAGCCTAGGGCTTTTATTGATGCTTAGAAATGGTAGCCTCTTGCTTTCCTTTCGCAGCTTCTTTGGGTTGAAGGGGTTGGTTGGACTTCCTTCCTTTTTGGAGGCGTCGTATCACACCTTGGTGTTCTAGTGTTGGAGCTAGTGTAGCTTCTAGCCTTTCTTGACTTAAGTTGACATTCTACTTTGATGGCCATGTCCACCAAATCTCTCATATCCAAATAATGGTATAGCTCCACTCATTCACTAAGTTTTTGATTAATACCTCTCATGGCATTGCTCCCAATTTTGTTCACCTTCCTTAACAATTGGTCGTACATATACTTCATGTCAAAGGGTGCTAGAGTATGAAAGTTGTCTCCTTCTTTAGACATACCTACAAGAAAAAGGTTAGTGGCAAGGGAAAATGAACAAAGAGAAATAACCTTACTCGCTCCTTTAGTGTATACACTCAAGTCTCTCATGTATCACTCAAGCTTTAAGGCTTTTCCCTGATGTTGTGCTCATCCCTTAGCCTTTTACCACTCTAAGTACTTTCTTATCCCTTTGACAAAGAACCACTCAATCACTCTTACCAAGTATTACTAGATACTTAAATGCAAGAATAAAGGTGAGAGTAGACAAAAGAGAAACCTTAGAATGGAATTTGATCAAGAGGAATTCAAGAAAGACTAATGTAAATAAGATTTGACTCAAGAAACACAACTTAGTAACTCTAATGTGTGGTAATCTTGATTGAAAATCTTGATTTTTAAAATTCCTTTGAAGAAAATTTATTTTTCTCGTGTAAAACTGAAAACTCAAGTTTCCTAATGAAGATAAGGTTGGTTAAACCCTTTCCTCTTAGGATTCTTGGACACTTTCCAAATAAAATCAACACAAGCTAAAACCTTGCACAATAAGAAACAAGGTACACGGTCAAAGCAGTCCAAACCAATGCCAAAAGCAAACACTCCAATAGCCACAAATCCTAGCACCTCTGGGATTACTTTCCAACGGATCCTTGCTACTCCTTTCCCCACTATTTTTCCTCAACAATAGGGACTAGAATTCAGCTCCAATTTGAGCTCAAGATCAGCCCTTTTTCTCCTCCTATATAATTCAAAACAAAGTTGGAAGGACGACAGGTAACGATGCAATAAAGCAAGGAAACTTCTAACAAGAATGTTGATGTAATAAACAAGGCAAGAGTTAGAATTTCCACTCTTATTAAGTTTGGTTGAGAAATCTGATTCAAGAACTCATAAAGCAACAAGAGAAACACCAGAAAATTGTGCAACAACCTTTCTCAGTTCAAGATTCAATGAACTCGTTCGAGAGGTTTCAAGAAAGGTGAGACAAGTGACCAAGAAGCTCAAGAATGAAATTTCAACACAAGATAATTCAAGGACTTTTAAACAAGGCTCAAGAACTTCAAGAAAGTGATCAAGAATTTTCAAGAAACTTATCAAGAACTCCAAGAAGTTCAAAAACTTGTCAAGAACTTCAATAAATTCAAGAAAACACCAAGACAAATCTAGATAGCCCTTTAAAGATTCAAGAAAACACCACAAATAAGTTCAAGAACTTCAAGAACTCGCTTCTAACACCAAGAAAACAACCAAGAACAATAGAACAAAAATTTTGCATGGCTTTTAAACCTTGTGTAGCCTCTTTGTTCTTATTTTTCTTTGTGCTTGGCTCTTTTCTTCTTTCTTTTCTTAAGCACGCCTCTTTCTGAATTTTTTTTGTCAAGAATGCAAACCAACAATTAAACTTCAAGAATCCTAATCGTGGCTTGTAAGTCCAAGAACTTATCCTTCTTGAAGAGTTTTAACACAAGAAATTCAAGAAACAATAAAAACAATCAAGATTAACAAGATACTACACCAAAACCTAGAATTCTTGACTGGAGATCAATCAAGAACAACTCTAAGACCCTAGGTAATTCAAGAAAGTGCAAGAATAAGACCAGAAATACAAGAAAAGAAAAAAGCAAATCTGGACAGATTAAAAACAGGAACATGGAACACAAGAAAGACAAAGAAACACACAAGTTGTCGTCTAGGCATGAAGCAATTGATAAACAATGATTAAATGACAAGAATAAACGGATATATCTGATTTTTTAAAAGAAAAATTTGGATTGAAAAAACCTAGAATATCAAGAACAAGGCTCTGATACCAATCGATGCGAGCGGGGTTTTGAACGGCCAAGAACGCTTGATGATTCCAAGTGAAGACCTCGAATACTTCTTCAATGAAGAACAAAGATCCTAGGATTCTAATCTAGACCAAGTTGAGCGAGTTCAATTGTCTAAATTATTACTCTAAGAATCTTGTTCAAACACGAAAGAAATATTCTAAGTGGTATGTAGGTCGCCACAAGTAATACTTGATAAGACCAAGATCAGTTCTGATCCAAGAACCAAGAAAGCATTCAATATAAAGCTATCAAGAAATCACACGTTTTATGAATAATATTAATCTTAATCTGTCATTCAACGAATGAAGCTAGCCTTTAAATAGGCAAAAGTTGTATATTACAAATATCGAAAGGAAATACTCGTAGAAACCTAACCAAATCCAAACACTAGCTGTAACTTATCATGCCTAAGTACTATTAAGAAGTTACAAATCAGAAAAATAAACTAACTATAGAACAAAGAAAAAAACACGTTGAATCTGTTCCTATCCGCGCTTGGTATCCACACATGGTTATCGGGCATAGATAGCAACAGTATGTAGCTTCTCAATCCACAAACTTTTTGTTCCTGTCCACAAGGTCTATCTACGGGCAGATAAGGTTCATAGATAGGACCAAAAACAAAATTCTATCTTTGCACCATTCTACTTCAATCTGCGACTTGTATCTACGACTTGCCTAGGTACGGATTGTTCTAGAATCAACATTGCATCCTCTTTAGCCCAAATCAAAGTGATGATTCTTGGTGATTGTGAATTGTCAGTCTAAACAGCTTCTTCATTTAGTGTATCCACAATCAGTGCATCCAAAACTTCCTTCATCTTCTTTGTCCTTGATCTTGTCATAGGACTATCTAAGTCTTGCAAAGGATCTTTAAAGTTTGAACCATCCTTGGATGCACCTTGGTCTCCATCAATAAAAGTATGTAACTTTTGACAAATAGACATATTATTTTATTAATAAAGAAATTGTTTATGAATGTCTATTTAATTTTCGTTCTTAGTGGGCGTGTAATTTCTTTGAGATACAAAAAATACAACATGTAATTGATTCCATCAACATTGATACTTTGTAGAATTAACTTCTAGAAATAAAGCAAAATGATAAGGAATTTATTTATTTGGTGTCCAAACTAATTCTGCAATATAGTTATAGTAATTAATTTATGCTTTGAAGAGCATATATTCATATTTATAATCAAAAGTAGCGCGACACAAAATTAGACATAGCTATGTAATGAATTATTGTTTGAGTGATCACCACGAACTTTGTAGGATCTAGTCAAAATTAGACTAATTAATGGAAAACTTTTTACTCAAGTTCTTGTGCATTCAAAGGGAATAGTTTAAAACTCGTAGTATAAAGCAGCCATAATGGCACTTGACTTTACGCTTGATACAAAGTCAAATCTTAAGTTTAATGAGTCAAAGTACACTATATTTGTAATTGCGAGCACTGTAATGTATTCATATCTGTTCCAAAAAAAAGTGCTTGGTTTCATAGGTTTGAAAGACGATGAATAACATACTCTTAATCAACATATGATCAATCAAAGCCTTCCTTGTGTAAACACTATTTGATAGTATTCACCCATATGAGTTTAAAGTATGGCCTACTTCTAGGAGTTTAAGGGTTTTAATTCTTACAGTACTCATTAAAAGGATACAAACACATGGCTAGGTGGTATTGGTGCAAACTTAATAACTAAAACTATAGAAATTAGTGTATGAAGTAGATGCAACTTGCCAACAAAGGATCATTGGTTCAAAGATCACTATATCTACCAAGCCATTCAGACTTATTGCAATGTGCTTCACTAATCAAGATACCTTTACTATGCGTTAATTTCCTGATCTATCAAGTGCTTACTATTTTGAAAATGGTGGAGGATTATTGGAGAATTTTCAAAATAAGAAAGAGTACAAAGAAAGGATACAATTCACATGAAAGATTTAGAGTGGTATCTATTCAATTTAATAAATATAACTATTCAATAGTTATAAATAAATGAATGGGTTTTTATCACTTTAACCCCTTAAACTATACCCCAACTATCAGTTTAGTCCCTAAAGTTAACTTTTAGTCACTTAACCCCCTGGACTAATGGTCAAACTAACGGTTAGACTAACAGTCATGTGAAAAGACATATTTAGGTCTAATTTAACTATGAAATTTTTATCACTTTACCCCTTAAACTATATCCGAACTATCAGTTTAGTCTCTAACATTAACTTTTAGTCATTTAACTCCTTGAACTAACGTCCAAACTAATAGTCATGTGAAAAAACACTGTTTAGGTGCAATTTAATTACAAAGGGACAAATATGCCCATAAAGTCGTAAAAAATAAATTTCACTTCTAAATTGTAAAGGAACAAATAAGCCCATAAAAACCTAAAAAATAAATTTTACTTCTAAAATGCGCTTTATGAAGTGGCGACACAGAAATAAATAAGAAAAGAAAAAAATAGAATAATATAGCCATGTTTCTTGATAGTAATATTTTTCCAATACATTTTCTCTCGTCATAAATTTTAGAATTCATCCATCAAAAAAACGTAAGTGTTCTCATAGTTTGAAAAATTATGAAAACAAATAGATTATCGAAGAAAAATTTTACTAATACAAAACTTGAGAAAAATATATATTGCAATGGAGCAGGTATAAAATTTTTCTTTTAAGATTATCTTTGTTACATGCAAACAATTGATAAAATTTCACTACTTTTATCTCATCAGATTTGCAATATTTTGAATAAGATATTGCGCAAAATAGGAAGTATGTAAATAGTTTAAAAAATAGAGGAGAGAAAATCCTTTTAGCCATTATTTTATACTTAAAGTATGAGGGGAGGGTATTTTTGTCATAAAATGGTCAATCATGTGCTTTAATAATACAAAACTTGAGAAAAATATATATTGCAATGGAGCAGGTATAAAATTTTTCTTTTAAGATTATCTTTGTTACATGCAAACAATTGATAAAATTTCATACTTTTATCTCATCAGATTTGCAATATTTTGAATAAGATATTGCGCAAAATAGGAAGTATGTAAATAGTTTAAAAAATAGAGGAGAGAAAATCCTTTTAGCCATTATTTTATACTTAAAGTATGAGGGGAGGGTGTTTTTGTCATAAAATGGTCAATCATGTGCTTTAATTTAACCAATGGACTTAAGTGACTAAAAATTAACTTTAGGGCCTAAAGTGATAGTTGGAGTATAGTTTAAGGGGGTAAAATGAAAAAAACCCAAAATGAATAGATATGTCTATTCACAAAATATGTGAATAAGTGTATAGGTGTATCTCATTATATAGGGACATAAAAAGGTGTATAAATACCATAGACATGTGAATTGTACAAAGCATATAAAATCATTCTCTTGCCTTCTTATTTCTACATAAAATTAGACAAATCTATCCATGTTTAAGTGCTTAATGGATTGATTGATTTCATTAGTACAAAATGCAATCAATTACTAGGCTTTATTGTATTCTAAAGTTTAATTTATGGACGCTTTTGCATACAAGATGTGTTAGGGAGAAATTAAATATTAAGGAAAGCAACATTATAACGTGTCTTAAAGTCACCATTTTTGTCCAAAATTATAATCATTCACTACGTCCGAAGTAGTTTTTGTCTTAGTATTTCTTGTCGCTTTGTTGAACCTTTAATAACATGTACTAAAGTCGATAACATGTTAATCTGAACATAATTCTTTGCAACTCTTACTAGTGACAACTGAAGTGGATGAGCAAAGCCATGAATGCAATGTAGATACCCATTTTCCTTCAAAATCAGCCATAGCATTCACCTTGCATATTGCTAGCGCCATCATGATCCTGACCATGAATTTATGATATACTTAAACTGTGGAAAACAATGTATCAATTGCCATCTTAAAATGAAAGAGTAGCCGTATCCTTTACATGAATAATGCCAAAAAAAAATGCTATATAACAAGTATTTGCGAATTGACATACTATAGAACAATGCCACTTGCTCGTTAGTGGATGCATCATGACATTCATCACCTAAAACAGAAAACAATCTATTTCCAATTGTATTATCAATAATACATGCAGTTGCTCTTACCAAGGCATTTGTTATGTCATTCTTAATATTACGAGCTATGACTTCTAAAGTTTTTAGGAGCATTTTCGAGAACCACATGTTTAATATCATCATTATGATTCACAGGAAGATGGACAAGAAAATTTCCCGGTTATCAGAAGTATGACACTCACCATGCCTGCAAAAAGCCATTCCTTGATGGAGCATAAATTAGCATAATCGATCAAAAACGACGGACGATTCAACACTTCATCGTCATTTTGTCGGAGTATTTAGAAAAGACCACTTCAATGTTGATTTTGGTGCATCAGATTTTGACATTTTATCCAACTTGGATTCCATGCACTATTAAAGATCACTGACATGAATCTCAGATTCATCTTTGGTTTTCCAATTTGTAAATCCTTCCCCAACAAAATATCGCCACTAAATTGCTCCCCCCGTCCCCCAATAAAGATAAGAATATATGCTAAAAGCAGCATCTGTCTGGATACTATATTCCAACTAGTTCTTTTATTTATCTAACCACTCCGAGACAAATTGACGATGCTTTTTTACTATCACACTTTTTAGGGAAAATATGTTCACGAGGTTGTCAAGTTCCTTTTTCTTAATCTAGAATTTTAAATGGTAACTTGCAAAATTTGTTCTTAATCATATATCAGCCTTGTTCATTTAAATTAATCTCAAACTGGCTTTTCGTATGATATGTATCTCATTCACAATCCTCAGCTTGTTCAATAATAGATAACTCTTTCTTTATTATCTTTTCTCTACCTTTCCATAATTCAATCAGTAAATTTACTAGATTAGAAACTAAACAAGTTAAACAAAGAAGCACATAAATCAACTATTCAATAAGTTAACATCCAATAGCAGATTACCATTTTCTCTTTAAAGAGTCAACTAAAACTTTTCATATGTAGGGGCTATTTGATTTATAGTGAAATCTAAAGTCTGAATTTCAAAATCTAAAATTTAACACTGAAGGTATTAAGCTACTGAATAATCAAGTTATATCTGTTTGATAATTAACTGAATATAAGTACTAAATTTAAACGTCTCACCTTATAAATATAATAATTTTATCTTAAAATAATGAAACAATTTTTAGTGTGTACACAATAGAAAGAAAAAGGACAATGTGTGTGCGCGTGTGTATGCGTATTTGTGTGAGGGAGAAAGTGTAATTGTATTTGTGTGAGAGAAAGTATGTGTGTGGTGTGTGAAAATATATTTGTGTATAAAAGAGAGAGTGTTTAAGTGTGAAAGGAAAAAAAATTATGCATGTAAGTATGTATGAAAGAGACAGAGAGAGAGTATGTACAAATGTGAGAAAATATACTATAATTACACATTTATATACGCATGAGTGTGCATGCGAGAGAGTGCGTATATATGTGTAAAAGAGACAGTGTGAGAGAGAATGTGTATATTAGTGTAAACCATGTGTATGAGAGAGGGGGGGAGGGGGAGAGAGAGCACGAGAAAGAGTGTACTTGTGAGAAATAGTATGTGTAAGTTTATATAGTTGCACGTATGTGAGAGAAACGTTATGTATGTATCCTTGCCAAGAGTGATGGTGTGTATGTGTAAGAGCAAAAGAGAGAAGATGTGTGTGTATAGGTATGTGCAACTCTATGTGTGTGTGCGCGCGCGCACAAGTATATGTAAAAGGCAGAGAGTATCCTATATTAAGGAAAAAATTATCACTTAATTTATTTGTATATAAATTAAGTACTGCTTAATACATGTATTAAGTGGTAAAAGAATTTTATTATCAAACATACTTAATTCAACAAGCTCTTAATTAATTTATTTTCAACATTGAGTTGAGTTATCAAAAACCCCACCCCTTCATAATAGTCTAAATTTCTAGAACTAAGATTAAGTACTTGCCACAAAAACGATCATAAAAAATAGCACAAACAATTATCAAACGTGAATGAAAAAACACAAATTCTACGAATAATAACAAATAAAATATATCTTCATGAAAATTCCTCCAATGACTCAATTTCTATGCTAATTCTAGATTACTTATATTTTATTGCATAGGCAACCCTCTGCCTTTGCACTAGTGTTGCCAATTTTCTTTGATAAGTTTCCCAGCATTAGTTGAATTGGGTGACATAACTAGTTTTTTCGACAAAATTTTCACCATTATCTTCCTCAATCTTTTGTTTTGTTTTGTTCAATACCAGTATCTGTTGGCGACAATCTATGTCCTTTTTAAATGATCAAAGCAGTCTTGTTGAATTATCTTACTAATAATTAAATTTGCTTTGCAAAACACTCTATATTGTATCAATTTAAGTATAATATGCAGCTCTATTGGCCTTATAATGCTACGTAATACTAGCCACTTAAATTCAATAGTTGCATTTTAAATTGCATTTTCAAAATACGTGACATCTTTAACAAAAATAAGAATAAGAAATGTTCAAAATACAATCTTCGTCCCAAAAATTGGTTCATGCAGTCGAAGTAGTGATTATTCCTTATGAGTTGCATATTAAAAGAATAGTGATATTGTTTTAAATTTCATGTAAAAGAATTTCATCCCACTTGTACCCCCCCTCCCCCCGGGGGGAGTCTTCTTTTCCCTCCTCCTCCTCGTCTTCTCTCTCTCCAATGCATAAATATGAATTTCAGCTCTGCCACAGTATGTCTTGTTACTACACTTATCATCTTTGTCTAGACACACCCCCATTTGCATTCTTTCTATTCCAAGTCGCTATTTTGTGTGCTGGTATTGCATTCATGCGTAATATGTTCGTTAAGTTAGCAGTAAAATCGATTAGTATACACCTTTATCGCCAAATCACGACCACATTTCATCTAACTCTGTACATGAATATTTTCGAAGCAAACAAATTCCAGTAGGGCAATGATAGAGCGATTATCAAACTAGAGTTCTTCATGGGCATGATCAGTGTCAGTTCTCTCAATGGCAAATGACCGGTAAAATCATTGAACACTACAAAACAACTATTAACCGAACACTGGGTCCAAAATTAGTTTACAGATAATTTGTGGCCAAAAGCGCTCCTAAATTCTTTGAGAATAAATGGTAGTTTCGTTTTCCTACTTGTCTGATTCTGAGTCCGAAAATTGCATTTCGTACGCGTCCTTTGGTGCCACATCAGTGATTGAAGGAGGGATGAGGTCATTACGTGGACGAGCTTTGCGATTTTGTCCAACCTCATCCTGTCACAGAAAATTCACAAGAATACATCACACATTTCAAAAGTAGCTGGAGAAAGGCTTAATCATATTTGAGAGCACCTATGTGAATGAGGTCGAACTTTAGCATTATTACACAAACTAACGATGATTAATTGAACATGAAATATCCAATCTCAAATAAGCAAATTACAATTGCTATCGCTTACCTTATCACCTAATTGATTTGAAGAATTTGGCTTTGAAGAATTTGGCTCATTCTTGGGAATTGTTTGACTTCTTCGCAACCAGGTACGCCCAAATAAAATCAACGCCACTAAAAGTAAAACTGGTCCAATCCTTGGATCACCTAATTGGTTATTTATTTGATTTATGAAGCCAGTGATCTTATGCTTTAGGTCCTTGCTTGAAGAAATAATTTTCTCAGACCCTGCTTGCAATAAGGGATCTGCATCCTCAGGAACTAGCTCAGGACATTTTGTTCTCTGCATGAACAGAATAGCAAGTGTATAATACAAATATATATATATATGCATACGCACGCCCCATAAGGATATGTGTGTGTCTGTGTGTACATTACATACATACATACATATACATCTATACATACTCCAACTTCTGAATTAGCCAAATACCACAAAACACCAAATAAGGGCAAATGAACATTTTTCCACCCATTTCATTTGCACAACTAAGCACGTAATAGAAGTTTTTGAGCGGAATGCGTCTAGCATGCACTCCGTCCAACGAGGCTCCTGCAACCATGGGGTTGGGACTGCATGATATCCTAGGTGGTTGCACAGCCTCACCCTTAGAAGCTGAGAGAAAATTGCTTTGTAACTGTATCTCCAGATCAAAATTGAATACTTAAGTTGCATCAAGACTTATGCTTTCTTACTCGTCAATGTCTAAATATATGGTTAATAGAATGCTTTCCCATAGAACGATCAAGACACAAACATACAGATTGCAGACTAACTAAACCTAGTGACTATCCAGGCCAAAGTATATCTCCAACAATAATATATCCATATGATAGCATGTAATAAGCATAAGACCATGTGTTGCTTTCTAATAGAATGATAATCTTAAATTTAACAAAATTAGCCCCAGATTATCAAGATGGACACTACTATTTGACGACAGTTTGGTAACTAAGGCACTTCCGGTCAACCATAAAAAGAAAGAAATCCATGACATACCAAATAGTCATATCAGCATGTGTTATTCAAGCAACAAATGATGCAAGGGAAGAATACTCTAAAGATGAAACAGCTCCGATGCAATTATTCACCAAAAAGAGAATGATAGAAACAAAAGCGGCAGAATACAACCCCAAATAGAACAAGAGAGAGAAGCAAATTAGAATTATATGAATATATAGAAGCAAAAGCAGTATCCAGTCAGGACTCATTGATATATTTTTGCTATTTGACTTACAAAAGGAGGGAGATTTCTGGAGTCTCCATCTTCTATTGTCCTAGAAATCCAACTTATGATCTGCCAACAAACATCCACAACATTTCAGAAGATTTAGAAATAAGCCATGTGAAGATTGCAGACGAGGCTATACACTGTCCTCGATGACAAAACGCAAAGATATTGAGAAATGATTTTGAAAGAAGTCATTTAAGCAGATTTTACAAGTTCACAAATTCCAGTTTGCACTTTGCACCCTTAAGCTTGTTAGCCTATCCCAGTTTGGATTTCTGAACTCCAATTTTCCTAAACTCCAATTTTCCTAAACTGTCAAATAGGCCCTAATTTAGCACAATCACTAACGTGACACAGTAATAATAATAATAATAATAAGGGTTAATAACACTTTGCCCCCCTAAAGGTATAGGGAAGTCACACTTTGCCCCCCTAACCTTTAAATATATATATTTTGCCCCCCAATCAATTAGGTGAGAGAAAATTTGGTTAAAAGAAATAGTCAAATGACACAAATACCCTTGACTTGGCAAAGAAATTTCAGGAAAAAAAAAAAAACTCAGGCGTTTCAATATTTTATAAAGATATTTATGAAAAACTTTCAAATAAAGTAAATTACTGAATTTTAGATGAATTAAATATGAAAATTAGTTAACAAGAAATGTGACAATGATATCATAAAAGATTATACTTCTTGTACTATTGGAGAGGACCTTTACTAATTTCTTACCAAATAAAAATTGCACTATTATGAATGCAAAGTTATAATTGAGATTTTTTTGTAAATTAAGAATTTTCCTTCAATCAATAAAAAAATCAAAAGTTTCAATTTTAGCTTTGCATTCATAACAGTGCAATTTTTATTTAGTAAAAAATTAGTATAGATCCTCTCTAATATTACAAAAAGTATAATTTTTCATGATATCATAGTCACATTTTTTGTTAGCTGTTTTTTATATTTAATTCATCTATGGTTTATTTTATTTGGAAGTTTGTAAAAATATTTTAAAAAATATCGTAACAGTTGAGTTTTTTTTTTTTTTATTGAAATTTTTCTCTCTACCAAGTCAAGGGTATTTGTGTCATTTGACTATTTATTTTAACCAAATTTTCTCTCACCTAATTGATTTTGTGGTGTGGGGGGGGGGGGGGCCCAAATGTATATATATTTAAAGGCTAGGGGGGTAAAGTGCGACTCCCCTATACCTTTAGGGAGGCAAAGTGTTATTAACCCTAATAATAAAGCACATGACAGTAACATGCTTATTTACCAAGACAGTGCCAATTTGACACAAAAAAGATTAATTTAAAAACACCTGATTAATGTTTTTGAGTGCAGGGACCAACGACCAGCAACATGTGGTCATATAATTTTCGACTCTTTTGAACAAACGAAAACACAGGAGTCCATGACAGTCCTAAATGGTGCAGTTCCAGTTGTTAGCGGTTTCTATAGCGCTACTACTAAATTTCCTTTGGGAGAGACCAAGCAAACCGAGTTTAGGAGTGAGTGAACTCATTGTATCAACTTAGATGTCTGTTGTTCACTTGTATGATGAAAACAAAAGACTCCATGACATTTCTACATGGTGCAGCTCCAGTTGTTGGCAGTTTCTACAGCGTTACTACCAGATTTCTTTGGTGTGAGACCAAACAGACCGAGTTTAGGAGCGACTGACCTCACCGTATCAACTTAGATGTCCATGACCCACTCGTACATTTCCACTACCAGGATCAGTCTGAAACTCGAGGGCATTTTGGATTAATGTCTGAAGCTACCTATAAAGAGAGGAGGGGTTTGACTGATGATTTCCACCTTTAATTTAATAGATACATAACTTTCCAATTTTCCTTACAATCTGGTCTCCAGCAAAGTTGCATTTATATTATCCTAACTTCAACCGGGAATAAACAAGATTAGGTCTGAGGATACAAGGATTGCAGATATATGCTCCTGTTGGAATGGCATTATTGTTGATGCTATTGTTCTTTTAGTTTAGTCAATATACACCCACAAAAGACGCTGCTAGTCACATGCAAAGCTTGTGTTAATTAGGTTAAAATGGTTACTGACTCTGGTACATTCTAAACATTGGATAGTTTAGGGTGCAGTGTCCCAGAATTAGAGTTTAGGCGCGAAGTCTCCAAAATTATTGTTCAGGGTGCAAGGACAGAACTGATAAGTGTAAGAGTGCAAAGTAAATTTGTGCCTAAAACATGTAGTTACCATCTAAATTTGTGCCTAAAAGATGAAGTTACCATCGAATTACTAGATACAGTAAATAACCACAAAATTGACACAGATTTTGAAACCACCAGCTTATGAAAAATTCAAACCTCTGGAATTTCATCTGAACCCTTGTACTTCGCCACTAGTTGAGATGCGGGATCTGGTTCACTGTGCTGCAATGCTTCAAACATGTTTCTTGGTTGTCTCTCAATTTCATTTTTATCGTCTGTCGCATTCCTCTCATAACGTACAATAAGCAATCGAGGTACATCTATCATAGCCCTTCTTGTTCCACAAGCTTCATAGCTATCTTCTGAATTTACATGGAAGAAGCAATATCTCTAGATAAATTAGAAAAAGTCAGTATTCAATTTAAGAGCAACGAGTACTTGACTGGTCAAAAGCTGCCAACCATATTAAATATAATTATGTGCAATATAATTGAACTGTTGGAAGATACAGCATAATCATGAGACTGAACCATCAATAAAGAAAAAAGACAACGAAAAAAACAAAACATCCACGATCTGATAGGCTACAATCTTACTGGCTATGGTTATTAATAATATGTACATGATCCGGCACAAATCACAACTCTACATGCCCTCTTTCAATAACCCAAAAACCATGCAGAACTTTGATGCAATTACAACCATATGGCTTCTATAACACTGAAGTCCCCAATGAGGTCTTCATCTGGTAACAAGAGACAGGAAATCTTTACATCATTCCCCTATCTCTCCTCTTAGAACCAAGCAAGTTAAGGAAGTTACCAACTAATTACATATAAAGGGGAAAATAAAACAATTGTTGTCACCATGGAGTTTAATGTATATAAATACATTAACTCGAACCTTTCTTAACAGCTATTGAGATGTATGTTGGACACTTATAACATTATTGCATGATCAAGTTTCGAGAGTAGGAAAGACTATTTCTTCGAGATAACCATACACAGGCATTCCCAATCAACCTAATTTAACTCACCTTTCTACTAAAGTTTCCAGACCTGCATATTTTGTAATATCCTTTCAAACCACTTTACATGTATTTTATTGCACACTAAATTTCAAACAGTAGTAAGATGTCAACTTCCAGGATTACCAAAATCGAAATGTAACACTTATGGAATCAGATATGTGAGAATACCATCAGCAGCAACTTTACTATAAAAGACACATAATGAAACGAGGCAGCAAAACTTCTATGAAGTTTTTCAATGACAACTTTTCTTCAGAAAATGGCATGGACTAGTCTCAGTATTTCTCTAACTTTTCAGATTCTGATTATACCATCACATGATAATAGCCATGTTCTGCAAGATTTGTATAGATCATACCACAATAACTAAAAACAGTGAAACATAAGTAGAGAAACTAACTTGCTGTGCCTCCCCATCAAGCCAGGTGAACGTCAATCGCTTTTGCTTCATGGCAAGGGCTGCTGGTGCAGACAGGGGATCTTGATCAAGAGCATTCAACTCACCATTATTGGTTAGTGCCTCTTGGACCCTGCGGATAGTCTTTAACCACATGTAGTTACACCATTTACTAAAGAATATCCAATTTACACCACCATTGCGGCACCAAAAACTTTATTTGAGCAAATTTAGTATAAAGTATTCTCTTGCCTTCATTTTTAGTTTGGAACTGGTTTCAGTTGCTCGGAAGTGTTTGCATCAGGAAATGAAATCAGATAAAAGTCCATTTTAAATGTTTGTATTCAAATATGCATGCTTCAACATCACTTGCATCTAGATAATTATTAACAAAAGATTTCTAGGAAAAGAAGGTTACTTCACGCATTTTGTTGAGTTCTTGGCTCAGCCTTCCAGCAAGGATGACACAGTACCAGATCCTCGTCTCGCTTCCAGCACGAGAGTAACCACGAGCATCACAACCCAACTCCACTGAAGTCACGCTCCTTAACTGGGGAAGCACTGCAAACATGACATTGAAAATCAAACACAACTTCCATATCTTACATTGGTTCAGCAAAGCACGCAATCATTAATTTAGCAGAAGTTTTAGAATTCTCATCCTATTTCTTGTTAGGGTTCTGACGAAATGTACACATCGTTTTAGGTAAAAAAAAAAAGAACAGGAGATACCGAGTAATCCTAGAGAGCTTCACATTTTAGAAGCCAATAAAACCTTTTTTAACCATTTGGTTGGTGGAACTCTTTCATGCACAGATAATCTCACTCATTCAGATGGTACTCAAGTGAGGTAACATAAGCAGATGATCCTCCTTTAGCCATTTCTCTCAAAATATGTTCCCTTTTTCTTGCTTTCTTTGAGGAAATATGACGTCAGCATATCTAGTGATCCTTTCAGATCAACAACGCAGCACCAGCCAGTCAAGTCACAGAAAGTAGAGATAAGTTTTTATCTATTGCCTCAAGCTAGAAAAAGAAGGGAGACAAGTAAGGTGTGAGGATAATATGGCCACTTAAAAGGAAGGAAACCTAATTGTAACTAAGGTTTACATAAACTTCAACAATCCAGCACCTCAGAACAAAAAATACACCACCTGCCAAGATAATATGAAACCTAAATATAGCATTTAAGATTTTTGGCAAACAGGACTGTATTATAGGGATCACCAACAGTAAGAAAATCTAAAGCAGAGTGACTCAACTGTAACGCAACCTAAAATGCTTGTTAACAAACCAAAACAAAAACCAGACCTCTATATTGTTAAAATGCAAATTTTATTAGGGTGCATCAACTTGCAATGCATCAATAAGCAATCTGCAAATTGACAGCTTTGTTCAAAATTCCTTGTCAGGAAATAGTCATTGTTGACTCAGTCAAATTTCAAAAATCTTTAGTTTTACAAACATACTTTTTCAGTTTATGAAGGGAAACTTTGATTAATTATATAGTTCAACAAATTATTTCACTACAAGATTCAGAACAGCAGAACTTATATATGATAATGAAAAACATGGTTGAAACCAGCGGCTGAAAAACCCTTTCCACAAGGATACACTGCAAGAATAAATTTGTAGCTTTTCTGTAAAAGCATATCCTTATGGAAAGGGTATAAGAAGCAAATCAAATGAATACTGTAACAGCACAACCCATTGACCAGTGCCAGGAGGAATATTTTATTAAAAAAATGTCCAAACGTATTAAATTACATGCAGAAACACTAAATAGAACTGAATTAGAAAGGATCATACCTTGATATTTATTCTTTTCCATAATTTCTATAAACATTGAATTGTTGATTGATCCTGCAAGATACAAGCACCTAAGCTTGTCAATAGAACATGCCGTGCTACTTTTGCCGTAGCTACTATAGAATACTCAAAAGTGGAATGAGAAGAAAAGAACATTCCATGGTAAATAATGGGTTTGACACCAGGATCTTTCAGAATTACAATGGCAGGCGCAGACTCAACTCCAAACCTGTTATAAATGCAAAGAACTCTGGTGAAGTGCTTTTAATACAATAAATGAAACAAACTTAACATTGCAAGAGAATTGTATTCCATTCTCCAATAAAGAATCAGTAAAGGAAACACACTCTGTTTGCTTTCTGTATACAGTACATTAAGAAAAGGTCTGAGGTTTCTTCTTTAGAGGTCTATAGATCAAGAATGTCAGATACAATCCTGTTATACAGAAGGAAACACAGATATACATAAACGATGCTGCAGAAATATTTTACCCAGCGCTTGTGCACTAGAACCTATGATCCTTTTAAAAGGACCCCTTTGTGTGCCACCCTCAACCATTCTGAATGTCCATTTTTATAGATTGTTACAAGATGGAAGAAAAAAAAAAAAAAAAAAAAGGCAAACAGTAAACATCTTTCCCCGTCAGTCTATATCAATCACAAGTACCATTCTTTGTTATGGAAAATGGGTCTTGCAGATCAATCACAAGTACCATTCTTGGTTATGGAAGATGGGACTTGCAGCCTGGACATATTTTTGCTTCCCGTTTCTAAGAAAGAAATGAGAGAACAGAAAGGTAGAAACACAGGAGAGATTCAAGTTTAACATTTAGTTGTCAAAAAATTTCAGTTTACGTAAACATGGCAAGACTTTATTGATAAAAAAAAAAAAATTGAACCTGACAAACAGAAAATAAAAAAGTAAACTGGAGTTGCACCATTTTCACATAAACTTTTCTAATGATAATCACAGATAACTGAAGTGAATAGCTTATGCATGCTTCACAAGAGATAAAACGAGATTAAAGTGGTCAAAAATGATATGAGTACTAGCAGTGACAACTACCAAGAGTCTTCATAGAATACTAGAATATATTCGTATTGACATCTTCAAGAATATAACAAATAATGGATGTGCATAATGATTAGAAAATATGCACTGCTAAAAACTGTGCTTTCAATTTTCATAGATGGTTAATTTCACAGAAAAAGCAAGTAATTTAATTTCATTTGTGCACTGAGAAGTACTTCTCATGTAAGGTTCTCAAGTCATCCATTTGTCAGCCAAAAGTGTGTAAAGACAGGAGAGCAACAGACTATTAAAATTTTGAGACTCTACATGCTTATCCATTTGCTAGGCCAAGTGCAAATACAGGGCAGGTATAAGCCATTAAATTTTAGGTTAGAGGAGTCAACATGCTCACTGATAAATCATTCCTCCAAAAGGGGAGACCACTAGAAGATAAAAATAGTAGAATAAATTATTAGTGAGATTATCTGGCAGTAAAAGGACTAAACACACCAGACCGGTTACTGAAAGAAGAAAAAGATAAGACTTCTCCGAGGGATGAAAGGCAGATATGCAAACCAAAGCAGGAAAATGCAGACCAGCCTTCCACCAAGAGATAGAAGAGGATAAGGTTTTCCAATAGAGAGGAAAAAAAAAAATTAAGAGCAGTGAAGCAGAGCCACATACATGTTCCACCAGAAAGAAGAATCCTCTTCATCCCATCGAGCAAATGCGAAAGCAGCATAGGTCCAGTACTTTTTAGCAGCATGACGGACAAATGGGGTGGCTCGTTCTCCTGATCTTGAGAAGAAGATAACTCTAACCTATCAGCCAGAAGAAAGGAAGAAATCAAGTACCAACCAAGTATTAAGCACTTTATATATCAAGGACAACGGAATGCAAAATAACCCTGAATAATGTGGTTTTCTAACTGTGACCTTTCTAGATGACATCAAGTTGTTTAATATCTGCCAGAAGTTAATTCCAGTATACTGCCTCAGATATGTGAACAGGGAAGACAGAAAACAATATAGATACCAAATATGCCACATGAAGGAATGTTGAATCTGGCGATGCAAAACAGCTTTTTTTTTGCTTAACACGAAAAAGAAAAGGTGTCTCAATGTGAAGACCATGGTGTTGTATGTGTTCTTTTTTGGCACGAAACATCCAAGTGGATTGAATGTGTAGATGGTTATATATGTTTTTCTCATGCCATTAAGCACATAAAGCAAGTCAGTTGGGATATCATATAATTACTATCACCTTCCCAAAAGTGAACGCTCAAATCATAGTTGTTAGCCAGCCAAAGAGCAACATAGCACAAGAGTTCCCACAGGGCTATAGCACATAGCGAATTGCATGCTGTATTGAAGAGAAGCACATAATGTGCAAGATCTGAATTTATTTTGTATATGGTAATTCTGTAATAAAAGCACTAGGTACTCTTGTCTAAAAATATATAGAATCTATAAATTAATCTACCACTGTTCTTAAGCATAAAAACAGAATCACACACACGAGCAAGTCAAATAGATATAGAATAATGAGTAATAATATGAATCGAGCTTCCTAGATTAGAGTACCGACTCATCTAATCCATCTCTTTACAATATCCTCCCTTTTACTCTCCTCTTCTTCATCATTTGTTCAAGAATCTAGGCTCCCATCTCAAAACCAATTGGCAATGAGTGGAGTCGCCCATATACTTTTTTTTTTTAACAATCGGTCAAACTTTCTTCATCACTTGAACATAAAGTTGCTGAAGAACAGGAAGAGCAGGCCTTGTCTGATCAAAAGAAGACAAGTAATTAGATAGTTTCGAACGATCAAGCCGTTCCCTTCTAACTCAAAAACGCAAACCCTCTACCATTCAAATTCCTATACAGTATAAATACATACATACTCCCATTTCCATACATTTATACGTATGATTAGGATTTCATCAAATTAATCCACTAAAACGATGTTCTCAAGAGCCATGGGGGTTCTGGAGAGTTTGGCCCATGGGGCTTATAAAAATTGTCCAACCCATGGAGTTGAGAGGCTAAAGATGACCCAAGACACATGTGGAGTGTTGGCTGGGAGTGTAGAATTTAGACCGAAGGCCCAGCTCTGATACCATGTTAAATAATATGGGCTTCCATCTCCAAAACCAATTGACAATGAGTGGAGTAGCCCATGAACTTTATTAACTAGTTTAGAATACTTTGGGAGCTTAATGTAGGATTTTGTTTCTTGACACTCACCTCACACGTGACTTGGATTGACGAGATTCCATGAAACTGGAAAGGGCATAACTAGAGCCAAGAATTAAAATGGGCTAAGGATGAACCGATTCACGTGTGAAAGTGTGGAATTAGGGTAAGGAAAAAGCCAAAAGCTTAGCTCTAATACTATGTTAAAGAACACGAGCTTCCATTTCAAAACCAAATTGGTAGTAAGTGGAGTGGCCAATGTACTTTATTAATTAAAATAGGATTCCTTAGGCAATCGAAGTGGGATTTTGTCCCTTAACATCGCCACATATTCAAATTCTTCTTCTTCATCACTGAGGCGAACAGTTGGATCCAAAGAAGAAGTGGATGAGAAGGAGAGTCCCTACCTAAGCAGGGATTTTGAAAGAGAGAGGGTTGAGAGATGTAACTATTTTTTTACTTCAATTTGCCATATGTGTGAAACCCGCTTCTTGTTCACAACAATAATAGTTTTAGGGCTACGTGATTGGGTATAGACAAGTGCAGAATAGATTACATGTACAACCAGATGACCTAACTGTTATGTTAAGAATTTACAAGAATCATAACTTTAGAAAAGCACACTATGTTAGTGCTATGTGCTGGGTGTTATGGCCACAAAGATCAAACAATTGATTAGTTGCTATGCCATACACTAATATAGCTAAACTTGTTATGGGGCTATAGCGTGATATTAACAATGAAGTGCTGAATTAGTTTACTTCCAATTTCATAATCACAGAGACTCTTTATTCAACCCAAAGCACCTATGTCCAAAGGATATGACATGAGCCCTATTATGAGAGACATGATGAATTTGGTCAAACGTAGTTAGGTAGTTTGACTTAAGACCGGGCTCTTGGACTTAGCTAATCCTTGCTGATAGGTACTTTACAACCTAAGTATTTATTTCATACGTCTTGGGATGAATAAGGACCAGTAAAGGACACTATAATGGCGTGACTATGGCATGCTTTCCCAAGGATATTGTTGGATTAATGAAATACCTGATTTAGCTACAGCACATGTGATTTTACAACATCCACACATAAAGATTCTTCTACTACAAGATTAAATAGAGATAGAAATATATTTTCTCCATATCTAAGTACTCCTGTAAACTTTTGGTAGTGCCCCAATATCTTGTATTTTTAGAATTGGCAAACCTGAAACCTAGATATGTATCCATACCCCATACTCACACCCATGTTCATGTAACAAAACTTACCATACAGAGCCATAGTCTGTCTAACAATATTGCAAGTGTCAAATGGTTGAAGATAGCTTACACATACAGAATAATTTGAAAAGTCCAAAAGAAAATATACCTGACAAATATGTGACAAGATTGTGGGTGATGCAGCACTAGAAGCTGATGGTAGGCAAAGGTTGTAGGCAGTTGTTTAAAGCTTAAAACTTACAAGATATCGGCAGAAACTTTGAAAAATAAAAGTTGGACGAAAATCAGCAATAAAAATAAATAATAATCCACTTGGAATTCAAGATTGAGAATAAGAAGATTTAGGAAACTCTAGGAATCACTCCTAGGCACCTTTAGGTATCACACCCAAGGCTAGATTGTATCACACCATCCTTAAAATAAGCTTGCAAAATATGCTGGAATTTTATTTACTGAAATCTGATTTCTCTTGTAGGAAAAACACTTATTTATAGACTCCTGAGACAAATCCTACTATGACGAGGATTCATCTTTTATTCCCTACTGGAATAACCTTCAATTCCTAATTCTATTGGTAATAACAAATTAATACTTCCTAATTTAACTAGGACACAAAAACTAAAAATGCTCAAACCAGAAAATTCCTGCAAAATAGTCAAATTACCAAAATACCCTTAACTACTAAAATTCAGAAAATACCTAATACACTTAATCTAAAATTTCCTACTTATAAAACTAAAATAAACACACTTAAACCAACTCCCAAGTCGGCTTGTCTTCTAAAAAATGCCAAATCAAAGCTTGGGAGTTTGAAATACGTTTGCTCTGTCTTCTATAAATGATAGTGTCCTGTTACCACTTGTCTCTACCAGTGGGAGAGGATTCTCAGCAATTGTATGATGCAATTGCACCTAATAGTTCATGGCTAGGATCCCCCCATTTAAAAATTGTGTATGGAGATTGATACTTCTGAATTTTAAGAAATAGGGTAGGATGCTGCATGAAGAATACAAGCCTACACAGTTGTTGTATTAGCATCTACAATTGTTGATTTAGTGTCTACATCTGTAGCGCTAGTTTCTACACTATCTTGGACAATTAATACCAGCAATTGTTAAGGCCCAATGTCCCAAAATTCAAGTTTTTTGTGAAGTAGATGGAGTTAAAGTAACATTTGAGAATTTCCTGTTTATTTTCCATTATGTGGTAAAATTTAGCCATTCAGTCGCAGCCCATGCAACTGGCGATGAGTCCAGGCCATGCAAAGTCCAAAATAAAACAGTGTGATGATTTCATCTCATGGCTCAGATCCATTTATCATCATTATACTTGAATATAATTAATAACCTTTTGATTTCCAGACAAGAATACCAAAAACAAAGGACAAACAAACAGATGTGAGTGATAAAGCAGAAAAGTGCTAGGAAATTGATTGAATTATGCAACTAGGGACATTTACATCAGACCAAAATTCTAAATTCCTGACAAAGGATGACTTAGCCAACTTAAAAGTCAGCTACTAGCCCGAATAGATCAAAATTTGCAAAATTATTTTGTTGTCCTTGGATGTGTTTGGAGTTCATTGTCATAAAAGAGATAGTCCAGTCCAAAAAATTCCGAAAATGTCTAATTTCGAAAGTATCATAATTGCACTAGTCATATTCTGTGAAGTTTATCAATCCAAAATGTCTAATTTCATGTCTAACGTCGTAGAACATTCCTCTGGTTCACAATAAGCTGGATTAATTGTTTCCATCAAGTCCCATAAAGGTGGCATATTAACTCAGTAGTTTTGAAAAGGTTAATAGTAAATATCTGGAAAGAAATATCCAGGGCACTGAGTAGATGTTTAAAATAAGCTTGAACTGATTACACAAACTACATTATGATCTTATTTTATATTTTAGGGCAGGATGCTTGTATCAGCTAAAACATTCTTCTAGAAGGACAACTCTGAACAATAACTCAGATTGCACCCAAACCAGCACCATCAAAATATTATAAAATACCAATTCAAAACTTAAAACTAGTCACTAGGATTGGTTGATTAGATAGAAAGTTTCGTGGAAAAGTGAAGTACAAGAAAGTGAGTAAAGAAAAGTGAAAAGTAATTTCCTGAATGCTCATTGAGCTAGAGAAGTCTTTTAAGGGAAATAGATGGTTAGTGTTAGTTATGGAATTTTTATGCCCAATCAACTTTTTCCTGCAAAATCCAATAAAGGCAGCACATGTAATTTTGGTGCAAACCAAAAACGTAAAAAGGAAATTGATTTCCACTCTTTTCCTTGTAATGAAAATATCTATGCTATCCCTTTGAACAACTATTTGACTTTTTGGATAGCTGATTGATAAGGCTAAGCTACTAGAAGAACCCTTTAGGTGACATTCTAACTAGTACCACTTTTAACTAATAATCATTCACAAGGTCAGCTTCCAATAAAATTCTACTTTGCCATTTCTTGTAGAACAAAATGAGAAGATACATCATTATTAAAATGATACAATCAATTCATTTTCACAGCCAACAAGAGAAATTCTTCAAGTAGGCAGTTATAACAGATAAAATTTCAAACTTAAATATGCAAAACTGACTCGCACAAATGAAAGAGGGAGTACTAAAAATATCATAAGCAGAATAGGCACGTCATCTAAGGCTAGAGAGAAATTGTACCTTGTGAGGCTTAGTCTTAGCAAGAAAATTTTGTACCTGTAAAAAGGGAGGGAGAGAGAGGAAGGGGGAGGAACAATAGCATCAAAATCAAACACAAAGAAATGATCTTGTCATGTAAACATGCATGGATTCATAGAGCCGTTAAACCATAAAAGAAAAATAAACCAATAAACCATGATAACAAATCCCTACTTGGAATTTCCCAATTTAAGAGATCCCCTACAAATGAAAAAAGAATGATTTATTTTTCACCCAAAAAGGTCGATGTGCTCCTGTCTGTAATTCTTACATAACATAAAAAAGCCAACTACACAAGACAACAGACACCAGATCCCCTCATCTCAGGTTTATGCAGTTAATTTAACCAGGACTAAATGTGAAGAAAAGGATAAACATTCATGTCTCATTTTTAGGCTTATGTTACAGTTATCAAAGACAATTTATCTTCTAGTCCTATACTGCTCCTCTAATTACCAATCAATCTTCACCTGTGTGCTCAATTACAAGCAGTGAGATGCATTACACCAACCCTATTGTTTAATGATATAGTGACTATTTATCTAAAAACAAACAGAAATTAAATGAATAATTCAAAGATATAATTTCTTGATTGAGATCCGTAAACCATGTTTCCTAGTAAGGAGTAACAAAGATACTGTCTTTAACATATCACATTGGTGTATTCCGACTCATCTCCTTTGTAACATCAATATATCAACTTCAACCACCTTTCTTTACAATCACCAAAAACAAAGGCATCCATCAACAGTAGCAAGGGTGGTTTTCAGCAACCCCAAATCCTCAAACATATAGATCGACATGATAAACCCAATGGAATCACAAAAGAATGCAAAATGAACAACAAAGTCCATTTTCTGAAAATGCTATAAAAAATAATTTCCTAATGAATCAATAATTCTTAGCACTTCCAAACATTAAATCAATCAGCAAAATTCAATAGAGAGTGTGCTGGTATTCCAAAAGAACATCAAAAAATCAGTTGTTATTGCAACATTAATCCTTAAAAAACTTATTCAATTACCATCGACTCCTTGGAATAGTACAGAATCCGTGGCAAGCCTAGAATGGTTGTCGCCAGCCAATCTGTAACTGCATCAACAGAGAGCTGTCGTCCATACCTACAAAAATAGCCAATCATAAATAAAATATTCCTGACCGTATACTCACGCTATTTGATAACATTTATGTTTTTCTTTTCTATGTATATGTTCATTGAACTTTACAAACAAAAACAAAAAATGGTGTTTGTTGAAACTATTTGTATTTGTGGAAAATAAAAACATTTGCAAAAATGAAGCATGTTTCTAAAACACCAAAAAAGTGTTTTTAGCTGTTTAGTGAATACGCTTGTCAAGATATGCTTTAATAGCAGCCTTTAGTTTTACATGGATGTTTTATTTTCTATCTCCTCCTAAATCCTTCTTCCTCCATCTCACTTATGCCCCCTCCCCGGGGGGTGGCAGGGGCAACTCCCTTTTCATCCCTTCACCAACCAACAGCACCCCCTCTCTCCCATCTTGCTCAAACCACTCACTGCCTTTCGTTCTCCTTTCTCCCCTCTCTAGCTTGCTATTCATTCACTGCCTCCCATCCTCCTCATCTCGACCCTCATCTCCTCCTTTCACCATCTCATCTACCTTGCTGTAACACCATCCCAAATTCACAGCACTGATGCCCATCTCCCATCTCCAATCTGCATCTTCGCTCCCTTCTCAGATTCACTTCTCCTACCTTGCTCCACACCATAAACACCGCCTCCCTTCTCCTCAGTCCTGAAGTCCAGCCCCAGTTCCCTCATCCACACTTGAGTTTCTTTTCTCTTTTTGGGGAACTCAGGTTTACTATTCCATGATATCTGTCAATTGATTGACAATGGTAAATCTAACTTGGAGCCGCTTTCTGGTTATTTTGTGATGAATATATCATTTTAGGTACCATTACTATTGCTTGGAAATTAAACGCAATAACTTGGATATAATTAGCTAATATTTGTTATTCATGATTATTTTTGCTAGTTCTGTCAGTTTGAAACAAATATATTGGTGAGATGAGGCTATTGTGGGTTTTGGGAGCGATTTAGTGGATTTGAAGATGGTAATTGTCCCAACAAGAGGTTAGTTTGTGGACGCAACGAGGAGAAAAAAAAATTTTTTTTTTTTCAGTTTCTCATTATAAGTCATTATAAAAGAGTACAGAAATTATTGCAAACAACTAAGAAAAACAAAAAGGTTTCCTCTAACACATTTATCAAATACTGTTTATGCGACCACGATCATCTGGTAACCTTTATGTTTCTTGTTTTTCTGTTTCTGTTCAAATAATTTCACAAAAATAAACAAATCAGTGTTTGGTAAAAGTTTTCTTGTTTTGGGAAAAAAAGAAACATTTGTGAAAATGAAGCATGCGTGTGAATAGGAAATTCCATGAGGATGAACTTCTGAATCTGAAAAGACACAATCATTTTCTTTTTTCTCTCTGCTTCTCTATCCTTCTTCTTAATCCTCTATTCTCTATCTTTTCTCATGGTCTTTCCCCACTTTAGACCTATATCATCTCCCCTCCAACATCCATCCCCTCTCTCCTGCTCTCTTCTCCTTTTCCTAGATCTCACTCACATCATCCCCCATCTCCCTATTCCCTTCTTCACCAGTATAGCAACACTACTTCCCTCCACTATAATTGCAGCTCTCCACACCCACCCAACCCAAGCGTGGGAAGACAACCTTTTAGGAAAAGAGGGCAACAAAAAAAAAAAACCTTATTTTTATCGAGTTTAATCAGTATTTGACTCACCTACGAAGACAATGTGAACTACTGCAGCCAGGGGGAAAGGCCAGAAGCGTGGGAAGTCCTGTATGCATGCCAAATAAGCCAAAAAGAGCATGGTCAAGAAGAACAGGAATATAAGTGTACGAAAAAGAGAACCAGAGTACAATGCACTAATATATTTCACGGTAAGCAATTAAATTTCTGTCATCTCCAGCTCCTTACCTATTTAGATATGGTTGCTTTATCATCCTTCTACAATAAATTCAAAATCCCATCATAATAAAGTGGAATCTTGAAGCAGTACCTATTGACTGCGGATTTTTCCTAAACGGTAAAGGACACTCACAAGCACTAAATTGTCTCCATTTCAAGTGTTCACCAAGCGACTGTTCAGCATTTACAAAATCAAAGGCCAATAGTCTCGCTCCCAATATCACTTTTGCCTTGACCACAACAGCTGTTAATTCCCTTTTGAGATGTATCCATTAAGTATGCACTGTTATGTTATGGAACAAGGAAAAGACACATCACTTTTCCTCAAGTTCCCCCCCTTAATTCCCACACATTCACTACTCTCTTTAATTGCCACAATGATCTGTGTCCCCATGAAAAAGGTTACTGATCTTTTCGAGAGGAAACCACAGGTGTCAAATGCTTTTCTAGACGCAATAGAAAAAGGTACCCAGTCACAAACTGAATATTCCAGACAAGAAAATAGCAATTTACGATAAACTGATGATTAAAGTAACAGTTTTAGCAAATTACAGCATCAATTCAAGTACTAGTCTTCGCTAAAAATTTGATTTGTCAAAGCATGAGTTAAACACTTAAGAGAGATAAAAAAGAACAAAGACCCGCAAAAAAAATAAAAAGTTGAACTATGTTCCAACATCAACAGACATTCACATGCCAGCCAATACTGATCCAAAAAGATATGCATATCAAGGCCTCTAGTGGCTATCCAGACATTAAGTGTTTTCAAGATTCTGAAATGAAAATTACATAGGATTATTTAAATGGGACACCTATTGCCAGCATATGTACTTATGAGATATACCAAACCATATTCAGAAAAGTTTAAAGGTAAAATCCAGCAGCAATACCAAATGGTTAGCCCTACATTTTGGTATGAACATAAGTTTGCTGCATAAAAACAACAATCCTTGGATGTGATTAATCAGCTTGCAGCACAAAAATGCTAACCATATCGAAAAAAAGGTTGTCCACTGGGTTTTTTCTCTGCCAAGTATGCAGCAAGACGGACATCACCAAGTTCAACCATCCCGGTATTTGCAACCCCATCAAGTAAAGTCACTGCCGAGAGCAAGAAAGAAAAAGTGCACCTTATAAATAATCAGTAACATCTATACAGGAAATTCTAGTATACATAATGCAATGCTTTACCAATGCGTTTCCAGTTGTTAGAAAAATTTGCACAGCGGTTGCTTCCAAATGAGAAAACCTGATATGATATTCAACAAGAAATATATCAGTACAATGTAGAGATACATTCTTCTAATACTGCAAAGAAAACAAGGGAAACAAAAAAAAAAAAAAAAACTGAATGTGAAGTTACAAAATGATGGTGTCAGTGAAGGGTAGCTCTACAATAAAAAATCACATGCAAAATTGAAAAAATGTTGAATTAGATTAAAAAATAATAGCTTTTGTATGCATTGTTTAAGCATGGTATTCACAATGAATAATCATCAGTAAAAAAGATATCCAGTTAGATCACAAGACATAAATGAACTATTTGTTAGGATCTCCATTCTTCTCCAGCCAGCACATTCTGTTCACAAGCAAAACAAAGACTTAAGTAACATTTCCTAACCCTTACAATATAGGCTCGTTCACGTGGTTTCAGCCTGTTCCAGCCAATTTCAGCAAAATTCTAAAAAATATCCAGCTAAGCTGCTTTTTCCATTTCCCCCCTTCTTTTTCAGTTGTAACTATTCCTTTGTCTGCTTACCCTCTAATAAATTTTAGACAGTAAAAATAAGGATTCTGTTAGTCAGATTTTCTTTTTTGCGTCTGTATTTCTAAGAAAAATGTAACTCTTTCTATACTATTTACCCTTCAGATACACATGTTTGTGTTCATAACTAGGATTATACCTAAGCATTGTTTTTACAGAAAAATGCCTTGATTTGTCAAATACATAAGATTTTCAACAATAAACCCATAAGTGTGTACAAAATATTTCACTACCCATACAGTACTGCAAGGCAAAAAAATTAAAACCCGTAGTGATACAGATCCAATGCTATGTATACAAGCACCAGAAAAAGGTGATTCAAGTACTCAAGAAATGTGAAGAGTGCCCAAAGTTAAGTTTTTGTAACATTAAACAAATATATTAAACAAGGCAAACAGTAGGGCATCATGGCAGATTAATGGAGGTAACTGTCTCACACTGTGTCTGCATGTGTGCATGTGTAATAGAGAGAAGAAGAAGAGCTATTCATGGCAAAATAAAGAAAATAATTATGACAAAGTACAAAGAACTAAAACTTTATGAAAGTCAAAATAAAATCATTTGGCATCTATCCTAAACCAAATCAGCTTACGACCACAAAAAAACTTTAACAATCATTACAAAATCCATTTTCATCAGAGTAAGAAACTAGTATGGTGATTCTCTATAATTTCAATTGCACTAAGTGTTCACAATCCATTCAGATTTCAATCAGCCAAACAGTAATTGAAAAAAAATGTTTTTCTTAAAAAATAGAAATAGAGTGTACTCGCTAAAATAATTTCTATGTCTACTTGGTGAAAATTATCATGTTTTCAACAAAATAAATATTCCTTCATTTGATTGGTATTGAAATGTATTTTCTTCATTTATTAGAAGAAAACATCCGGTAAAAATTAAATTAGCAGCTGACGGAATGCTTCCATTTACAGCAGCATAGACCAGGACAAAACAAGTTATCTTAATCCAAGTAATACTCTGATTGAGAACTATACTTAGTAATTTCATACGTCATCTTTCAGGATATGACAACTTCTTGACATTACCTGTATTTAAAGAATAAATCCCTCCAACAGGAAAAAAATATATATATTTCTGGGGAAATTTGAGTTAGTTGTATAACATGAAAATAATTAAATATTGTTAAAGAGCAGCTTCAATCCCAATGTGGTACCAAATGTGAATACCCTACGCCTCTTCTGAGACTGTTTTGTGGCATATTTAGCTCTTTTCCAGCATAGGTGTTTGCCTGTTTGTGTTCTGTCAATGAATCACATTGAGTCACCATATAAACTGCCAACTTGTTGAAACATATAGATACCTGAATAAGCAACGCTTTGGTGCTTTCAAACTGGGAAAGAAAATTTTCAGAGTTGATGACATCAAAAGTGTGCTCTGCAGATTTGATATTATGAGAAAAGATTACATAAAGACATTGACTATATCACTGGAAAAGGTGAGAGGGGAAGAATGAAGAGCTGATGTAATAGGATGGCTTCACTAACCAAAAGAACTGGACTCCATCAATGGAATGTTAATTTCAGAAATACCAGCCCCAGCATACTGCTCAGTGGCCTGGTTTATTACATGCTGCAAAAACATAAAACATTACCCGATCAAACAACATATAGATAGAAACATGACAAATGATTAGAGAATACATAAAATTTTGAGCAGTGAAGAAGATCTCTAACATAAGGTTGAGAATTTTATACTCACTGATTGTTCATCAATCCCAAAATTGTCGTAATCTCTCTTCCATAATTGATTCGTCAACAGCTCAAATGCATATTGAGCCTGCAAAACAAACACTCAATAAGAGCATAAATACTGAAAGGAAAGAAGAAAAGACCAATGATCAATTATTATGCTGCAAACTCCCCCAAATTTATTTCATGAGTTTGCAAGCCTTGAGGCACATGAGATAACCAAAAAGGGAAAGCATCATTTTGGGACTACATCATTAAGGTAATGTGTTTCTTACAAACTTAAGAAAGAAATTCTCATGCAGATCCAAATTGCCAAAAGTTCATAAAAAACATCAGCAATGAATTTAAAATACTAAAGAAAGAAACAGATGATCGGAATACGCAAAATGCTTGACTTTTCATGGCATTTTTGGATACATATTAGCCTTGCTTTAGCTGGAACATATATGTAGCAAAAATGGACTTCCAAGAAGGAAGTATAAGTTAATTGTCTTCGAAACAGACTGTCTGTTTACTTTGCTTACAGCCAACCAGATCCGGCCATGCAATTAGATTCCGATACATACAACACTGAAGAATGGTTCAATACGCAGACGTCATTGTTCCAGATTGGACATGGTGCCGATAATTCACACATATGATATATACAGTGTTCCAACATTTTGAATTAGTTGTGAGAAACATAAAAGATTTAAACAACTAAATTGATTAAATTAGATTCTAAAACATAATTATATTTAGGTTACCTACAGGAGAAATTGCAAGCCTATTAAATTTGATAGCATTACAAAAACCCCAATCTTGGAATATCTAGGATCTTTTCCACAAGCCAACAGAACATTAAACTCTATCTTAAACAAATGCAAGCAAAAAAAAAAAAAAAAAAAAAAACTCTCTTAAAAATTAGGAATTTGCAATTTGCAAAGAATAAATGGGATTACATACGGATATACTCTCGTATGGTCCTCTATTTCAACTCCATTTTTCCTTTTCAAAAGCCATGCCCCCTCTATCATGCCACTCACCACTCTCAGTCCTCTAAGGCAGTCTCTTCCTCCCCATGCTCCCTCCCTAACTAGCATGAGCCTCCATAAGTATAGGCAAGAAGGATTAAAATGAACCCCAAATTGATTCTCTCACTTGGGTTTTAAGGCAGTTTCTTGGTCAATGACCACCCCTTTTGTGTTCTCCCATTCCTTCCTCATCTCTTAGTTGAGTTTTGTTTGTATCCAGTTGTGTGGCTTGTCCTAAATTTCACGGTTTTTGGTTGTGAATTAAATCAGAGTGACTCAGACAATTCAAGCCAAATTTGTGACTTTGTGCGTGAAATCGCCAGGAATCACCGGAATCTAGTTGAACTGATGCCGAATCTGGAGTCTCCAGTACACAATCGTGCAATATCGCCGCTGTAAGCTGAGTTCCAGTAAGAATGTCTACTCAGACACACCCAAGTCCGTGAACCCCATCTTGAAGAAATATATTCATTTAAAAAAAAAAACAGAGAGAAATGAGACAAGCATGATGATGTTCTTGTGTTATGCTTTTCTTAGTTATGGCTTCCTTTTCGGTCCACATATTTGTGCAGTATAGTACTTATCATACCCCAACTCCATTCAATCCCATTGCCCCATGTCTAGGCACCACCTTCTCCTGAATTCTTCACAAAATTAGAGCAAAATGTTGACATGCTTTTGGCTACAACTCATAAGTGTAAGAACATAGTACACACAGATCATAGAATTACTAACTTAGACTAAGTTAGCGAGTATAATTGAAGGCACATGACATACCTTAACAAAGTCGAACACAGAAGGAACCGAAACACCTGAATCCCTAAAATAATGTTAAATTTAGGTAAAATGTGTTTTCGATTAATTACTGGAATTTAAGGACAAAGTAAAAATAATCATAAACTACCAGATATATATGCATGATAAAGCAAAGAAAACATCTTACATCAAACTCAAGACTCATAAAATTCAAATTAAGGTGTAGAATTGTTGGATTAGTAAAATATTATTTAACTAACAGAAATTGAACAAGTAACAAAGCCTAATACTGTTTAGAAGCATACAGCATTAGACGGTGAACAAGATTGGGAATAAAAACTACTTTTTCCACATAATTTGTGCAGAAATATACAGATGCCCTAAGTTAGAACCCATAAAATGTGTTAATTTTCAAGTATGGCTATATCAAATGTGAATTTGATCTAAATCATGTCACATGAAGAGTTTAGCTTCAACTACGTTGCCACATTTGATTGAGCTTTGGGCTTGGAAAGCAAAATGAATTTTAGAAAAAAATTAAAATTTTATTTGCAATAAGCTCCAATAAAGGAAATGAATAAAATGCAAATGCAAACTCAAAGAATCTATGTCGTGGAAGGAACAAAGAATTCAGAGGAAAAATAAGGCTAGAAGCAAAAAGACTGGGAACAAATAATCAAGGAGAGGAAAATAGGACTCAAGAATAAGATGGGCATCACTAAGTTAACTAACAAGGTAGAAGAAGAATATTATAATAAACAAAAAAATTGATGATTGAACTTGAAGAAAAAGCCACAACAACAGGCGTTATGCACAAGTAACAGAAAAGAAAAAGAATATAGAGAGCATAATTTGACGCTTGTTAGGGATGCTTCCTAGTAGAAGGATACAATCCAAACATTGCATGATAAGAGGAATACATTAGCAAGGAAGAGATGGAAACAAGTAGAACGAAATGATAAACCCCTAAATCAAAACCAGTTAGGGGAAAGAGAAAAGGATGAATTTTTCTTTTGGGTAAATTACATGGAACTGCCTGTAGTTTGGCTGGCTAACAGATTACCTCCCTATAATTCGGAAACCTATACTTTACCTCTTGTAGTTTGGACTTTTTCTGAAAATGGACAAAAACAATCAATAGTAATGGGAATATGCAAAAAGTAATACCTACCTCCATAAACATGAGCAAGGAAGATTAGAAATTACAATTGAAAGATTAAAAATATTGTAAAATCAGTTCTCAAAAATTGTTAATTCACACATGTTCTATTCATTTTTCAAGAAGTCCAAAGCTCAAGGAGATAAAGTACAGCTTTCATAGGAGATAATATGTTAGCTTGACAAATCACCGCTGGGTTCCATGTAATTTGCGCATTTTTTCCAATTAGTGACAAAAGGATAACTTAGAAGAGATAGAAGCTATATTTCAAGTTAATATGGATAATTGAAAGATATAAAAGAGCCATTATCTCATAGCTCTGAGGCATTGATTCAAAGAAGGAAGAACTCAATGGCAAGAAAAAGGTAAATCCAAAACAACTTTGCTACTAACAAAAGCCCAACTCTGAAAGATTTTAACTTCTTAAATTGAAACTAGGAGGTCAAACAAAGAAGAATGCGGAGCACAACTGACGTGAACTTTTGATACTAACAAAAGCAAAATAAAGGTTTACCGATATTACAACCACTAGGGAAGCAAAGGTAAAAGAAAAACCATTTGCAATGTGGATACTCACTTAAACATTAAATGAGAGAAGATTTGGCATTAGATATATAATATGCAATAATTCGGCCTTTGTGTTGGTCGGTAATGTAATAGTACTTTACTGTAATATATGTGACATTCATGGACCTTGTATTCCAGTATCAAAGCATTTGGACGTGTCTTTGAGTTGCCTTCTGATTTGGCACAACAACAAGTATCAACGATTAGCTACAAGAACTTGTTCATTTTATAAAACTTGTTCTCTAAGTTTGCTACCGCTTTGGTTCCCAAGGAATCAAAAGTGAGTCCAGACTAACTCCTTATCATAAAATATCAGTTTGAAAGGATTACGTGCTACATTACACGTAACAAAACAAGCTACATACATGCTACAATTCAAAAATCACAAAATCCAAACAAAACAAGTCCAATTGTCTTTCTATTTCAACCTCAACTACTTCTATTGTATCAATCTTAATTTCTTCTGATTTCGGTATTCTTTCTACTCCCAAATAGACAAAAAAAATAAAAAAAATTCATACGTTGAGAGACATTAACACATGTAATATGTTGAATTAGATAATTTCAAAAATTCCTATGTATTAAAACAGGAAATTAAAAGATCATGCTTCAAAAAGAAACAATAAAACAAAAAAATTGCAAAATCTGAAATAAAAAAAGAAAGTTTCACGAAACACGGAAGAATT
The DNA here is from genome assembly GCA_024721245.1 of Mitragyna speciosa. Taxonomy (NCBI): domain Eukaryota; kingdom Viridiplantae; phylum Streptophyta; class Magnoliopsida; order Gentianales; family Rubiaceae; genus Mitragyna; species Mitragyna speciosa. The sequence goes on along the minus strand of CM045573.1, from coordinate 3,273,979 downwards.
AGAAAAGTACCTTTTGGAAATGAACTTCTCATAAGCCTGAGTGACTTCTTCAATTGAAGCATACTTTTTAACCCCCAAAACTACATTAAAAGAAAAAATCCTTCAATTTTCCTCAACTGAGATTCAAATTCTAATTCGTATAAAAATGCAAAAAAAAAAAAAAAATTGCGGAGAGTTACCCTCGTAATAAGAAGGAGGGAAAGAGCGAGGGGTGACGACGAGCTGGAAGAAGAGCGCAACACCGAAGAGAATAAGAGGAATTGAATAGGCTTTCAGAAATGATGTAATTGACGAGATTGAAGTCTTTGTCGTCGTCGTTGTCATTGTCGCCGCCGCAGTCGGAGGAGGAGGTCTTGCGGTTGTCGCCATCTCTTTTGGAGAAGATACTGTCGACTGTCGAGTGACTTTAACTTTGGAGGGGAGTGAAAATGCTGGAATTGCAAGTATTCTTTAATTCCCTGTACCATCTATCTTTTTACCCCAAAAAAAGGAAAATCTGAAAATCATCTATCTGGATAGATACTGGGTATTCGGAGGCCTACCCGATCAGCGTGCTTCTCCCGTCAAAAGAGGGCCGATTCTCAAAATGGGCCAAGGTAGGCTAATCATGGGTAAGGTCCAGTCCGTTCTAAGTAGGAGTATGAAAAACATTGGCTCCGTTTGGATGCCATTTTAGGGAGTTTTTGGACAAAAATTTTTGCAAATGTGTTTGGATAGATTGAAAATTTTTGAGAAAAAGTTAAAATATTTTTTGGTCAAAATTTTTGTTCAAATTTTCCCATCAAGCTTTTTATTCTAAATTTCAAATGTTGTTTTAAATTTTGTAACAACTTTAAAAACTTTTTACACAATTATTCACAAAAGTAAGCACATTTTGTTCAAAATTTGTTTAGAAAGATTGAAAAAATTGCGAATAACAAGATAAAATTCATTGTCGGTGAGTTTTGTGGAATGAGCACTACAGTACCAGTGCTCGTTCCACAAAATCCACTGACAATGGATGTCATCTTGTTACTCGTGATATTTTTAGTTTTTTAAAATAAATTTTGAACATAAATATGTTTACTTTTGTGAATAATTGTGTAAAAAGCTCCTAAAGTTGTTACAAAGTTTTTAGACAAGCCAAAAAAATTTTCACAACTTAAACACTTTTTGACTTTTTCAAAAAAGTCAACAAAAAATTTCAAATAATTTTTTCAAATAATTCTCAAAAAATATTCCAAATAATGCTATCCAAACGGAGCTAAAATTATTTTTTACGCTCCTACTTAAGAAAAGCGTTAATACCAGAAAATCCCCATGAATTACAACACGTGCACTTTGCCTCCTGAAACAATTTCATAGAAACTTTGAACCCTAAACTAATAGGAAAATGATGGAAAAATAAACTCCGTCCATCTTTGCTGCTGAAATGACAAATTAATCCTCAATTCGATCGTGTAATCTCAGAAAAGCCCATCTTTATTCTGTAAACCCAAAATTGTCATATTTTAGGAGGGAAAGCTGGACCCGTGTTTTTCACATGTACACCAGCCCCAAATGTTGGTGAATTAGGCATATCATGGATGCAAAATTAGGGTGAAAATAAAATAGACAATTTCTCTTCCTTCAAACCGTAAACGAAATCCCATACTACCAATCATTGATTAAGCATACGAGAAGCATAATCTAACTGTAAAATCACTAGGAAAGAGAGGGTAAAGACATGATGATGTAATTGTTGAAGCTTTAGGGTTAAACCCTAAACAAAGAAACATCAAAAGTCAAGGTGAAATTTCTATCTCACTTAGTCAATTTGTGTGTTTATGGTTTTATTAGTTGTTTGTATGTCGATTGAGGGACATGCATGTGTATTTTAATGGTTGTGTACGGTGTTATTGTACTGCATGTGGGGCTAATCTTTGTTTGATGTCTGCCATTGGGGGTTCTGGAAATTTTTATCATATTTTTGTGGTCCCTTAGGCAATATTAGCTTTATTTAAACTTCTTTTTGTTCAGGTTGTTGTCTTTTTAGTTTGTAACATATTTTGTTTGTTTTTTATACAGTTCTTTGTACAGTTGAAAGAAGATGTTTATTCTTGAAATTCACAATGGGGGACATTTCGTACATAATCTTAATCCATGTTATGTGGGTGGCATTGTTGCATATATGGACAAGGTTGACCTAGATTTCATGTCTAAATTTGAACTTTTCAAAATGCTTGAAAAATTACATCAGCCCATAAACATACAAGTTAGCTTTAAGATAGCAGATAACGAATCTGCATTGCTAAATAGTGATAAGGCAGTACAACAAATGTTTGGGATGTTTAGGGATGAGCATTATATTCATGTGTATGTTGGAGATGCCAAAGATGATATAGGACCTGATCGAAACACTATTAACGTAGAAGCTAATAATATACAGCAGCAAGAAATGAATACTTCTATAGGGTGTACAAGTGCTGAGGAAAATGTAAGAGTTTGGAGTGATAATGATAATGTTGGTGAGGCCAATAATGAGTGTGAACTTCATTTGATGAAGCATATGTAGCTAAAAATGATGACTCAAGTGGATATGACTCAAGTGGATATGACTTAGATTTTGGATTTTTCTTGGATGGTGATAGGCTTAATGATACTTGTGAGTAGAATAAGTCAGATAGGTTAACTGATGAGGTGGGTGACAATATAAACTTAAGAGAGTATCAAACATATGCTGAGTTAATTAGTGATGAATATAGAGCATTTATGAATACAAGGCAACAAGGAAAATTCGTAGAGACAGATAATGTTGTTGATTCTGAAATATTGGAGAATGTTATTGATTCTTCTGATGATGAAAATAGAGGATCTTTTCTTCAATTTAGTGAAGAAAGGGATATGGCTGATCCTAGAATTGAAGTTTGGCTTATTTTCTCAACTATCCAAGTGTATAGGAAAGCACTTAGAATTTATTGTATCAAGAGGGGTTTTGAGTTGAAGTTTAAAAAAAATGACAGTGACAAGGTACTTGCTATATGTGCTAGGGAATATATGTGGAGGATATATGCCAATTTCTATAGGGGAACAAAGGCATTTCAGGTCAAGAGTATTAAAGGTATACCTCATAAGTGTCATTAGTCATATAAGAATAATAATGCAAACTCTAAATGGTTGGCTGAAAATTTTGGTAAGGAATTAATTGATGATCCTTTTTGGAGACTTAAAGATTTTAAAAAGACAGTTAAAAGAAAGTTCAAACTACGTGTTTCTAGATGGCAGATATATAAGGCTAGGAACCATGCACATTTGTTGATACATGGTAAGCAGAAGAAGTAGTATGCAGATTGAGGGATTATTGTGCTACACTTATAGAGAAAAATCCTAGTTCAACTGCATATGTTGTATCTAAAATGATTCAAAATTGTCCAAATTCAATTTTTAGAAGAATTTTTGTGATGTTTGGAGCACAAAAAGAATGATTTATTGCTGGATGTAGATCAATATTTGGTCTTGATGCTTGTCACTTGAAGAGAAAAATTTGAGGATATTTAATGCATGCAGGAGAGAGGGATGGAAAAAACCATATGTACCATTTAGCCATGGCCTGTGTTGAGTATGAATGTAAGGATATTTGGCATTGGTTTTTGGACATCTTGACCTCTCACATAGGATCACCAACAAATATGAACTGGGTGTTTATTTATAATAGACAGAAAGGTCTTGTAGAAGCATTTGATGAATTATTCTCAAGGATAAAACATAGGTTTTGTGTAAGACATTTGTATGCTAACTTCAAGTTAAGATATAAAGATAAAGCCTTGAGAGATATCACGTGAGTTGCTGCCAAGGTATATGTACTTGATGTTTGGACCAAAAAAAATGATGGAATTATGGATAGCTAATAGGGAAGCTTATAATTGGTTAAGTGCTGTTAAGGGTGAATAAATTCGGTAAATATTGAATTACCAACCGAATTCGAATTCGAATTCAAATATGTAAATCGAATTTGATAATTCGGTAAATTCGAAAAAAAATGAAATTGAATTTGATCGGTATTCGAAAATTTCATTTGTCAAATCGATAATACCAATTTCGAATTCAATTTGGTAATTCGAATTCAATATTTAACTATTGAACACAGCATTTCAAGTAATAATAAGGGCCTAATTATTAGTTGAGTTTGGTAGAAGCCCATTGTGACTATACCTTGTTGGGTTGAAAAATTGAAGCCTAATTGTTCTAAACTACTAGTCCAAATCCAAAGTCCACTACTCCATTCCTTTGTCCATCTTTCGTCAATCCATTTCCATTGCACTCCTGCACAAAAAACCAAAAATCCAATCCTAAGCTAAGAAGGGACGGTAGCTCACTTTCACACCACTCACTATCTTACACTCAAACTCAATCTCAATCTCTTTCTCTCAATTATACTTTACACTCCATCTCCATTCTCTCAAGTCTCACCCAGCCACTCAAACTTCTCCACGACTCAAGCTAACCGAAGGGATATCGATGAGTACTTTTTGTGATTGTTATTAATTTTGTTGATTTTGATGTCTGGAAATGGTTTGAATCTTTGTTTATTTTTGTTATGAGATTTTGTTTTGATTTGTGTATGTGTTGAACTCTATGCTATAGATCTATGCTGATTTGGGCTGATTTTAGTAGATTCTAGGAGAAAGCTTTGATATTTGTCGATATTTTTCATATTTGAGTTGATTAATCCGATTTATTTATATGAAATGGAGAAAATAGTGCATCTTCTCTGATATGTTACTTGTGGCACATTGAAAGCAGTGGATTGGAATGCCCAAAATGTATCAGCTCGCTCGTTAATTTACTGGAACTGAACTTTGAGCAATTCTCTTTTTTTTTTTTGGTAAATTTGGATACCGAATTGGGAACTAAACTTTGAACAAATCTCCTTTTTGTTTTTTGTTAATTCGGATACCAAATTGGGATATTGATTTACCGATTTGAATTCAGAATCGGTATCAGATCGATTTAGGGTTAAATTGAAATTAAATTCAGTCAAAAAATTGGTAAGTAAAAATACCGAAATGACCAATTTCGAGTGACTGAATTGACCGATTACCGATTGATTCTCATCCCTAACTGTTGTTCCCTCCCATCTTTAGGCAAGGTACATGTTCAACTCGAGATCAAAATGTGATCTTTTAAGTAATAATATCAGTGAATCCTTTAACCAATACATCAAGGATGCAAAGGAAGAACCAATTTTATCCATATTTGAAAGCAAAAGAAGGCTGATTGTGTGTGGTTATCAAGAAAAGATAGAGTTCATTTCTCAAATTAAAGAAAATATATCCCCAAAAATTCATGACAAATTAGAAGAAATAAAGCAAAAGCAGTCAATTATGAACCAATTCTTATTGGTCAAGGAATTTGGGAAGTTTCTAAGTACAACGGGAATTGTAAACATAAATTCTAGGACTATACATGTAGAGAGTGGGATATAACTAGTATCCCTTATGTTCATGCTTGTTTTGCAAACATTGATAGTGAAAAAAAAGCAGTAGATTTTGTTCATTAATACTACAACATTAAGTATTATGGGAAAGCCTATAGTCCTATAATTATTCATGTTCCCCAAGAACACCTATGGGTAGACACTAGTGAGCAAGAACACATGTGGGTAAACATTGGTGTGCTACCTATTCAACCACCAGAGATAAAGAGAAGGCTCAGGAGACCAAGAAAATTGAGAAGAAAATGTGCTGATGAAACTCAAAATGCAAATGTGGTAACTAGGATATGCACTATAACCCACTGTAGTAACTACCATTAGGCTGGAGACAATGTTAAAACCTGTAAATAGCCAAGAAGAGCTGCAATAGCAAGACAGGTTATGTTCAACCCCCTTAAATGATTCAAGTTAATACATTTTTAAAATTGCACTATTATTCAGTAATTTACATATATTGTAAGGCAAGAATAGGGAGCAACCAATTCCAGTCGACTGTTGGTAGAGGAACTGATAGTAGAGGTACTGTTGGTGGTAAAGGTGCTGCTGGTTATAGAGATAGGGGTGGCAAGCCAAGGGCTTCTTCCATATTTGATAATGTCAGTAGTGTAACAAGAGGTAGAGGTTGTTCAAGTGGCAGCAATGAAGCAGCTAGAAGAGCTAGTAGCAATTCTATGGGAAGTGGAAGAGTGGGTGACAGCCATAGGGGAAGAGGTAAAAGAGGAAAAGGCAAATATACTGGCTATCCTTCACCATAATCAGACATTGAGAATTGGATAGGAGTTGGCATTTCGGATGGGAGACATTTCATTCCTAATGATGTGGTAAAATTAACCATACTGTTACTAAAGCTTAAGTCGTACAATAACATAATTTTTAATTTTATTTACTTGCAAGTAGATGGCTGAGATGGCAATGCAACTGAGAACCAGTTCTGTAACAGAAATAGTTCATTCACAAACAGTTCAACTAGAAAGAGTTCAAGTATAATTATGATAATTTTAATATATATTTGTATGTATTTGTCAACTTAATTTTTAATCAAATTCTTACTGTGTTTGTTAACTAGATACATAGACAAACAACAAGATTTGGCAGCATTTTATTCTCTAGTCAAACATTTAGCATTGGTATCTATGTACATGAAGGCACAAGAGGTCCAACTAACAAGGGTTCATCTAATTTTTAGGTTTGTTGTTTACATTTGTAAGTTGAATGTTGTTATTAGTTGACTATTAGATGCTATTATTTTGACTGTTAGGGAAGATCACAAAACTGTATGAACAGCTACTTAAACAGGCCGTTGTGGCCCATTTTTTGAGACTATAAACAATTATTAAGGGCTGTTAGTTTAATTTAGCTTTTGTTGCTGATGCAATAATTGTTACTGATGGCTTGTTCAGGTGTTATTAATTGTTAAGGGCTATTAGATTTCTTAAAAAGCTATTATGGCCTATGCTTTAAGACTGTGTGATTGTATTACTTTAGTTTAAGTTGGCTTGTGTTATTTGACTTGTATTACTTTGATTTTATGCTATATAGACTGTGTGGTAAATGGATTGTATGCTGTTGTTTGCCATTGTTAAATAAATTGTATAAGCTGCTTTCATATAAGTCATTGATTTTATTTAACTTGAAAAGGTGATAATCCTCATGGCATTACATATACTTGCTCTTTTTTAGTTTCTTTGAGCATTCCTAGTATATGCACTACCACCACTATCACAATCACACATGGCAGCTTTATTCCTTTAGAGCTAATTTTCCTACTTTTTTTAGGAGCTCCTTTGTACTAAGCCAAAGTACAGTGTAATGCTTCACATGTTTCCTTCAATTCCTCATATTCAGATGCAAGTTGCTCATTTTTATGTATGATTGACATTCTAGAAGCATTTATCCGTTTATATGATCTCTGAAGTTGCTGATTTTGTCATGTAGTAGACATATCTTTGCCTCCATCTCTTTAACTTGAGCATGAAAATATTTTACAATTTTCATTCCTTTACTGCATACTTCAGGTTCAACCCATTAAAAAAATCCATAAGCATTTTGATTCTGTCATTGAAAGTGTACAAAAAAATGTTTAGAATACACTTTTGCATCATTGTAATACTGATTTGATTTTGCTTGAAAACTCACCTTGTAATTAGAGCACCCAAGAAATTTTCTTCGTAGATTTTTGCTAGTCCATGATGTGCATATTGGAACTCTTTTTTCTACATCTGCATTTTATTGATGAAATGTTTCATTTTTGAGATACATTGCTTAAATTGCAGCGGCTTAGTGTGTGCTCCATGTTTCTATTAAAATGGTGGAAGACAATGTAGTTGTTTTAGTTTGCTATAGGTTGGAAGACAATATAGTTGTTTTAGTTTGCTACAGGTTGGTTTTTTGCTTGTTATAGCCCATTGAGAAGGATGGGCAATTTTGTCCACAAATTTGAACAGTTAAAATGGGCCCAATGCCCTGCATATTTAAGTTGTGTATTGCACATGCTACATTTAACTGTCATTTTCCTTTATAGAGTATAGTTTAGGGTGCAAAGTTCCTATAAAATTGTTTCAGGGGGCAAAGTGCAACATGTGTTATAGTTCATGGGGGTTTTCTACCATTAACCCTTGAGAAAATTCAAGAAAACAGAAGTGTTTGGATTAGATTAGATAATTGAATATGTGTTATTTAGTGATTTAGAGTAAATATCTTAAATAAATGTTTGTATTAGGCAAAAATTATTTCAAACAATAGAAATATTGTATTGTACCTAGGGGTATTCATCAAATCAAAAAACTAATAATCCGTCGTAACCTATATGAAATTGCATGAAAAAAGGTTAGGTTATTCAAAAATAATTGCATTGGGTCAGGTTTCATATTTAGAAGCCTAAAAAATCGAAAACCCAAGTAAGCCCAACTAACTATTTTTGTGAACTAACCCATCTAATCTATTTAGCTCAATTCATCACCATTGAAGACCATCTATATTGATATCCAGTATTTTGGGATAATATTAACTCTTTTTTTAAGCCTTTTGATTGTAAACTTGGCATTCAAACAAAAGGGATTAATTTATGGCGTCAAATATTTGGGTCTTTTATAATATTTTTTCTTTAAAATAATATTAGCCTATCTAACTCGAAAACTCGAGTAACTCATAATTGGGTTGGGTAAACTTGAGTAAATATGTATTGAGTTGGGTTGAATTATAAAATTTTCACCGAAATCTGAAAATCTAAAATCAAAAATTTGAAAACCCAATCATCCAATCCATGAACACATCTTGATTATACCTATTTTTTTTTCCTAATCCAAAATAGTGACTCTACCACTAACTCCTAATGTAGATATTTTATTCCTCTTAACTTCTACTCTTCTTCTCTTCAGCATTTTTTATCAATTTTTAATCAGATTTAGTACAAAATATAATAGATCGGGAGAGATGCAAAAATTTAATGCTCCAAAGTTGTCTACTCTAGAACTATCATTGATCAGTTTTTGATGGATCTAGAACTAAAAACTAACAAGTAATTGTGGTTTTTCAAAATTGTCTACTTTGAAAATCAAGACAATTTTCGACTACTGAAATTATGTGCTCTAATGCAGTTGGATGTATCACCCAAGACAAAGAAGAAAAACTATAATTTTTGTTAAACGATTGATTGGATATAAAATCAAGCTGCTTGACTAGTTTGTGACTATGGCGACCAAAGTTAGCTTGGTCTATTGGCCACCTTGGCCCGTACGTCACCTCGACAAGCCAAAAATAACTCGTAGCTGAACTCATGAATACTGAGCCCATGAGCTATCTGCGAGCACCAATCTCAAGGCAAATTAAATATGACTAATGTGATAGGTATCTTTTGACACAAGTCAAACCTATGTCTAATACCATCGAGCTATAACATCTAGGTTGGCAATTCTATAGTTTCTATCCTATCACACACACACTCTCTCTTTTCAGTATAAAAACCCCCACTACTACACCCCTCAAAGTACAATCACTATTACATTCAAATAGTCTCTTGAGCTTCTTAGCTTATCTTCTCATTTGCTAACTTAAGCATCAGACATACATGAAGGGAATAGCCTCCACATGTTTTTGACCTCTCTTTTTGTTGCTGGTAATTGCCTCTGACTAGGACTGCTAATCCAGGTCATAAGTTCATTTTTTGTCACTTCATGTGGCACCGTCTATGGGAATGTGCTTTCATCTCATTTGAGATTCCATGTGAAGCATAATACATAGCCAATGGCTCCGCAACACTTAAAAAAGAAAGCTACTGTCATTACAATCCGAGATCTTGAAGCCGAACAACCTCTTGGAAGCCAAGAAAATCAATAGGATGAACAAAAGGAATAATCCCCACCTAATGGAGATGCCATTTCTAAGATGGTCGAGTTCATCTAGGAAAATCTAGGCATTTTTAAACAGTTGGGTAGATACTTTAAAAAGAAAGAGAAGAAAAAGGTCGAGTTCTTCCGCCAGAGTCCTTAAAAAAGGCATCATCCACTAAATATTCCAAGAGGGGATGAGCCTCAAGGACCAGAGAGAAGAAAACAATCCTCCAAAATCAGAGGTATATCCAAGATTTTATCAGGTGACATTTGTAAGAAGGTAGATGTCGATCAACCATATCAAAAAGTATCCAATCGCAAAGATTGCTTTCGAGCCCTACCATTCATAGCTGAGATCAACAAAGATTCACTTCCTATTAATTTTGAACTCCTAGCACCCCTTTCTATGATGTTTGTGATGATCTTGAGGATCATCTTCGCGCTTTTGTTTCGAATTTCTGGCTATATCAAGTGCCAAACTCGATTATGTGTGGAGCTTTTCCAATCTTTCTACAAGGAATTGCTAGGAAGTGGTTTGGATGCTTGAATCTAGATTGTCAGAGAAGTTCTTCTGTTGATTCATTTCCTCAAGAACAATCACCAAAAAATCGGCTCATTTGATGAACATCACATAGCAACCTCAAGAGTTGCTAAGATATTATCTTGCTCAGATTACCAAGAAGAGTCTCCAGATTCAAATCCGAACAATTAAGTAACAATAGCCTCCATTTATGGGCTACAATTCAAAGGATTAACTCAATAGCTTTATGAAGATTACCAACATCTTTTGATAAGCTATGGGAATTGGTACATTGGAACCTTTAGGGAAAAAAGATTAGTAAGATGAAAAGGATCTATCAACCTCTCACTTTGATAAAAAGGATAGGGAAAATTAGGGTTGCAACCATAACAATAATGTACTTCGGGTAGGTCAGGACAAAACCGCTAAAGCATATTTGACTAAATAAATAAAGGGAAGTTGCTGATTTCTGATCAAGAGTTAAGTCCCTTTAATTTGAGGCAGTCTTAGATCCTTACTGTGATGAGCAACAAAATTGCAGAAAACTAGACCCCAAAATAACTAGCAAAAAGGAGTAAAAAAACTCTAGTTTGTGTTGCACGTACTAACGAGATATGATTAGGTGATTAAAATATGGTACTTTAAAACTTCACACTCAACAAGTAATAGACCTAATCTCTCATTTAAACTGCAAGTATGCAGGTTATTTATAGTATAACAAATTAGGATCGAATCCCACAGAAAACCAATTTAGTGCAACTACTAGATTTTTATCACTTATTTTATTATATAAACAATAATAAGTGAGCAAAATATGAAAAGATAATGTACTAACAAGAAAGAACGTGTAGAACAATAATTATAGATAAAGTTCTAAGGTGTAAAATCCACTAATGACCAGTATTAAGGTATAGAGATTAACAAATTGCTAAAGCATTCTTGCCCTATTTAGGATACAATTTCCTATGTAATCAAGACTTGTTTTCACAATGAACTAATTTAACATGCCTACTACCATGATAGAGTTGAATTATGTTCATGAATTACTCAATGAATCCTCTCAAGAATAACACTATTTTCATATGTTATTATGTAAGCTCATGTACTCATTTTTCATTGTTGATGACAAAATTCATTGTTACCTAACAACTAAGATGCTTTGCATGTAATAACCTTTCAAACATAATGTCAAGGACAAAATTCATTGTTACCTAACAACTAAGATGCTTTGCATGTGATAGCCTTACAAATACGAAGATTAACACTTGAGTAAAGTAAGAATAGGCAAGTTTAATCAATTACAAATCTTAATATTAATTCATTAGTTTCATCAACTCGATCTATTTAGTTCAACATGGTTGCAGGATTATCAAAACATGCGATTTGAATACAACAATCCATAGCCACCAATAGAAATGAAAGAAACAAAGTTAAAGAAAGCTTATTCAATGAAGAATGGTGGCCGCCAAGGACTTGTATTTCTTTCTCCAAAAACTTGCTACAAGGCTGATTCTGCAAGGGTTTCTCCCAAAAACACAACATCTCTATAATGAAATTAAAAGAATTCTAGTGATTTTCTACAACTTGATGTCTATTTATAGACAAATGCTTCTAATGTTATTTCCAACTCGATCACCACTTGAAGATTGCAGTTATGAATTTTGATTCCAATAGCCTCAAAAGTCCTCTTATAAATTTGCAAAATTTTTCTTGGATAGCCAGCCTACAAATTGTTTTAAAAAATTTCTGAAAAACAGTGAAAACAAGCTACAAGTTGAGGCTAGCCGAAACCCCAAGTCGGCACCGATTCGTGGACCAAATTTGCGGACTGGGTTTGTGGATCGTAATTCTGGGCCCACTTGGTCCTTCTTTTGCTGTTGATATGTAATACCAATGGTGTGCTGATAGTTTCAAGTGTGATTTACGAAATTTCTTGCATTTTTTATGTAGAATTTTCACCAAAAATTGGAGCCGAACAATTCTAAGTGTTGTACACTTGATTTCTTTAACTTCAACTAACTTGATCTATTAAAAATGTGATAATAGTTATTGTCCAATCAATATGATTGAATATTGAAATCTTGCAAAATTATACAAAAATAGTATATTAATTTGCTCAAATTATCAATTCTGCCTAAAAAATTCTAATTCTAAGAGAAAACCCTAATTTGAGAAAATTGCAAATTTCTAAGCTAAATTCATAGTAAATATGCTCAAAACAAGCCAAAACATATATCAAACATATATTATAAAATATACTTTTTATCATTTATCACATACCAGAGGGATTTAGGTCATAAAATCGAGGATTGTTATGATCTGAAAAAGGAAGTAGAGAATTTAATTAGCAAGGCTATTTGAGACAATTCATCAAAAATGATCGTCGGAGAGATTTTCAAGAAGAATGTTGAGATGATCATCGTTAGAATAGATGATATGGCCAGTGAGACTAGAGGACGCTAGATAGATAGCATAAGGATCATAGGAAGAACTGAGTGTCAACACCATTTGTTGGGCTCCGATGGGCAAAGACAGCTAAACTTCTTAGAAGAGGGCCTACCGAAAAACCAGTTTAGATTCAATCGAGTCAAGCTCTCAATGTGACCAAGTCGTCTTGTATGGACTAGATGACCTAGTTCCAACTGCATCCAAGTTCTTGTCACCAAGGATGTTACCAATAATTATCCAGTAAAAAAAGTGCACGTTAATGCTAGAAGCTCGGTTGATGTCTTGTACTATTGGATGTTCCAAAGAATAGGATTGAGGGACGATTAGTTAGCCCCGGTCAGAATGCCACTAGTTGGATTTTGGGAGCATGTGATATAGCCTGAGGGAATGATCATTCTTACCACCACGATTGGCAAAGCCCTACGAGCCAAACCAATTTTGTAAATTCTGTAGTTGTTAAGATCGACACTACATATAATATGCTTTTTGGTCAACCAATTCTTAATGCACTCAGGACAGTCTTTTCTACATAACACATGAGTTTTAAATTTCTAACTGCTGTTGGGATGGTCGAGTTCACTAATGACCTGAGGTCAGCAAGAATGTTACATGGCCATTATGTAAGCTATTTCCTTAGCTAGTCCATCAAGCCAAAACCTACTTAGGATCCCAATTTGTCTCAACCTTCCTCTAATTCTAGTAGCGTATCGCAAGAAAAAGTTAGATGTTTTCTTGTTACAAGTTTTCATCTTTTTATGATTAAAGTTTCAGTTGAAGTGACCTTTTCTTTTCCTTTTCTTATTGTGATTGGCAAGCACTGAAGGTGCTGAAGGCAAAGGCTTCACAAAAAAAAAAAAAAAAAACCTTTGTTGGTTTAGGGCTGAAGAAAAGTGGTGAGAAGAAGTGAATATTTAGAAATCTAAGAATCGTTGTGTCAGATTGGTTTGTTTTCACATCTTGGAAGTGATTGTTGTTGATGTTAATCATCTTCCATGTAAAATTAAATGTGTTGTGAGAACACGTGCACCTTTTGGATACTCAATACGTAAGCTGTCTTAGAATTTGCTTGTTTCCTTTGATCTAGTTTTAAGAGTGAATATGTGTGCTTTCTGGTTTAATGGTTTCATGCTCTATTGAACTTCGTAGATATGTTTGAGCTGATGATGCCAGGACATGTTAATTGATTTTAGACACGATGAATATGTCAAGTTTAGCTACCAGAATGTTCAGCAATATTTTCCTACCGGTAAATGGCAATTCCTAAAGCTAATCGAAATTATAGTTTTCTTTGGTATTTTGGCTAGCCACTCCTAGCATTGATTCTATAATCATTGGAGTGCTTGGAATATATTCAGTGTACTTGTGCTAATGACATTCATAAGTTCAAGGTAAAAATTGACCAGAGTGCACCAGTGGGCCACATGGTGTCACAGAACAAACTTACTCTTAATACTAGGTTGTTCCAAATGGATGGCCATTGCTGCATATAGTTCTTCGAATTCTTAGTTTAGGATGATAAAATGAAAGAGCATAGATCATTTGGAAAGGAGATAATTAGTTTAGAATGACAAAATGACAAAATGTGTTTTTACTAACAGACTTACGACGTTGGTAAATGTTATCACACATTAACAAATCTAATTGTTAGCAAAATAGCATTCAAAATATGTCTTTACTAATGGAACAAAAATGTTGGTAAAATTTATTTAAATCTATTGGTACATTCCTATTATTACTAACGGATTTTTTTTTGTTAGTATAACAATTTGACATTTACCAATTTTATGTGATACTGTTGGTGTAGACTACAATATATTTACCATTGATATGAAATTTCCTGAGTGTAGACCACAGTGGCTATACCAATGAGAAAGTTTTCGTTGGGCAAAGGATTTACCATTGAGGGCATGCCTAACGACAAGACTTTTTCGTTGGTATAGCCAGGACAGGTCTATACCAACGCTTTAATGGGCTATAGTAACAGTTTACTTATTTGCTAGTAAATGTTAACTTTTTTGTAGTGGGAACATCAGTGATTACTCTTTACATTATTTCTAATATTTAAATGCAATTTCTCCTTCAATTTGTACAATGTTTTATGCACTGAACTTATAGTGTTATTTTCATTGTTAAATTAATTTTTAGGGTACAGAACATTTTATGCTTGTCTTTTTTATTTACAAATATAATAGGATTTGATTACTCTAAATATTCAAACTAATTCAACTAGATAATCAATTAATCAGTCAATTTGCTAACTTTCCAAATAGGTATCATATGATTAGCAATTTTACTGAATCGATATTAACAATTAGTCAAAATTTTAAATAAATATGCAAAATACGTATATTTACTATTACTATTAATTGTTTTAAATGAAATTTTTGAAAAAATAATTGCATGCAAACCAAGCTTGTAATTTTAGTAGTTAGAATATTTTGTTCATTTTCCTTTCTTTGTTTCAATTTAAAGGAGATTCTAAACCATACAAAACTAAAAAGTGAGGAGAGGACTTGAGAGTTGAATTATGGACTTTATAATTACAGTTAGGGTTAATGGTAGAAAACCCCTATGAACTTTGACACATGTTGCACTTTGTCCCCCTGAAACAATTTTATAGGAACTTTGCACCCTAAACCAAACTCTCTAAAGGAAAATGACAGTTAAATGTAGTGTATGTAGTGCACGGTTTAAATGTGCAAGGCATTGGACCATATTTTAACCGTTGAAATTTGTGAACAAAATTGCCCTTCCTTTTCGATGGGTTATAACAAGCCAAAAACCAACCTGCAGCAAACTAAAACAACTACGTTTCACTCTTGTCTTTCGCTACTACCACAGAAACATGGAGGACACGCCAAGCAGGTGCAATTCAAGCAATGTATCTCAAAAATGAAACATTTCATCAACAAAATGCAAATGTGAAAAAAGAGCTCCAGCATGCACATCATGGACTAGCAAAAATCCAGGAAGAAAATTTCTTGGATGCTCTAATTACAAGGTAAGTTATCATACAAAAATTTGTCAAATCAGCATTGCAATGATGCACGAGCGTGTTCTAAACATTTCTCATACACTTTCAATGATCAAATCAAAATGCTTATGGATTTTTTCAATGGGTTGGACTTGAAGTATGCAGTAAAGGAATGGAAATTGCAGAATATTTTCATGCTCAAGTTGAAGAAATGGAGGCAAAGATATGCCAACTATACCGACAAAATCAACAATTTCAGAGATCGTATGAAGGGTGAATGTGTCTAGAATGTCAATCGTACATGAAAATAAGCAACTTGCATATGAGTGTGAGGAGTTGAAAAAAACATGTCAAGCATTACAAGGTACTTTGGCTAAGTACAAAGGAGCTTTCAAAGAAAGTAGGAAAATTGGCTATAAAGGAAGAAAGCTGCTGTGTGTGATTGTGATAATGGTGGTAAGATATGTACTAGGAATGCTCAAAGAAACCAAAAAAAGAGCAAGTATATGTACTGCCATGAGAATTATCATCTTATCAAGTTAAATGAAATCAATGTCTTGCGTGAAAGCAACATACAAATCCATTTGACAACGGCAAATAGCAGCATACAAACCATTTACCACAAAATCCATACGACATAAAATCAAAGTAACACAAATCAAATATTACAAGCCAACTTAAACTAAAGCAACATAATCATGCATAGTCTCAAAACATAGGCTACACCAACCTTTTAAGTAGTCTAATAGCCCTTAACAATTAATAACACTTGAACAAGCCATCAATAACAATTATTTTATCAGTAATAGAAGCAAAACTAAGCTAACAACCCTTAATAATTGTTTACTTCTCAAAACATGGGCCACAACAACCTATTTAAGTAGCTATTCATACAGTTTTGTAATCTTCCCTAAAGGTCAAGATAATAGCGCCTCACAGTCAATTAATAACAATTTTCAGCTTACAAATGTAAACAGCAAACCTAAAAATTAAATGAACCCTTGTTCGTTGCACCTCTTGCATTTTCATGCGCATGGATGTCAGTGCTAGATATTTGACTGGAGAATAAAATACTGCAAAATGCTATTGTTTGTCTTCGTATCTAATTAACAAACAAAGTAAAAATTTGACTAAAATTAAGTTGACAAATACATAAAAATTGATTAAAATTATTATAATTATACTTGAACTCTTTCTGGTTGAACTCTTTGTGGGTGAACTGTTTCTGTTGTAGAACTGGTTCTACCCTGTATTGCCATCTCAGCCATCTAATTGCAAGTAAACAAAATTAAAAATTATCTTACTGTATAACTTAAGGATTGGTAATAGTATGGTTACTTTTACCACATCATTAGGAATGAAATGTCTCCCATCCGAAATATCAACTCCTATCCAATTCTCAATACCTAATAACGGTGAAGGATAGCCATCATATCTGCCTCTTCCTCTTTTACCTCTTTCTCCCACCCACTTTTTCCCTTCCCATAGAATTGTTGCCAGCTCTTCTAGCAGGTTCATTGCTATCATTTGAACAACTTCTACCTCTAGTTACAATATTGACATCATCAAAGATAGAAGAAGTCCTTGACCTACCACCTCGACCTCTGCCACCCTTACTTCTACCATGAGCAGCACCTCTACCACCAACAGAACCTCTACCAACAGTTGACTAGAATTGGTTGCTCCCAACAAAACTTTCACCCAACAATATATGTAAATTACTAAATATTAGTACAACTTTAAAAATGTATTAACTTGCATCATTGAAGGGGGTTGACCATAACTTATCTTGCTATTGTAGCTGTTTTGGCTCTTTGCAAGTTTTAGCATTGTGTCTAACTTGATGGCAATTACTATAGTGGGTTGTAGTGCCTTTTCTACTTACTAGATTTGCATTTTGAGTTTCATCAGCACTCTTTCTTCTCACATTTCTTGGTCTCCCAGGCCTTCTCTTTATCTCTGGTGATTGAGTAAGTAGCCCACCAGTATCTATCCATAGGTGTTCTTTTGGAATAGGAATAATTGTAGGACTACTATAAGCTTTCTTATAATACTCGATGTTGCAATATTGATGGACAAAATCTAATATTTCTTTCACCTATCAATGATTCCAGCACAATCATGAACACAAGAGATACCAGTTATGTCCCACCTCTACATGTACAGGTCCTAAAATTTATGTTTACAATTTTGTACCCACTGTACTTGGAAACTTCTCAGATTCCTTGACCAGCAAGAATTCTTGGGCATATGTTTCCTTTAACTTTAGAAATGAGCTCCCTCTTTTCTTTACATCTACACATAATTAGCCTTCTTATGCTTTTAAACATGAATAAAATTGATTCCTTCCTTGCATCCTTGATGTATTAGTTTAAGGATTCACTGATGTTACTACTTAAAAGATCACTTTTTGACCTCGGGTTGAACATGCACCTTGCCCAAAGAGGGGATGGAACAACACTTAACCGATTATAAGCTTCTCTATTAGCTACTTATAATTCCATCTTTTTTTTGGTCCAAACATCGGGTACATATGCCCTAGCAGCAACCCACATGATATGTCTGAAGACTTTCTCTTTACATTTTAACTTGAAGATGGCATACAAATGTCTCACACAAAACATATGTTCTATCCTTGGGAATAATTCATCAAATGTTTCTACAGGACCATTTTGTCTATCAGAAATAAATACCCAATTCCTATCTATTGGTGATCCTATGTGAGAGGTCAAGGTATCCAAAAATCAATGCCAACTATCATTACATTCAGACTCAACCTAGACCATGGTAAAAGGTACATTTGGTTGTTTCCATCCCTCCTTATTGCATGCAGTAAACCTTCAAATTTTCCCTTCAAGTGACATGCATCAAGACTAGTTACTAGTTCACAACTAGCAATGAACCCTTCTTTTTGTGCCCCAAACATCACAAACATTCCTTTAAAAACTAGATTTGGACAATTTTGAATCATTTCAGACACAACATATGCAGTTGAACTAGGATTTTTTCCCATAAGTGTAGCACAATAATCTCTTAATTTGTAATACTGCTTCCTATGCTCATCATGTATCAACAAATATGCACAGTTCTTGGCCCTATATGTCTGCCATCTTGAAACATGTAGTTTGAACTTTCTTTTAGTTGCCTTTCTAAAACCTTTAAACCTCCAATCAGGATCATCAACTAATTCCCTACCAAAATTTTCAGCCAACTATCTAGAGTTTACACTATTATTACCAAGGACACTTATGAGGTATACCTTTAATACTTTTAACCTGAAATGCCTTTGTTTCCCTATAGAAACTAGCATATATCCTCCACCCATATTCCCTAGCATATATCGCAAGCACCTTGTCACTATCATATACTCAAAACCCTTCTTGATACAATACATTCTAAGTGCTTTCCTGTACACTTGGACAGTTGAGAAAGTAAGCCCAACTACAATTTAAGGGTTATTCATATCCCTTTCTTCACTAAACTCAGGAAAAGATTCTCTATTTTCATCATCAGAAGAATTAATAGCATTTTCTAATATTTCTGAATCAACAATATTATTTATTTCTACAAATTTTTCCTACTGCTTTGCATTCATAAATGCTCTATATTCATCACTAATTAACTCAGCATATACTTGATACTCTCCTGCGTTTATATTGTTAACCACCCAATCAATTAACTCATCCAAGTTATTCCACTCACAACTATCACTAAGCCTATCCCCATCCAAGAAAAACCCTAAATCTGGGTCATCTTCACTTGAGTCCTCACTTTTAGTTGCATATGCTTCTCCTATGCCTAATCAAGGACTGGTTGTATGAGATTTGGTTTACAGTTTGGAGGAAGAGAAATTGACTATCTTATATTCACCCTAATTTTGCATCCATGATTTGCCTAATACACTAGCATTTGGGGCTGGTGTACACGTGAAAAACATGTGTCCAACTTTCCCTCCTAAAAGAGGGCAGTTTTGGATTTATAAGATAAAGATGGGCTTTTCTTGCATTACACCATTGAATTGAGGATTAATTTGTTATTTCAACAACAAATATGGATGGAGTTTATTTTTCCATCATTTTCCTATTGGTCTAGGGTGAAAAGTTCCTATAAAATTGTTTCAGGGGGGCAAAGTGCACATGCTATAGTTCATGGGGATTTTCTACCATTAACCCTTACAAATAATATTCCAACCAATTAAGATTGGTCTTGGGACAAAAAATTCTTGTGTTAATGACAATAAGTTCACCCCAATTGAATTTCAAATTCACTTGGAATCTGCATATTTCAAGTCCACCCTTCCAACTTGTCCTTTCTTAGATTTATGGGATTTATATTGTATAACTATGTATAAGCAAGGCAACACCAATTTTATACTTTTTTGTCATCCATTTTATGCTCGAATAAAAGTAGAAAGTGTCAATATTGGGACTAATCATTAAATTCCCATATGATTGACAAAGTTATGCAACAGAGCAAGATAGCGCAATTTGAGCAGAAATTGTTTGGTTAACCCTAGCTAAGCATGGCCTGAAATGTAAATTCATACCAACAGTAAATTGGATAACAAGCTATGTTTAGATTATGTTTTTTTAAGTATTTTTTAAAAAATACTATAGTGCTTTTTGATATATGATTTTTGTAAGATAAAAAGGTGGTTGAAATATAAATGTGCTTGTAAAACTTGTGCAGATAATATTTCATAACATTATTCTAAATAAGGGTTATCCTGAAAAAGTTATTAGACTAATGAAATTAAAAATGTATAGGATTTGAAGGGGGAAAAATATAGATTAACTACATAAAAAAAGTAGAGGAATAAAAATTTACAACTGAGTTTTATTCCCTTGAAAAAGAATAGATTTTGAAGAGTTTGTTTGGTTGGACGTAAAATGTTTTTTTGAGAAAATATTTTCTATTGAAATTATTTTTTCTAAAAAAATCATGTACTCTTCATTGTTTTTTGGTGGTTGGCTAAAATGTTTGAAACTTTTACTGTCAAAACATCCTACCCTTTTGCAACTACTACTATTCTTGCCCACTCCCACCACCTCATACCCTTACCTCTCCAACGCAGTGTCTAACCCATTAAAAATGGGGGATCGATAGTGGAGTCAAGACAATCCCTTGATCGGAGATTAGTGGTGTTAGGGTTATGCCATAAACTCATCTAATTTGTAAACCATCATTCGCAAACTCAAAGGAAATTTGAGGTCAGAAGATTAGAATTTGAAAAGAAAAAATCCAACAAAAAGGAAAAAGATTTTAACATTGGAAAAATGACAATCACGTTTGAATGCAAACTTGTTGGTGTCAAAGTCACTTATGAGTTCGTTGGGTCATGAGGTGGAAGTCACCTCCTGCTACTCCTGTGATGTGCCTACATGTTGTCTTGTAAAGGTGCGATAATATTTACAAATTTGATAGTGTTAGGAATCGAACCCCTGACTATTAGGGTGAAGCTGTAAAGGTCTAACAGCTTGGCCCACTATTCATTCCTAAGGCTTTGCATTCTTTGATTTGTTTTAAAAGCTTAATGTGTATAACTTCTTGGTAGGGCTGTTCAAAATAACCCAAAACTCTGAAAAACTAAAAAAATCGAACCGATTCGAACCAAAAAAAGGATAATTGAACCGGTTCTGGATAGTAGTTCGAGTTAGCAATTAACCGGGTCGGGTAGCAGTTCATATTTTTGTGAATTGACGGGTACCTGACCCGGTCCATAATGGGGGTTAATTTTGTAATTTCACATATTAGGGCACCTAGCACCCTTCTCTTGCCCATTGCCTCTTCCGTCTTTCACTTCAGTTTTCACAAAAGATTACACACTTTTCACTCCCCTCTCTCTTCCCCCTTCGCATTTCACATATTTCATCAGCCATCAACCTCTATTTTTCTTCATCTATTTTCACAATCTACATCTTGTTTCTCCCTCTCTCTTCACACGATCACATCTTGTAAATTTCTTTCTTTATAGACATGGGCCTCTGAAGCTCCAGCATTTCAGATCTGTTCTCAATTTGTCTCTCTCAATCATCAAGGTATGCTCGCCTCTCTTAATCATTACTTTCATGCTTCTTTTAGAGGTATCGGTGAAAAGGACGAAATTTATTCATGTGTATAGATGAATTTAGTATTCAAACGGTGGAAGGGTAGTTTTGAAATTTTGTGCATATCACATTTACGGTGGAAGTGCTTCTGGTTTATGATCAGGAGGTTTATGCAGCCTAAAATCTTCATAGCTCAACCAATTGCTGAAAAATTTCACAATGAAAATGGATAAGATGGGACCTTATTAGCTCAAAAAAGAATTGGCTGAACTTATAGAAAGTACCAAATGGGGATTACTTTTGCATAGTCTTCTTGGTGCAATTTTCCTTTGCTTAAACATATTTTTTATTGTCAAATTGTAGTTGGAGTTTCGCTTAGAAAGCCCCTGTTTTGAAGAAGTTTTTCTTTTAAGTAGACAATATTCTTGACAAATTCTTACTTTAAACTTAAAAATGAGCAATATTATAACTTCTTTAGTACTCCTCAACATCATGCTTGCTTGTTGGTACGAAAGTCCTGCGATAAAGATTCTCCAGGCCAATGCACTTGATTACTTCACAAGAAAATTAAAACTCTTTAGATATTTATTTTTCTTTCTTGCTGTCACATACTCCCTAAATTTCTACAAGGTTTTTTTGTCTTCACTTTTTCCAGCAATTACAGTTGATGACCTCCTAATCTACAAATGATGACTTATTCAAAATGAAAATATAAGTGTCACTTGGAACTTAAGCCAAAAAGGAGACGTATTCACATATTTAATTAAAAATCAAATTTTCTAAAAATGGCTTAATGTTTGGTTTAATTGTCTAGGAAATTGAAAAGGTCTAAATAACACAACTTGGAGTGATTCTGGAACTTTGGGTGAACGATCAAAAATTGGTTAGAATTCTTAATACGCGCCTACTTAGCTTCTTTTCTTACCTTAATATCCACCATTTTCACTGTGACAGAATTACTGATGTGCTTATCACTGTGATCATGCCATGAGAATATATACTGTTGTGCTAGATAGAAATTGGTTAGCATATATTGTACACAATGCATATAATGTTAAATTTAAACGCATTTCTTTCATTGATTGAAATATGTCTATGTTTTTTCAGATGTCAATTGTGGGAGACAATTCGAATACCACAGCCGAAAGTCCATCTGCCAATCCTTCAAAATCGATAGCTACACCCTCAAGTAGTGATGATATTCCAGCTAAGCCTCCACCCCCTGCAACTTCTAGTTCCACTTATTCTGGTGAACAAAAATCTTGGGTATGGAATCACTTTAAAAAGTTGGTGTGTGATGACAAAAATGAACAAAAGGCTATCTGTAATTATTGTGGTGTGCTTATTGCTTGTCCAACTAAAAGTGGAACTAGTGCTTTGATTAACCATAATAATAGGTGTAAGAAATACCCACATAACCAGCAAGACAAGAAGTAAAAGACTTTAGAATTTAAAAAATCAGCAGGGGTGGATGGAAAAGTTATGTCAACACATATATTTGATCAAGAAAGGTTATTTTGTGGAAAGAGAGGGTTTTTTGCAATTTTGTGGAGAATTACAACCAAGATTTGTTGTCCCTTCACGCTCAACTATAACTAGAGATTATTATGGTCTTTTCTTGGATGAGAAAAAAAAGATGAAGAATTTCTTTGGTAAATTGTCATCTCGTGTTTGTCTTACTATAGATTCATGGACATCAATTCAAAAATTGAATTATATGTGTCTTTTTGCTCATTTCATTGATGACAATTGGACTTTGCACAAGAAAATCATAAATTTCTATCCTATTACTAGTCATGCTAGGTGAGGTCATTGGTAGGTCAGTTGAGCGATGTTTGTTAGATTGGGGAATTGATAAAGTTCTAACTATAACTATTGATAATGCTAGTTCTAATGACACTGGGCTTTTATATTTGAAAAGAAGGCTTAATAGTTGGAGAAGGAACTATCTTAAATGGTGATTTTTTACATATGAGATGTGTTGCCCATATTTTGAGTTTGACTGTTAGAGAGGGATTGAAAGATTTAGATGATGCTATTGTCAAAATTAGATCTGCTGTTAGATTTGTAAGGTCATCTCCAGCTAGAGCTCAACGAGTTTAAGTCTTGCATTGAAAAGGAAAAAATTGAAAGTAAAAGTCTTCTTCGTTTAGATGTTGAAACTAGGTGGAACAACACCTATTTGATGTTGGAATCAGCTGTTAAATTTCAAAATGCATTTGAATTGTTGGAGACTGTTGATAGCAAAGTATGTAGAAAAGTTAACTCCAAAGCATTCTACTTCAAATTTAGAAAGAAGAGGTTGGGTTTGTGTCTTACAAGAGGTGTTCCACATATAGGGGGGTGCCTAACTGATAGTGATTGGGAATATACTCGTGATTTGTTGCCTTTTCTTAAGGTGTTTTATAAAGCTACTAAGAGATTATCAAGGTTCTCATTATGTTACTCGAAATCAATATATGCTTGAAATTTATGCTATTGGGTTTCTTCTTACCTTCATCAATTAACGGCAATGATGTGGGTGTATCAGCAATGGCTTCTAAAATGAAAAAGAAGCATGACAAATATTGGGCAAATGTTGACAATCTTAATGTGTTGTTATTTGTTGTTGTTTTTCTTGATCCCCGTTGTAAATTGAAGTATGTTTTGTGGGTTATTGATCAAACATATAGTTATGAGAATGCTTAGTTTCTGAAAGAAAAGGTGAAAAGAGTTTTGAAATCTATGTCTAATTCTTACAATTCAACATCACTTCCCAAAGTGAGTATTGCTCAATCTCTAGAAATGAGTAAGAGGGAAACTAACATGTTGGCAGGAGCAGTTGATTACATGAATTCTTTGTATTTTGATCATGAAGAAGAATGTGAAAATGCTGAAAATAAATCTGAATTGGATATTTATTTGTTAGAAATGCATGCTAATCATAATGATTCAACATTTAATGTGCTTAACTGGTGGAAGTTGAATACTCATAGATACCCTATAATTTCTATGATGGCACGAGATGTGCTAGCAATTCCGGTATCTACAGTAGCTTCGGAGTTAGCTTTTAGTGTAGGAGGTCGTGTACTTGACTCATTTCGCAGTTCTTTGACACCAAAAATGGTAGAGGTTCTTATATGTGCACAAGATTGGCTTCATGTAAGCCATAGTCCTCTATATTTGGAAGAACTCCTGGAAGATCTTGAGAAAATAGAATCTGGTATTATTTTACTAATTCGATAATTCATTTTTTGATTTATTTTTATTGTTACTATTAATTTATTTGTTTATTTTCATTATTTGTAGAAATTTCATCCTTGACTAGTGAGCACGTTGTGGTGAACATTGAAGAATGAAGGAAAAATAAAGAGTGAAGAGTGAAGAACAAAATTTGGGTGCTCCTTTGGATGTTTTGTTGGCTATGTTTGTTTTTATGCTAATTAAAATGTGTGATGATAAAGTTTGCACTAAGTGACTATCTAGCGTTTTTTATTGTTTTGAAGATCAAGGTTTTGGGATGTAATTTAACTTTAAGATTATTGATGGTTGTATTATTAGTGATTTAATAATGTTTTGTAATTTTTCTTGTTTTATTTTTAAAAATACAGGTTAATTATAATGGACCGGGTAGGGTACTCGGTCTACCCGAACCACTTTTGCAGGTAACCGAAAGATCGGGTACCCGCTATATGTGGACCAGTACACGATTCGAAATTTTGTTGAACCGGTAGGACTAGGTCGGTTCACAATTTTTGTCCATAGACCGAGTACCCAGTTCATGAACAGCCCTACTTCTTGGTAACATGCGTTGGTGAAAAACAACTTCAGCAACGTTTTTGTTTTTTTAGGAAGGAAAATATTTACCCTATTAAAATATTTTCACCGGCTCTTAAGGGGCAAACACACGAAATTGAGGAAAACATTTTGAAGAAAAAATTTTCAGCCTAAACAAACGCACCAAAATGTATAGATTTTTAATCCTAAGCACAAATACTTTTCTTTCTTCAACGAAAGCGATTCAATTAATGAGGGCATTTACTTTTTTGATTTTATTTCTTTTTTACCGTATGATCACAAGACCAGCTTTAGCTAAGGTATGTGCAACAAATAGACACAAGGATCAACATTACAATTAACAGAGAAAGTATCAAATAAAACTGACTGTGTTTGATTTAGGAAAATTAGGGAGAAGAATGGACATCATTACTAAAAATATTCATTGTTGATATTTAAAAAATAATTATCATTTATTTTTAATCGAAATGAAAGTGATTAATTGGGATATCTATGATTCTCCAGAATACTATTCTATCAAACTACTAACCCTTTTGGGTGAAACGATATTTCTTTTATTACTAAATCAAACGTGTTGTGGGGAATTGTCAAAACTTGTACTCATAGTAGGGTTAATGATGTTTATAGTGATAATGATTGAGCAATTATTTGATCTAAGCAAATGCATACCAGTATCTCCTGTAAAATAATGGTCAGAAACAGCTAGCCTATTTGAAGACAAAATTGGGACATTTAGTTGCACAACCAACAAGGATGACAAAGTAGAAAGAGGGGGTAATATTTGACAAAACAAAAACACTAGTCTAAGAACTAACATTATGAAAAATTGGCAATGTGTGTCCACGTTACCATGTGACTTCAGTTTTCCTGAAGGGGGTGACCTTAGAAAAATGTTGAAAATTTTGTATCTTCACGTTCATATATGTTTTGTCGTTGAATTTGTAGAATCAGGACACATGTACCTCATTTTTCCTTTGATTTTATTTATTACATGAAAACAAATGACAGTTAACATAGGCAAATCAAGAAGCCAATTAAGCTATGAGTGAGCCGTTTGGTTCAAATTTTTCAATCACTAACACTATGAATAACATCATTAACCATATTATAAATATGTTATTTGATGATTTCTCTAATATGTTTGGTTTAGTAATGGAATAGATATCATTATAAATTTACTTGTTTGGTTTATTTATGATAAGGAATGACTTCCAAGTAAATTTTAAATTTTTTATAATTATAATATACAAATCAGCTCTGAAAGTTTTCCAGATTTTTTTTTTTTTTTTTTTTGGAAAAACTCAACTGCCTTTGACGCACACGCTATTATTATACAAGTGGTGAGTAGTAGTTTTTTTCCTTTAAAACTCATCTGAAAAATACAATTCAAACAAATTAGCCTTCGCAGATTTGTGATTTGTAGAATATACACAAACAACATTCCTAATTTATACAGATCTACTGATGGTATTAGGTGGATTCTATTGAACTTTGCCGAGCTTGAGGAAATTCTGCCTAGAGAAGAAATTTTCCATTCCTTCTTTGTTCTTTCTTTTACTCAACTAATTAAAGTATCACATTGTGCAAGTGACAAATTCTAACAACCACGTGGGAATTGAATTATGAGGGCTAGTACAGACGAAGCCTATAAATAATTGCTCAAATATGGCAATCACTATCTTCCAAATTCTTTCGTTTGAGAAAAAATAGCAAGTGTAGAAGTGTGTAATTCTCATTGATATTCTGTTATGGGCTTCCAAAACTGACCAAGAACCTTAAAGGATTGGTAAAAGGATAAGCTTGACTCTCCATATAAACCTTGTTCTAGTAGAGCTAATTTGTCTACACCTTCATCATGCATTCACACTTGACAGCGCATAAGTATTTATTGGCAGTTTTGATGCAGGCCGTTATATTGGTTGACTTACCATTTCGTCTAAGGAGAATAGTAGTTTTTTTCTCCACGAACTTTTTAGAAAGGAAGGTGGAAAAGAAAAGGCTAGAACGGTGGAAGTCCAATTCCGGTTTTAGAACAAATTATTACTCTTAATGATGGATTTTATATCTAATGTTTCAATGAGGTAGAGGGCATGTTTGTTTAGTTATGTTCTTAAGAAACATACTTTTTAAAAGTTTCAAATATGGTTTTAACTAACTTTTTATCTCACAAATACATTATCAAGAAGAATCTATAAAACTGTTACAGAGATATATTTTAAAAAAAAAAACCCAAAACAACCATGCATACCGAGCCTTAGTATTTATAAATATTCCTAGTAGTGAACTTTAGAATTAGATATAACTTAAAAGATCGTTAAGTGAAATTTTTGCCTACAGTAATGATTAAAAAATTTGCTAAGACAAAGACAAATCAAGGAAAAAGGAAAATAATTGTCGTGGAGATGATCCATAAAGTACAATGAAGATGGAGGCATCATTATAAGATTTAAAGCACAAACAAATTATTGCAAAGCACGAAGAAATAGACATAATATTGCAAACATAATCCCTCCATTTCTCAGTGATGCTGAAAGACTTTTGACAGGAAATTCACCAGTTATTAAACCATATAGTACTCCCTTCCCTTGGCTTTGTGATACTCTGTTATGCGAAGCTACTAACTACTAAATGATTTTTTAGTCATTTGATCATAACCCTAGCTTTTTAATCCTATTATAGCATCAAAAGAATAAAGGAGATTCATGATTGATGGCTATAGTCAAATAACTTGTAGATATTTACAAATGGACTATAGAAACTACCATGTTGGGTAAGTTTGTTAACAATTGCCATATATGGTTAGATTTCCATGAGCACGTCATAATAACATTACTTACTAAGTGTATATCCTAAGTGATAAATTAGACACGAATCAAATATTATTCATTATTACTCTATGTAATGCGCATTTAATTTTTTTTTCTTGTTCCATGATTCCAAGAATGTGTACAATTGGTTATGTGCTGATACGACACTCAAGAAATTTTCAATTATTAAATGCGTGTTTAAGTTTATTAGTAACCAAAAGCCATAACTTAAAAATTCTGTTAGTGTGGAATAAAAGAAAAGATCCAAAAATCCATTTAATGATTCTGAAAAAAAAAAAAAATCAAAGGCAAGTCTTTCCTCAATACAACCTTCTTCGTATTTGATTAGCCAGTTAAAAGATGCAATTTCCTATGAAGAACATGAATTGAAAAAACAAAAAGGCAGAAAAGAATGAAAGGCGGGCAAATGATGAGATAAGAATAATTCATGGCCGATATCTGATTATTGGCCAGCTGAAAGCCGGATTACTGTTTACACGGCGGCAACTCGAGGTTTTGGTAACCCCGTGACACTAATGAGCTACAAAAACAGAAAATGAACACTGGGGTCCGCAGGCAGTTTGCTTAACACGTGGCTCGCAATGAGTGGCTACAACATCAATTTTAGCGACGCCAGCAAGAAACCTGAACTTCGTGTCACGCTTTGCAAATTTGGAACCAGATTAAACGTGTGGGCCCCACTTGCTTACATGTCGACCTTTTAAGCTCGCTCATCTAGGATAAAACTTATATCACTGCACCCTATATCTTTGTTGTTTCTAATATTTTTATATATAATTGTGTTTTATATAAAATTATATCGTGTTGATATGATAGTATACAACTATATCGTATCTTTTAATGAATGATATAACGTAGTTTTACATTAAACACTAAAAAAATTAGATAGAAGATTTGAATCGGTATCACTAAAACGTGTTTGGTAACATGTTTATTTTAATCAAAGCAAGTGTGAATGTACTACACTATGTACTATATTATCTAAAGCGTGTTTGGTAACATGCTTATTTTAATCAAAGCAAGTGTGATTGTTCTACGGATTTGGCTGTGGTACAAAGCTAAGTCAGCTTTGTACTATACAAAAAATCAATAGTTAAATGAGAATAAAGAAGGTGAATCATATGAGTTGTTAATTTAATTTACACATAGACGAATTTACGTAAATTATTAAAATTCTATTTATTCTTTATAAATTTATTCTGTGCACGATAGAAATGTCCATTGTTATCCGTTCTCTAAAGCCTGCGACATTTGGGAGTTTCTTTTCTGAAAGTCTTTTCTTTTGGCATATTCTTGTAGATAATTAATCCATCAATGTGTCCTGCACAAGGTTCCATTTTGGGGCAAGGTCAATAACCACATGACGAGTAGTTAATCACGTGAGGATCATTAAAAATATAGAGAATCGGCGTATCTGAGGTCGGTACGATTGGTTGGCCAAATCTCAAATAGAGGGGTAGATTATTGACTTCGGTGAAATTTTGCCTTCTCATGCGAAGACAAAGGTGCTGCTGAGTCATAAAATTAGCACTTGTTATCATTTATTTCCTTGTGTATTTCAAGGTTTAATCCGTGAGGGACTCAAATTATTTTCCCAGTTCTGAGCTTTACTCCTCCATAGGTTCAATACCCACAAATTTTAAGAATATTCCTACATCATATAATTTTGGTTTGTTACAGACGAGTCCAGGAAATGAATGAAACGAAAGATCATAGCTTACGTAAATTCACTGTTTGCTAACTAAATAATACACAGGATACTGTTACAGAAGCTATCTCATCTAATGAAATCAGAAGAATCAATAAAATTGACATTAAGAATCAAGAAAAATTGACATTTTAGCGAAGAAGAGGATATTATAAGTTTGATGTTATTGTCAAAGAATTTGCCCTATACCAAGACAAGGCACAATATAACAATAAAAAATTTGTTTTGTGATTTATGTTAATTGGCGAGATCAATCATAACATATTCTCTTGTCAGTACAGAATAAGCAAATAAAAGGTATCATATATCCAGCAATGGATTGTTTAAAGTCGAAAGCTTTAAAATTGAGATAAAAAGGTGTACAGAAATACAATAACTTGGTCGATAACTGTATTTAGATAATATTTTAAATTGATTTGTAAAAAATGAATATTTCCAAATGGACAAAGGGTAATTTAGTTCCTTGTGATAAAAGTTTTCTTGCTTTGACCAAAAGAAATCCCTATGATAGAACATATATTTGGGCAAATACACACACACACACACACAACGAGGGGTACTCTATTACTTAAGCTAAATAATGTTTGCACCATTCCAAGCTTCAATTAAGTTTAAATTGACACTGACAACATCTTGGCTTTGAGCCAGTAAAGAAAGGGTGAACTGGGGGTTTTCAGAAATAAACAAAGGAAAATTTGGTATTAACATATAAAAGTTCAAAAGAATGGTCTCAGCCATGACTTCAAATTTTGTTCGCTAGATTTTGCCAATGCATAATTTGATTTTCCATTTATGAGACCATTAAATATCACAATTTCGCGGCAAAAAACCAGTAAAGCACGGGAAGCACAATTTATTGATTTTTTTTTTTGTCAGAATCAATTTATTGATTGTGGCACGTAACTAGCTAGTGTCGTAATCAATGAAATGGTTCTCAAGTTCGTAGGATCTGGGAGAATTACCTAGGTGATTATTCGTTTAGGTCAGTTCGGATCAATCATTTAATCGTTTGAATATCTAATCATCTTTAGCTACATATTAGGTGGGGCTGGCAATATTGCCAGCTGGAATTCTTCTGTTAAAGCAACTTTTGCTCAAATGTCAAAAATATCTTTACACAAGTTAATTCAAATATTATTACCAATTCAAGTGGACTCTACCATTTATAATTTTTTTTACCAATTTTACTTTTTAACTAATACAAATTCCTTATATTATATTATCAACTAATTTGTCTCTGGCATTACTCGTTGATATACTAATTTACCATAAAACATCCATCTCTCTCCTACATTATTCTCTTTTATTTTTTATTTATTTAAAAAAATTTCTTAGGAGCTCAAATGATATGATGCATTATGTTTTTTATTTCAAAGAAATCCATTTCGATGAAAATGTCCATGTTTCTCAAGTTCAAAATACTTTTATTGGGAGTATTTATCATTTTTGTGTACTAAAAATAAAAACACTATTCCAAACATAATCATATAAAATAAAAAATTATCCAACAATAAAGAAAATAATGTTAGGGAAAACAAATAGCATCCTTTCTAACTAGACAAAATTTTATGATACATATTTGTAAATAAAAATAGCTGACATAACAGTCATCTTGCATACCATTTCAGTTTTGCCCTCCAAAGACATGGGTACAAGGGTAAGTTAATTTCAAATGTCTATTTTATTTTCGTTTTTTGCAAACCTTGTACATGGAAAGGGATGTTATCCCCAATTTTATTTACTAATAAAATACTATTTAATAATTACATTCCTTACCCCTTTAATATTATATCCATCGTCTCAAAACACCATAAAGTACACATCAAGACAAAAAGCCTCCTTTTTCACTGTTACCACTATTATACTCTTTTGTAACAAAAATAAAGGGTAAAAGAAAAATTAATCATAAGAATGATATTACCAATTTCTATATAGATTTCCCTTAAAAAAAAAAGGAAAAAAAATAAAAGTCACCCACAATTGATATATAACTATTACAATCAAATGGGTATTTTTTCCATTAATAATGAAATTGGAAGAAAGTATGTTTTTCTTCCAAAAAAAATTCACAAATATAATTAATATTGGAGTGATGATAAAATATTGAACTCCACTTTAATGGAGGAGAAAGAGAGAGACTAAGGAAAGAGATAAAATAGTGAAAAAATGATAGAAGGTGAAGCCCATTAAAATTGATGATAATATTTATGTTGACTTGTGTGAGGATATTTTTAACATTTAGCGAAAGTTGATCTAATAGGAAATTCTTGCTCTGACAATATCGCCAGCTAGTGGGCGGTTGCAAAGACTTCTCAATCATCTTGCTATGGTTAACATTTTAGAGCTATTTTTGATAATATTTTCTCTCTATACAATAGAATAAAATTTCGATTTTCAATTAAGAAGAGATAATTAATATCCGACCTCAACAGCGTTTAGAAATTGGAGCATTGTGTGTGTGTGTGTGTGTGTGAGAGAGAGAGAGAGAGAGAGAGAGAGAGAGAGAGAGAGCAATGGCACATGGTCAAGTACTCATATGTTCATTAAGAGAAGGAAAGTTCTCATATGGATATTA
This sequence comes from Mitragyna speciosa, assembly GCA_024721245.1. NCBI lineage: Eukaryota > Viridiplantae > Streptophyta > Magnoliopsida > Gentianales > Rubiaceae > Mitragyna > Mitragyna speciosa. The sequence goes on along the minus strand of CM045573.1, from coordinate 3,241,322 downwards.
GCAAATATTGATATGAATCTATCGATTTCTAACATTGATTAATTACGTAAAACCTTTTATATGGGGGCAATTAAGCTGATATGTTTCTAAGTAAATGGGTACCCAAACCATGATATACAATATTTGTATGTCAAAAGCATATTCATTTTCTTCTCAAACTTACATGTATTGCGTTGTTCATCTGCTATTTAACAGGCTCGAGTTCGATGGGTCTTGGGTTAGCACAATGCTTATAATTCCTTTTTTTTTTTTTTTTTATAACTGCTTTTAATTCTTGAAAACATCAGTCTGGTTGAACAAAATGAGAAAATGCTGTAGAAGTAAAAATGACTTCATTTATTTGAAATGCAAAATTACTCTGTATGAAAAAAATCGAGATATATATTATCGCATTTATTGGGCACTATAACTGTTTTGACTTGTGAACGTCTAAAATATTAAGCGTGTTGGGTTAATACATCGTGTTAGATATGTATTCATAGATTAAATGAGACTACATGACAAGTAATTAAATCAAATTTCGACTTGTAAGCCATAATATAGCTAGATTCAAGTTAATGAATTACCTAGCCATTGGGTATGGGTTTTGCTTCTTTTTCCTTTTTCTCCTTTTCTTCGGAAGGAGGTTGGGGGGTGGAGGATTGTGAAACACGTTCATTGGTTAATAATCAATATTCAGCAATGCCATTTTCTCCCATCATTTGCCTGGTTGCACGAGGGGCAAGCAAATCGGCAATACTGAAAGGATGTTATCCTCAGTCCCTAATGAATATTGGGAAGAAAGATCACAGTAATTGAAATATTGTAAGACTCAGATACTGACCAAAAATAACAATTGCCTTTTGGATTAACTTATAGGGTGTGCTTAGATAAGTATTTTCTTAGTGACTGTTAGTGTTTAATCTAACTTGTGTATAGGTGAGTTATTTGATAATTTGTCAAAAAAAAAAAAAAAATACTGACCAAAAATGATGAACTCGTCTTGGGTGTAATGGTGAGGGAGGCAAGTACGAACACAAATGATTTTATCCAAGTATCATAAATAATTTTATGTGGTCCTAAGCTGAGGAATTAGCTTGGCATACTGACACAAACACATTAAATTGTGGGGTAGACAAGGAGCCACGGCTTCGTCCACAGTTCCTACAATAATTTCTTAATAGCACAAAGAAAATGCAATCATAAAGTAGTAATATTTTAGGATGATGTCATATTGTAGGTGACGCAACCACTAAAAGACAAGATAACTGAATGAATTTCGCCAACGTAGGATGAAATTAGTTAAGCCACCAACCTGATATCACGTATCATTATGCCAATTAATCACTACGAAAACATGAATAAAAAATAACAATATTAGAGTAATTTTGAGATTATTAAAATTCAAATTTTATACACACATCATAATAGTTGTCTTCAGATAGATATAGTCAAATTACACGCCTAATTTTTCTCTTAAAATTTTTTTATGCATCTTCTTCCCATCATACTTATTACACTCTTTTTGATGAATTTCAGTACCAAAGACAAGCAAGGTCTTGTGGAGCAACTGAAGTCGATGGTGGCTCCTGATCTTCAACTGATGATTTTCTCACCATGTCAAGGCTTGAAACAACTGATGAAATTTCAGTGTTCATATCAGTGCTTAAACCTGTCTCTTGTGAGCCACTAATCCTCTCCTGCTGCTCAGTTTTGAAGCTCTGTATAGTATTCTGGCCACAACTACCCATCAGAGTCCTCAAAAGTGAAGGATCCTGCACTGGAATTGAGCCTGAATATTGGTAATTCCCTTGAACAGGACCAAGTTGACTCCAAGAAAATGCATTTGAGAAAGGCCCTCCTGGGAAAATTTCCATGGGATTTGAAGAAATCGTTGCAAAAGCAAGATTGTTGAAATAACTCATCAACATATCTTCCTGCAGGCTCTGATTCTGAGCAGTAGTATAGGGATTGGAGAAGCAGTGCACGTGGCCGGATTCCGGCTCGTTGGCGGGCTTTGAAGGAGTTCCACTGTAGGGCGAAGAATCCATCAACGGTGGCAGTAAAGGAGGAGCTAATTCGGTTTCGGTCGAATTGGACCTCATCATTCCTGATATATGGATTTTCTTCCCACCAGCGGTTTTCTGGAACACCCTGCAGATCACCCACTCATTCTGCACAATAATCCAAAAAATAATTTAAATATTCAGTATTAAATCTTTCAAATAATGGCATATATAATTAAAAAAAAATTGAACAACAAATAATAAAGAAAAGCACGGAAAACAGAGAGAAACAGGGGAAGATTAAAGTTTGCAACCTTTGCTGTTTTGGGCAGATTTTGAAGAGAGAATTTGCCCTCTAATCTGTACTCATGGTTGACCCAATTGGTTTTCTCTCCCTTTGGAGCTCTTCCCTTGTAGAAAACAAGGGTCTTTTTCATTCCAACCAAGGATTTTCCACGGAAAATTTCCTTATCTTTTCCGGTGGCTTTCCAATATCCTGCTGCAGTAGCCCTGTTTGTCCTCAGCCCAGTTGGGTACTTCTTATCTCTCACACCAAAAAAGTACCATTCTTTTTCCCCCATTTTCGCCTTCCCTACAAAAGTAAAAAAAAATATCATCAGCAACATTATTGAAAAAGAACTTATCGATGAAGAGAAGTAAAAGCAAAATTGAAGCGAAAATTGTTGAACTTACAGGGCAATTGCCAAGGTTCAACCTTGTTCATATCCACCTCCCCAATGGCTATTGCAGAGAAGTTGCTATCCACAACTTTTTTGGACAAATAATGAGTGATCAGCTCTTCATCAGTTGGATGAAATCTGAATCCTGGTGGCAATTCCAGCTGATCATCTCCATTAACAGGAGCAGAATAGTTTTCCATCATCTCCAAAATCTGATTTTTGGACCAAGAAAACAATATGCTTTTTCTTTGTTTCCAGTCTCGGTTTCTATTGGTAATCCACCTAAATCTTGAAATCTCAAAAGGGTTCTGGCCAAACAGTTTTAAATTATTAATCAATCGTGAATATAAAGGGGGAAGGAAGCTACAGAAAGACCAGGAAGAAATGGAAAATATTGGAAAAAGGAGAAAGAGAAGCCATGAAACAGACCTGTAAAAATTGAGAGAAAGTGCTAAGAAAAAAAGCAGAGTGAAGGGGCGGCGGCAATAAATACTGCAAGGGAGATAAGAAAGAAACGTGATTACTAAGGAACTGAAGAGGTTGTTTTTGGCCTTCTCTTATTTATGCAGCAATAAATCTGTCCTCCTTTAAAATTTGACCAAATACAGGTCATTTCCAAAGAGCCATTGTACCCATGCATGTAATTCAGCAGTGATAATAAGAATTTGTCAACAGTTTGGTGTTATGTTCAAATCTTTAATTAAACACCCCATAATAGAAGAATTTGTACAAGGGTTTCTTTCTTTCTTTCCTTTTTTTATTTTTTTATTTTTTTGTTAGTTTAAGAACCAAGACTTGGAGGTTGCTTTCACGGTTGTTTCAACTGCATACCAGAACTGTCCAATTGCCTTCATAAAATGTTTTTAAGTACAATTAATTATGCTTTTTATATTTCTAATACATTCCATTCATGATTCATACAATTAGATGTAAAGATTAAATCAGCGTCAGCGGTTAGGCACGCCTCTTCTCTCCTGTTGTAACTTTTACGGATATTTTTTTAAAAAGAAAAGAAAAGTATGGTGAAATTGCCTTTATGGATAATTCTTACTCGTATGTGAAAACAGCTGTCTGCATGAATAAAAAGAAGATTTCAGAAACTTAACATCAGATACCTAAAATTAGCTTAAATCCCATTCATTTAAGCGACAATGACCATTTTTCTCTCCTCTTTCTACTCTCCCCCTTCCCTATTAACTGTTGAGAAAAAAAAAATTAAGCGACAATGACCATTTGAAGCCCAAACTGCTTTCCAATTGGAAAAGGGAAAAGGAATGTAGAAACTTGGGGAATCAACAGTACTACACTATTCTTGTTTTCTCAAATTGTACACCTGCACCTCAAAATAGTTTTATGCAGAGGAAATGTCAATGTCTTTTGTGATCTTCAAGGCCTTTTACATGATGGTGATACCAGATATGAATTAGTAAGTGGTTTGATTCTAGCTGACTACTTTGTACTTACTAGTTTCTATTAATGTTGTGATCATGAGCAAGTCATCTAAGAATTCTCAAGTGTGTTATCATGATGGAAACTTCATCTATGTTAATGGCACTAACTGCTCAGCCATTCATTGCTGTAAATCTGATGATAAGATACTGCGATCTTTTAAGTATTTATTGGAAAGCAATGTGCCAAGACAATTTTGGAGTAATAAGTATCATATTTAAGGCTTACTTTTGCAACCCAATTTTACCTCTTAAATCACTAAATATATATCAATATTTTTGGGAGAAATTTGAGCCACTCCTTCGCCAAGTATAAGAAGAAAATACACACACACACAATTTAAGTAAACTAAACCGAGTCAATACACTGATGTTAGTCATGTCAAATTTATACATTTGTAGCCGCTGAAAATGTGAAATAAAGGCTTGTTCTTTGGGACGCACAAGTCTTTATGCGCAGAGTACAAATACTAAAAAATTTGTGATGTGTACTGATCACGGCATATGGTGTTATTGACAAATTAAATAGCAGTGATTACTGGACAGGACTCTTAAGTGGGGTAGCCGATTCCTAATAAGATAACAAATTAGCCTTCTTTACATCCTTTAGATAAGAGATTCCTAAATCTTTGGCTACAAAGAACTACCTTTGTTCAGCCTAATCCTTTACAAAATGCCAGTCTTGATTTATATGTTGCTATACATGACTGAGTATATCCAAGTGTCTGTCTAGTAAATCATTAAGTGGCCCATGAAAAAGACACAGTACAGTAAATCTACTATTTTATGAGCTTGTGAAATTTTGGACCTCTTTTGTTCGGATATGCTTTTTGACTCTATTAGCAAGCACAGCTAATGGGAACAGCCGAACAGGCGTGAAAGAAGACTTATATAAAACAGAAATAGTCTCAACTGCTTTAGTACAAATAGGAAAGTATAAGCCGTTCAGTCATCATTATCTGAATAGATTTTGTAATAAGAAGCTGATGTATCATGGTACCTGAAGGAAGTTTTACTATTTACAAACTCATTTGATTTTCTTTCACTGTCTGTGAAAACATATTATAGATCTTAAATTAGTTCATTGCAGAGACTGAAAACATCAAAATTGAAGGGCAGTTCTGAGTTATTCATAGCTTATTCTCTCTATTTCTTATTAATTATTCATTTGTGCTAATTGGGCTTTATATGACAATATACAGTATGGTTGATGGCTTAACGAACATACAGTCTGCTTGTGATGAAGGAACCATTATCATAAACAACAGTACGCTATTATTATCAAGGTATAAAAGGTGTCATTAGTTGTCTAATACTAGAATAGTTCTAATAATTTTTTCCATAAATCATGCTGAGAAATAGTAAGTTAAGAAAGAATAAAGGGAACAATAAATTCCTAGTTGAAAATTTTAACGAGGGACGAAAAAAGATTATATCTAGATGGAGCATCTAATTTGTTGGTCGTCACCTGATAACTTGATATCAACACGTAATGGTGTACAAGCTCTAGTTTGTTTGGATGATCTAAGAGCTCCACATTTTTAAAAATTTAAAAAAATGGTTGCCTTTTCTTACCTGGTTGTGGGAGACAAAATAATTTTCTTTTGTCTAAAAGTAATTAGGGATTTTTGAGTTCATTTATAGTGCAACATTTGTAAGGTTTTCGAATTACTTTAAACATGTTTACTAATTTGTCAATTGTAGATGTGTGTACACGTACACACCTTGCATAATATGTATACGTTTTTTTTTTATAAAAAAAAGATAAACTTATCTTCATAAATGAGTATGTATGTGTATACATAGAGACACACATGTTTATCCGAGTTATAATTCATTGTTATGTAAAGAATCACAAGAAAACAAAACATTGTGATCAAACTTGACACAAAGTTAACATCCTTTCTACTTTATGGATAATAAAAAATTTTACATACACTGAACATGGATAGGCATATTAACAAACCAGAAACAACATACCTGTGCGAGCTTAGACTTTTTACTCTCTTCCATTCTCTCGGGGCTTTTACCATGATACTTTTTAGCACTGGACGGCTGCCTCATTGACCAAAAACTCCACTAATGTAGGGGAAGACAAATTTGCAAAATGGAAATGCTAGTACCTCATGGACCAAAGCCAATGGTCACAATTCTTGCGATGACCATAAATCGATCTACAGGGTGTTTTTTTTTGGGCGTGGGGGGGGGGGGGGGGGGGGGGTTTAATTGCTACGTCTTTCAGAAAAGTCGTGTGCTTATAGACAAAGTGATGAAGAAAGGTAACATGACAGGATCTATCTATAACATCAGACAGATCGTGATGATTTGGACCGAAATTTCGAATAGAACGATAAAATCAGAATGTTGGTTTCTGCAAAAGTCTCTGCCCTTATAATTAAAAATCATTGTCCGCAAGTGCTGACCTTGGACACTTAAAAAAAGGTAAAGAAAAGAACAGAAACTAGGAATGGTGCATGTTCTGAGACATTTAGGTATAATGCACGTTGTCAAATATTGCCAGTTTTTCTATCCTTTACAACTCAGCTGGAAGAACATTAGTTAGGCATATCAAGCTCTACTATTGCTCGTTGTAAAACCTTAAGAGTCTCGCTTAAACCCCTAAAAATTATATCGATAGTTTGATACCTTGATAAGAGCGCGATGTAGCACTCAAGTTTATTGTCGTGGAAAGTAAAGCAAAGAAAACATTAATAACGTGTTAAATTTTTGGAAGTTCATCTTCAACTGGATATTTAATTTGTTAATTTTTTTTTAAATCGAATACCAATGTCACAAAGTTACTGCCCCTTCAGTTTTAATGAAGACAATTCTAAACTCAAGCTTATTTACTGGTATTTCATAAATTTGTGAAAAATACAATGGTTTTAGTTACTTAAAATCGTGGATGATTTGTATACTACAATGATTTGGATTTCGTGACAAATCATTTTTAGTCATATTTAAAACTAAACATGGTTGTATAAAAAATTCATTACACTATGAATGTATATAGAAGATTAATCTTTGAATTTAGCATCTATTCTGATTAAGCACAAGGGTTTGAATTTTTTATCTAAACTAACTTACTATGGGGTGTTTTGTTTAGGGAAATTAAGGAGGGAAATGTGTGTCAAGAGTAATGATACCATTGTTGATATTTAGAAAATAACTATCACTATTCTTCAATCAGAATGAAAATGATTAATTGGGATCTCTATAATTCCCCTCCGAATATTATTATATCAATCTCATTAACCTTTTTGGGGGGAATAATACCCATTCCATTACTAAATCAAACATATTGGGCGGAATTGTCAAAACTCATCCTCATAATAGGATTAATGATATTGATAGTGACAGTGATTGAAGAATTTAAACCAAATGGCTCCTAAGTCTAGTTGAATTTTAATACTTATAGGATTTTTACAATTTAAGCATAGAAACAAATTTTTCCCAAAGCATTAAAGAGATTAGGACACAAAGGAAGTTTTTCAAACGTGTATGTCCCATTCTGCTCATTAACAAACCTAATTCTTAGCCTATTGTGAAGAAGAAATTTCCATCTACTAAATGAAAATTGCCTTTGCTCTCGGGAGACACAATCAAATACTAGGGGGGACGCGTGTCAGCTTTTGACCCATAAAGGAATTTTGCTCCTCTCAGTGATTCTCTCAAACTAAAAAAATATAGCATTCCAATTGATCAAAATTCTCAACAGTCAACGAGCATATCTGCCACCTAAGCTTTCCACATGGCAAAAATTGACAGTGCAGCTAATTAAATCTCTTACCAAATTTTATTCCACTTGTCAATCTTTCATCAATACTGCTACTGATTAAGAAAATTAACTAAACTTAGGTTAAGTTAATTAACTGGAAAGTTGACCACTAAACTCCGGACTCGACTACGTGGGCCTTGCTTCGTTAGTTCCAACATGTACCACGAAAAGGGACAGGTCCAGTTGGCATTGTTCAATTGGTCGGAAAGCCGAAAACCAAGTGAGGACTAATACCGAGATTTACGACTAAGATTAGGCATAACAGCATTAAGTCATTATTGAAAGAATTATTTGTGATTTGCTTTTAGACTTTCAGATCTTTAAAAAACAATTTTTTTTTTGCAGAGCTTCAGAGTTCAGAGACTGACCCTTTCATGCATTGCCTAACTTGCAATTGTTTCCGCTGTTGGTTTTTGTTTTATCTTATCTTTTGTCAAAAGAGGCTGTGGTTAAGATTCATGTGTCCTTATTATTTATCAGTTGAGGTCCAAAGTATCTCTCAAAGTAAAGTATTTTTAATCATGAATTAGAGAATGTTACGTGGCTTAATTGTTTATTTGCTCTGTACGGGGCTTATTTACGGGCCAAATGTAAAAGACCCTTATTTTTTTTGTGTGTTGATGGAAAACTATCCACTTTCGAATTGTTTAAACTTTGACTTGAGATCATGTGGATTGGTGAAAATTTTCTGTTTAAAGTTGTCTCTTTGCTCTTGCATACGCTTTTCGTTTAGTTGAATTACTTGGCTTTTTGGTTTGCTGGATATATGCTTTTAAGACGAGGGAGGGAAAAAGACAGTTAAAAAAGAAAAGAAAAGAAAGAACTGCTAGGGAAAGTTATTAGAGTAGGATTAATGGGACCTTAATCCATAAGGAAGCAATGTCATTGAATATTAAATTATATTAACATAAACAAATAGTTTTAGTTGCAGTTCCTTTAATTTTTGCTATAATGTAGTTGTTGCCTTTATTAATAATGACATTTTTTTTAATCTTCAAGACCTAACTCAATTGGTTAAGGATATTAGTCAGTAACCATGAAATTCTGGTTTAATTCTTTCTTCTTTCCCTTTGTAAAGTTTAGAATTTCCCATAAACTGAAAAAAAAATCAATTTATCTTGACTCCTCCATATTAGATAACTCCTAAATAATTTTTGTCCATCTTAGCTTGCAAAGAAAGAAATCAGTTCAAGAAATGGAAAATGCAAAAGAGGAGCTTAGTGTGTTTTACAAAAGTCATCAATTTCCTTCTGTCTCTCTCTCTCTCCCACTCTTGTACCATTATTAATTGTCTATGTAATGCTTTGCATGTGTACACATCAATAATTGAACACGATCTACAATGTTCTATAACACAATCCGCAAACAAGCAAACAATTATACTGCTTCCACGCAAAGGTGGCACTGATGCTTAAGGAAAATGGTCATTTTTGTACCACAAAAAGAATGTCACGTCTTCAAATCATTACTATTCTACTTCTTTCTTTCCCGGAATGGGAGGAACTAATCTTGTATAATTGAAGAGGCTAATGTGTACAGTTGTTGCCATTTGTGTCCTAAATTAGACTTTTTTGGTTCATATTCACGTGTTTGGCGAGTTGTTAATTCTTTAAGATTAAGAAAATTGTAAATGATGCAGCCAAAAAGGGTAGCATTTTGACCAATAGGCTCAACAAAATTAGTAATGACGTATTACTGCAGAAGATTAGACACTGCCGGACCAATCCCAGCAAAGAGAAGATGCTTCCTCCTCAAACTACATTAAGAATTCAATATGTTACATTGAAATATTTGGAAATAATTGATAAACAAAATCTAAAATATATTGTGTAGAAATGCCAGGTAGCAATGTTGATTTGGATAGTGATCATGAAAGATTTGCATTTGGAATATTATATGAGTTGTTTTTATCATCTTTGATCCCATGATTTGATTGTATATCTCTGTTTCCCATTTACTAATCTCATCAATGCATTTGCCCTCTTCACATGTCTTGTAAGTTCAGACACCGCCCCCTGATTCTGAAGAGACCAAGAGCAAGAAATTTATGGTTTTCTTTGGCAAATGAAGAAGTATAGATTTGAATAATTTTATCTAAATTTTGATACAAGGGTTGGAGCAAAGTATGAACTCATCTATGATGTTTCGGAAAATATTTACAAACACCGACAATTTTCATTTCTTTATGCTTATTTTTTTCTTTCTATTCTCGGCCTCACAGGATGATTGTAGTTTGCTATTAAAACATAAGCATGTTTAAGAATTGAGAATATTTTCAACAGTACATACTGTATTTTGATTTTGCCTTTTCATCTCAGTTGTTCAACTAATGTGTTTTAATTTTGCCTTTTCATCTCAGTTGTTCAACTAATGTATTTTAATTTTGCCTTTTCATCTCAGTTGTTCAACGGCTCACAACAATTTTCGATTAACATAATTCCTATTCTATGCACAGGTACAATAAAATATTCTTAAAAAGCATTAAAATGAACATAAACTAATAGAACTCAACAATTTTTTGTGAAGAATGTCCGACAAAATTTTATAATCCTCGAAACTTTTATTACAGCGAAAGGAAGTATGCTTATTCTCATGATTTGTAGTAAGTGAAGTTATAATTAGTCGGCTTCTCAGACGACATCTCCTACAAGCTCAATTGCATGTTCATCGGGTAGTAAGTCTTTGTGCCTCAGTAAATGTTTTTGACTTGCATTATGAATTTTTCAGAGTAGTTTTTTACAAAAGTTGTAGAATACAAACAATTTTTTGGGGAAGAAAAATTAATAATGAATTCGTACTGAATAATATGAAATTCAAAGTGGGAACTAACATGCTTTAAGGTTAACGCCATTAGTAAATGCATACATTACAGATTATAGATTGGTTACAGATTAATTACAGATTGAGTTGTTGGCATCTCTTAAAAAGTTTAAATTGTATGTTAGTATTAGGTGCCTCAATGCCACCAAATCTTTGATTTTGATTAACTTGACCTCAAAAAATGCAAGTTTATAATTATATTAAATGTTTTCAGAATGAATTGCAAAAGTACAGGGTGAAATTGCATAACCAAACAAAATTAAAGTGATTATTAAGTGCATTATAACGGCAGATGATAAAGTTTTTGGGAAAAAAAGAGTAGATGATAAAGACTTTAAATCATTCATTTTTTTTGTAGTAATTTTTTCACGGACCAACTTCTCATTATATGTGCATCCTACCTAAAATTGAACATTAAACTAACAAAATAAAAAAAGTAATTTATCTTAATTTAAGAATATTAGACTCATTACTTTTTACATACCTGATGTAGTATATATACTTCTTCATTTGCGAGTGCATTGGCCAATCATATGATTTGTGCAGAAATATTTTCTTTCACCCCAGATGGAACAAGACGACTCTCTTTTTAAAATTGCTTGTAACTACTCTTTTCAATATAATCGAAATCACCAACATCATTAAATTAAAATAATCAATTTCAAGGCTCTAAAAAAAGAAATGTCACTATATTATTTTTGAGGCATTCAAAAGTGACAGAAAAGTTTGTCAACATTTTGGAAAATGGTAAAAAAAGATATCTTTGACCATAAGAAATAAAATTTAATTTAATGGATTTGAACAACATTGCGTTATACAAACAACGAATAGATAAATAATTTAAACAATGAATTTAGAAACCAAATGAAAGCACTAGCAAGGAATTTTGTTTGGATATATTCAAAATAATAACTCTATATTGTAATGACAACATTAAAAATGAATATTTTTATGTTATCTATCATCCGTTCTTGAAAGGTACGCATCGTGGAAGAATCAAATAATTTTTTCACGCTCTAAGAAATCAATGAAAAAAATTAACAGAGACACTTGGTAGAAAACGGAACCATTTGATAAAAACAATTATTAATAGAAATCAGTAATTTTAGCCTTTTGTTGGTCAATTTAATATAAAAAATCTAAATTTAAATTTGTAGTCTTTATTTATTTTCAAACCAAGAGCAATAAAAAAATAATCATAAAAAATTTAAAAATTTTTTATTCAAAAACGTTCAAACCCATCCTCGTGGTCAAAAAATTCAAAACAAATCTCTTAGAATAAGTAAATGAAGTAATATCACACAAGGATTCTATCGGATCTTGTTTTGGTCAAATTTAACAAAGTAAGTTATTCCTTGAAATTTAATCTTTTTCATAAAAAACAAAGTTGTATGCCAAGGAATTCTAGGACGAAAAATTTACACCTATCTTCTTCCTACTTAGTATAGAAAATATATTATTGGAGGAAATAGTCAAATTAAATTATACTAATAAAAATAAAAAGACCAAATAGTCAAATTAAAATATTATGAGAAAAATGAAAAAAAAATTTTCTGGTGGAACATTTTGAAAGAAGATACTTCAAAGATACTTGAACTTGTTTATGAGAAGCGTGATTGTTTTATTAATTTAATAAGTTATCGTCAATATCCTATTTTCAAAGAGCTTTTGAAAAACATTAGCACGCGCCATGTTGCATTTTGGAGCTTCAATAGGATCTATGGGTTTTTCTTATTTTTTTAAAGATGAATTGGGAGACATTCTTTTTTAAGATGTTTACTCTCTATTTGGAAGGTATCTTTGTTAATTTAATTTCAACTCATAAGGCTCCTTAATACTGTTAAACTCGAGCAAACATAAAATAGAAATAGCGTTTGCACGAGATAAAGGTTGGAGAAGGAAAAGACAATGATTTTAGAAATTGTTTTTCGATTATAAATTAGAAAAGATCAAATATTTGGTACAACTCCATTTTATCATGAATTTATCTCATGCCAAAAAAAAAAAAAAAAAAATAGAGCATGTCCTTTGGCAAGTTTCTTCCAATATAATATTGTCATTCCAAAATAATAATCACATTAATTTATTTCCCCCCTTATATAGGGCAAAACCCAAATTAACATAAACACAAAGTTTTCACATGTTTGAGGCACCAGTATTCTGCCGGTACTCTCTTAACAATTAACAGACATTTAAAAAATACCAATGTATCAATCATAAAACTTGTCCCATTGCCTTTGTTGAAATTCGAATGAGTGTTTTATTTATTTAAGGCTTTTGTGCCTTAATTTTTATATTCTTTCCAACCTCGTTAACTTTATATGATCCCACCTCGAATTAATGATCATAATTCAAATTCACTTTTCTTTTTTGCACTGAAATTGGGAGATTAGGCTGTTTTTCAAAATTAGTCTATCCTCTCAAATGCCACAAAATTTATGTAACTAGAACCCTTTTTTAGATTCCAATATAATTAAATCACAAACGCTTTTCACAGGTATCATAAAATATTCTTAAAAAGCATTAAAATGAACATAAACTAAAAGAACTCAACAAATTTTTCGTGAAGAATGTCCGACAAAATTTTATAATCTCCTCGAAACTTTTATTACAACGAAAGGAAGTATGATTATTCTCGTGATTAGTAGTAAGTGAAATTATAAATACCTCGGCTTCTCAGATGACATCTCCTACATGTTCAATTGCATGTTCATCGAGTAGTAAGTCTTTGTGCAGTAAATGTTTTTGACTTGCATTATAAATTTTTCAGAGTATTTTTTTTGGAAGTTGTAGAATACAAACAATTTTTTGGGGAAGAAGAATTAGTAATGAATTCGTACTGAATAATATGAAATTCAAAGTGGGAATTAATATGCTTTAAGGTTAACGCAATTAGTAAATGCATACATTACAGATTATAGATTGGTTACAGATTAATTACAGATTGAGTTGTTGGCATCTCTTAAAAAGTTTAGATTGTATGTTAGTATTAGGTGCCTCAATAACACAAAATCTTTGATTTTGATTAACTTGACCTCAAAAAATGCAAGTTTATAAGTATCTTAAATGTTTTCAGAATGAATTGCAAAAGTAGAGGGGTGAAATTGCATAACCAAACAAAATTAAAGTGATTATTAAGTGCATTATAACAGTGGATGATAAAGACTTTAAATCATTCATTTTTTTTTGTAGTATTTTTTTCATTGACAAACTTCTCATTATATGTGCATCCTACCTAAAATTTAACATTAAATTAACAAAATAAAAAAAGTGATTTATCTTAATTTAAGAATATTAGACACATTACTTTTTACATACCTGATGTAGTATACTTCTGCATTTGCGAGTGCATTGGTTAATCATATGATTCGTGTAGAATATTTTCTTTCACCCCAGATGGAATAAGACGACTCTCTTTATAAAATTGCTTGTAATTACTCTTTTCAATACAATCGAAATCACCAACTTTATTAAATTAAAATAATCAATTTCAAGGCTCTAAAAAAAGAAATGTCACTATATTATTTTTGAGACATTCAAAAGTGATAGAAAATAATATACATATTTTACAGTTTGTCAGCATTTTGGAAAATGGTAAAAGAAGATATCTTTGACCATACGAAATAAAATTTGATTTAATGGATTTGAACAACATTGCATTGTACAAACAACGAAAAAATAACTAATTTAAATAATGAATTTAGAGACCAAATGAAAGCACTAGCAAGGAATTTGGTTTGGATATATTCAAAATAATAACTCTATATTGTAATGACAGCACTAGAAATGAATATTTTAATGTTATCGATCATCTATTCTTGAAAGGTACGCATCGTGGAAGAATCAAATAATCTTTTCACGCTCTAAGAAATCAATGAAAAAATATTAACAGAGAGACTTGGTAGAAAACGGAACCATTTGATAAAAACAATTATTAATAGAAATCAGTAATTTTTAACTTTTGTTGGTCAATTTAATATAGAAAAAAATCTAAATTTAAATTTGTAGCCTTTATTTATTTTCAAACCAAGAGCAATAAAAAAAATCATAAAAAATTTTAAAAATTTTTATTCACAAAACATTCAAACGCATCCTCATGGTCAAAAAATTCAAAACAAATCTCTTAGAATAAGTAAATGAAGTAATATCCCACAAGAATTCTATCACATTTTATTTTGGTCAAAATTAACAAAGCAAGTCATTCCTTGAAATTTAATATTTTTCATAAAAGACAAAGTTGTATGCCAAGGAATTCTAGGACAAAAATTTACACCTATCTTCTTCCTACTTAGTATAGAAAATATATTATTGGAGGAAATAGTCAAATTAAATTATGCTAATAAAAACAAGACCAATAGTCAAATTAAAATATTATGAGAAAAATGAAAATTTTTTTCTACATGTTTATGAGATGGATGATTATTTTATTAATTTAATAATTTATCTTCAATATCCGATTTTCAAAGGGCTTTTGAAAAACATTAGCACGCACAATGTTGCAATTTAGAGCTTCAATAGGATCTATGGGTCTTTCTTCTTCTTATTTTTTTTTAAGATGAATTTGGAGACATTCTTCTATAAGATTTTTACTCTCTTTTTGGAAGGTATCTTTGTTAATTTAATTTCAACTCATAAGGCTCCTTAATATTGTTAAACTCGAGCAAACATAAAATAAAAATAGCGTTTGCACGATATAAAGTTTGGAGAATGAAAAGACATTGATTTTAAAAAAAAATTTTTGATTATATAAATTAAAAAAGATCAAATATTTGGTACAACTCCATTTTATCATGAATTTATCTCATGCCCAAAAAAAAAAAAAGAAAAATAGAGCAGGTCCTTTGGTAAGTTTCTTCCAATACAATATTTTCATTCCAAAATAATAATCACATTAATGTATTTCCACCTTGTATGGGGCAAAAAGCATGATTATTAGAAACAATACACAAAATTTTCACATGTTTGAAGCACCAGTATTCTGCCGGTAGCCTCTTAACAATTAACAGACATTTAAAAAATACCAACGTATCAATCATAAAATTTGTCAGGTTGCCTTTGTTGAAATTCGAACGAGTGTTTTTCTTTTTTTTTATTTAAGGCTTTTGTGCCTTAATTTTTTACATTCTTTCCATCCTCATTAACTTTATATGATCCCACCTCGAATTAATGATCATAATTAATTTTTTTTTCTTTCTTTGCACTGAATTTGGGAGATTAGACTGTATTTTGAAATTAGTCTATCCTCTCAAATGCCACAAAATTTATATAACTAGAACCTTTTTTGGATTCCAATATAATTAAATCACAAAAACTTTTCACTTACATCCTTTCATGACGATTTCTATTCATATGCATCTATTCAACTACATCTTTCTTTCCATAATGAATTGTTGGTATTTGCATACTATAGATTTTACCGCACTCAAACAATGCCAAAGAATACTTGAATTATGATCATTAATTCGATAAACATCAATATCTTGATAGAAGTAAAAGTTGCAGTATACGACTAAAAGTGTGCATTATTAGATAATTACATATATTTTAATCACTTAAGTTAAATCACGTGCGTAGATATATGACTCTTAGTTATAGTTTAAAAAAGGATGGCTAGGTGCCTACGAGTTGGCTTGAATAGATGACTTTATTACAAAGGTCCTAACTGTTGTTGATAATTATCCATAGAAATCTGTGAAATTATTTCGTATGCTTTAATTACTTAAGCTTAAGTCATGTGAGAAGCTATAAAAAATGTCGACTAGAAGTTGGTTTGAATATATGACTCTTTTTCTTTTTATACGAGTTCTATCTATTGTTCATAATTAACGATGAAAAATAAAACTTATTGAGTTTTGGATTGATTTTTGAATTCATATTTTGATAAGTTGGTTGCTTTTGGATAATAAGTTGTATTTCAATTATTTTTTAGAAGAAAAATTAAAACACCCAAGAAAAAAATGCTTTATCTTTTCTTTTCTTTTAATTTCCTCTTCAATTAGTTATCGATTTCATTTTTTTTTCTTCCTCTTTATCTTGAGCCCCGCACCCTACCCTCGGGGTCGGGGGGGGGGGGGGGGAGTGTGGTTGGTTTTTAATAGTGGGATTGTGTGGCAATAGAGCAAAACGATAGATATACTTATTTAGCAATGCAGTGTTTTTCGCTATTTCTTTATTAGTTCATTGCACGTTTAATATGTATAATATGAATTATGAAGATCTGAAACGATCATCAATATCTTATTGTCAGCTGGGAAGGAATAATAAGAAACAAAGACACAGGATTAGTGGATTATTATCGTACTTGATTTGTAGGATGGAGGACATCAAACAGAACTTTTCTTTTCTTCAATTAGAGAAGCCTTTATCAAGAAGTTACTATTGCAAGCTTGTTTGTTCATTTTCATCTGTTCGGTAAGTTTAAGGCTTTGAAGTTAGTTTCTATTCTACATTAATTAAGAACGACAAGTTACTTGTTACATTTGAAGTTTGCTATCATTATGCAATAGGTTAAAAACTTTCAAATTGCATGTAGTATCTGAGTTTTCTTATGTAGTGCTGGAATAATAAATCAAATCTCAAAGTTTCAATTTAAACTTTCATAATTTTATTAGAATCAAGATTTGAGTAGTTTTCTATTTAAAAGTGGAGTATTTTAATTGGTGAATTCTTGTGCTCTAGTTTAATTGGTTATAAATAAAATATTTGTCAAAGGTATTTAATAGAAAGTTTAGATAATTTATTGAGAATTTATAATAATCTACTCTTGAATCTTTTCATTCCTTGAGATATTAGTAAAATTGTGAGTTAATTATTATTGAGAATTATTAAACTACTCTTAAATCTTTTCAATACTTGATATATTAATAAAATTGCGAGTTAATTATTATTCTTTCTCCCATATATTTTACCGGTGGTTATCTCTCTCAATTCTATAATTTTACAAGTTGATATTATGACTAGTAACTCTTTAAGTTTATGAGTATTAATTTTACTGTACTTGGAGATAATTATGAGTATTACGTATTTTCCATTGACGATTACAAAGTTGAAACCGAAACGAGTTTTAATCTTATTGTTTCAATTTTCCGACATAAAATAAAAGGCCACATGTCCAAGCCTGAATAGCAGACTGGGAAGAAAGAATTATTGATGTGGACTGGTGAGCTAACATAGGCATGACATATGGAAAACAACGTATTATTAGAATGTGGTCCACGAGACAAATGGTTAAGCTGATTGAGGCAATAACAGCTAAATTCATGGCCCAAGTGATGCTTTCAATGGCGGTGGCTGCTGCTTGTTCCTTCTTTTTTCTTTTCTTTTCTTTTTTTTTTTTATAAATTTTTGTTTACATCAAAACTCAAGTGATGTGACAGTTTATACACCTAAATTCTAGATTCTAGTTTTCATGTGAGGACTTTGATTGATACATTTTTATTTCAGAAACCCTTTCGAAAATGCAACTTGAGAATTAAATCCTCCAAACCGACAATAAATTAAGGATCTTCTTAGCCATTCTATGTACAACGTTGCGTTTCACTTTCTTAACAAGATTGCGCTGGCAGATGGAAACAAGCCCTTCTAAACATCAATACAAGTTGCTTGCTCTAATTATTTCTAGGATTGCGACAACTTCCCTAGCCAAAGCACCAAGTTGGCAATAGAATCCAAGAGGGTGGTTGAGTCACGAGTTTGTAATAGTGATTAGATCATCCTATTGAAAGTTGGAAGCTTGCATTAGTTAGGGATTTATTCAGTCAGTTATGAACAGAAAGTAGCTATCTTAACTGATTGATGCCATCCATTTCTCTTTGTTCCAGACCTGAAGAGATCAAGACAAAGCTGCAACCTCTTTCTAATTTTTAACTAACAATGCTAAATACTTTTTGCAGATTTGAAATTTTGAAAATTTTAATTCTGATAAATTTTGTTATTTCTCTCGTAACTCTTACCATGACTTCTAGATAACAAAAGATAGAAAAGAGAAATCTCAGGAGGCCCCCGTTATGATCTATTTAAAATCAAGATGATGGACACATAAGGTTAGCAAACTTACTGGTTTTATCGGAAATTCTTCAGAAATGAGGCTACAAACTGTTGGATATTTCAACAAAAAAGGTCACATGTTTTTCATTTTTGAATTCAAACACAATAAGTTACAAAATATTTAATAAATTTTCAGCTACAAATTCAATCATTCAAAGGTACAACTTATGTCTTTAAGATGTGATTTATGTCTATCATTGTGTTAATTATGTAACGCCTATTTTTATGAATTCACTTTAGTGAATTTTACTATTATACAATGAATCTAGACTTTACATTTTGTAGCTGAAAAAATGGGGCATTATTCTACCAATATTGTCACATCTTTGATATATCTGAACTATTTCCTACTTCTCTCCCTCACTATAATATTTGAAAGCACTTAGGTGTTGAGAAAAGATTTAACTTCTCTAGATCGTGTTGATTTAATAGAAGCAACAGTGAAAGTTGGACTGTTGTATCCCGAAAGTGACGTGCCCTTAACCTACACCAAGAATAATCCTATAAGAGGCGCGAATCATTTTAAGAGAGCAACCTAATCCATACCTCACCTAGTCAATTTACTTATTTTTTCTTCGACATTATTTTCGCAGGTTGGTCATGTGATTTGAGTTCTCAAGGAACAACAATTTAAGACGATTAGCCTTTTATTAAGAAAAATTTGTGCATGACACCATATTGTAACTTGGTTCATAACAAATATGTTTTTCTCTTGCCTTGAGAAAATTTGAGTGATAAATTTTTCCCAACATAGCAATGATGATAAGTGATACTATCTTAGAGCTAAAAATGTTTGTTGTAGATGGCATATATAAGATTAGGATATATTTGGGCCTTGTTTAGTTGGCAAGAATTTTTGTTTAGGAAAGTAATTTTTTTTTAAATTAAAATTCTATTGTTTGATTCATTTTTGACTAATTGAGAAAGTAAAAGCAAACCTAAAAACTTAAAAAGTATGCGTAGAATCCCAAAATTCTAAATCCTCGCCTCCCATAGGTATCTGATTACTTTCCTCAGGATTTTAAATTAAAAATAAATAATAGACATATAAATATTCCTTCTCTCTTCATTTACTTCTGCACAAAATTCAAATATAAATACTTATCCTTAAAATACTTTTTTTCAAGTCTTATATTACATTCCATATTAAGTTATTCTAAACCAAACCGATTTTGACGATTTCCCCAACATGTGTAGTTTAGTAGTGAAATGGGTATCATTTGATATAATAGTATTTTAAAAAAAATGAAAGAGACCTAGTTAATTATTTTCATTTTGATTGAGGATAGTGATAGTTGTTTTCCAATTATTAACAGTGAATATCATCACTATTGACCCCATTCCCCTCCCTAGTCCTCTAAAGCAGGAGATTCTTAGGTGGATCGGGTGTCTAAAAGAGGGCCGCATAAGTACAATGATGCATGCTGATATACGAAAATAATGTAAAGATTCTTATGACTTTATTTTAGACTATAAAGTCAACAAGTAATAGACTGGGTCCATATAAAGATTTTCCACCTAAACCAAACACCCTTAATCTAGTTCACATTCTAGATCACACAAAGGGAATATAAGTTGTATTCCACCAAGAATTTGTAGTTTACCTAATGATTCTAATTCAATTTCTTTCTCAAATATATATTTATGATTCTAACAGTATATGCAGGAGGAGCATACAAAATTGGAATTGGTACATCTATCTATTGTTTGATCCAACAAATTCAATTCATACATGAAGATGTGGTTAGAAAGAATCTAAGTATTGCTTGTTTACAGTACTACTACATTTTTGCATATGTGTTTATTATATACAAAGTTCAAATATGGATATGATTTTTTTATTTGAGAGTTGTGCACTTGCATAAGCTTTACTATGACACGTGACCTTTATGTCTTTGATCAATATATGGGAGACTGACTTTTTTCCAATTACTAGAGAAATCATGACTTGCTTCCATGAATCATAGTGATTAACTACGATTAGATTTGCGCTGTGAAAAGCCCTTGCTGAAATCCTTTTAAAATATAAGATTAGCTAAATGTTGTGAATTACTTGGAAATAGTGCTTGCACTACTTAGATGCTTGCTTTAAGCATCTAATTTTCCTTCATGTCTTTTGCCGATTCAGGATGTATGTTTAAGTATCATTTGTGGTACTCATACTTATTAGTCGCTTAAAATAATAATGAATGACAGGGCGTATCACGAATCGATTAAAATTTTATAATATAGAACTTTTATGAATGTTTTAGTGTCCATATTTATTTTGTGTTGTGACTTGGAACGCAAACAGCAGGAAAAATGTGCAAGTGTACAATGAATTATTTGAGGATATCCCTACACTATTTTGCAAGAATTGTGATATTTTTGGTTATTTGATATCATGGCATGTCTTTTCATGGTGCATTTCGTTAACTGCGTATGTATACATAATTTGTGCAAATCATATCATGGTTTACAGAGCTAAATTGTATAAATGATGTATGCTTGATAATTCTTATTAATTAAATGATAATGCCATAGTAGATTTGTAGTATATATTCAATTAAATATCGTAAGAGTGTAAGAAATAGTGGGGGCATTTATTTTAGATTCATGTGCCAAAAATTATATGATTGTACTTTTTTTTTGACAATTCGGGGAAAGGGATTGGGATACAACTTACTCTACCCAAACTGAAAGAATGAATGGGAAAAGAAACCTAAACTTTAATCCACAAATCTCTCCAAAAGCCATGGAACTTTTAGAGAGGCCACAGGAGCTTAAGTACTAGACCCTAACAACCAACTCGTCTTTCTTTTGAGCATGTGTATAGACTAAATATCACTAACAACTATGGCTAATATCTTGAAGGTTTTAGTAATATAGATTGGAGTTCACAATCTAGTGATTCTTTGTGTGATACTGGTTATGCATTTGTATGGGTTGGTGGAGCCATATGTTGGCGATCCAAAAAGCAACATATAATTGCAAAGTCTACCATTGAGGCTGAGCTAATTGCTCTCGCTTTCGGAAGGGAAGAAGCAGGCTGGTTACGTGATTTACTATAAAAAATTCTAATATGGGATGTAAATCTGTATTGCCTATTTTAAGACATTGTGACAGTACAATTGCAATTGGCAGAGTACAGCTGCAATTCGCGGAGTTCACGATTAATATTATAACAGAAATTCCAGATCTTTAAGGAGAAACACAGTACTAGGAGGTCGTACTTGAACTATTGATTTTGTGAGATCAGGTGATCATCCTGCTCATCAACTTAAAAAAGCCATAGTTGTTATATATATATATATATATATATATATATATATATATAAGATCTGGAAAGCTTTAAGAGAGATTGTACTAAAGCTCAAAATGTAAAAACTACCCATAATGATACAACTGCCTAGAGATTAGAGATCCTAAGAACTATGTTGGAGACAAACAAAGCATAGAGTCGCTTTTTGTGATACATGCAAATTTTTATTTAGTCTAATCATATGATGCATATATATGTGATTCTATGATAAATATGAGAGGTTGAGAATTAATCTCTTAATAAGTTCTATAGCCCAAATGAGTTATGGGTGGGATGTTCTAGTCATAGAAGAATCCTTGATAGACTAATTTATACGAATGTAGTGATTTACGGTGCCCCTACGAGAATTTAGGCTAGTTCTCTAGAGCCCTCATGAAAACTAGAATAAATCGCATGGCCTTAATGTGCTGGCTTCAAAAGCTTGTTTAAGAATACCTTGAACATCATGTGTGTTAAATATTCGACGTGTCCTCAAGTAGTCATAGATTAAACACTAAGTCCACTATGACTTTAATATGAGAAAATTGAAACTCTAAGAGAAAGTTTAAAGACATTACCATTTTCATAAGAGATGATGTTCTCATTAAATGTCTGAGTTAATTTTTTATTAAAATAAGTGAGGGATTGTTAGATATTTTAATATAAAATGCACATGTTTATTTTTGAATTCAAACATAATGAGTTACAAAATATTTAATAAATGTTTAGCTACAAATTCAATCACTAAGATTTATAACTTATGTCTTTAAAATATGATTTGTGTCTATCATTATGTAACCTATGTGATAACCAAACAAGTTGACCATGGAGAGATCCCGCATTCGAGTCATTCTGGAACTGCCACACATGGAATTGATTCAATAGCACGAGTCCAGTTCAAGGGTCACATTAAGGAATGTATTGGGTTTGAAATGTGTGGATCTGAAGATAAGAACTTGGACCAAAAGTTATCAAGATGGTTTTGGGCTAAGCACATATTCAAAGAAGGCCTTACGTCCAAAAGGTTCCAAGGGTCAAAGGAGTTTAAGGCATGCTGGTTGATTTATTGACTGTGGATCAAGTTTGCATTTACGGATGATATTGGATTTGAAAATCATGAAGTGGAGATTGGAAGATCGAACCTAAAGGTAGTATTTTGATTTTGGATCAAACATGTCTTCAAGAAGGCCAAGACCAACTCGCCTAAGAGTTGTTTTCAAATATGTCTAAGAAGATCCCTCCAACTATTCTTAAGAAGACTCAAGTGGATCAAGTCCAATTGAGAGCCCACAAGGAAGGATGTTGATGCGTGCGTGGTAGCTCCTAACGTATCATTCAAGCCTCAATAGGGTTGATCAATCATCTATTCTATTTTGAAGAGTTCAAGGGCATGATTCATGGCAATAAGGCATGGAGTATTGTCACTTTGGTTCGCACAAATTGGTGTTCAAGGTTTAGATCAAAAGTCCGAGGAAGAGTTTGGCAAGGAGGAGTTTGGTGTGTTCTAAAAACATCCTCCGAGTGGATCATGTTATCAAGCATTGAAGGGTGTTTAGAAGCCTCAAAGATGGAGGAAAAGTGCCTGAGAAAGAGGTCATCCACAGCTGGGCGGAGTTTACCAGTAGCTTACTAAGGATTTGACCTTCTAATGATAACCGCGACCTTATCCACACATGGTTATCAATGCAGATACAAACAGAAGATGTTGCTGTCAGAAGCTAGCATTCTAATCGTGCCCTCTATTCGTGTGTGGTTACCAGGCTCGGTTACGACCAGGAGTTACAATTTTTATTGTTTCATTGAGTTTTTAGTTTAGTTTTTGAGTTTTATTTACTTTAGACTTTCCATGTGTGTTTCGTAGGGCTTCTACACCTATATAAGGCAAACTTTTGCATTGTTTATGTTATGATATAGTTTTATGATAAATCAATAAATTTAGTTTTCCTCTCTTTGAGAGTTTTCAATAGTTCCTAGTGATGAGAGTTATTCCTTCAACCTATTCAAGAGTGATTCTTGTGAGGTTATCTTTATACCTTAAGGGCTCATTTGGTTCACAAATAGGATAAGACAGGATGACTGATCCCGGAATCATGGGATGAGTCATCCTCGGATTGATAATCTTTTCAATCCAGTGTTCGGTTGGTATTGGATTTGATGGGATTTCTTAGGAAATAGTCTTATCCTGTGTTTGATTAGAAATTGGATTATTTTTTATTAGCTAAAGTACCATATATTTATATAATTATTTTTAATTGGCAATCTAACACATATTCAAATAATATTATCAGAATTATAATATAGTAAAATATGAAAATAGAAATTAGATGAACTGCTATTTTTATTTGATAAGTCAAAAAAAATGATGTTCAAATGGTATTATATGAATCATCATATCAATAAAAAAAACATAATAATTAAATACATTACTACAATAGACTAAGAATAAAAAATAATTTTTTAAGCAAAAAATTGGGAGCTTTAAGATCCCTATTAATCACAAAATAGGAAGCCCAACAATCATAAACAACAAAATTAATTAATTATTATTCAACACAATACATAATGATCAACACTAAATAATATGCATATTAGGATCCACAATCATCCAAAAAACCTTCACTGTATAGGTAGGCATGAACCAGTTAACCAGTTCATACACCCAAATTCCTAATCGGAACAACTTGTATCGATTTGTCCAACCGTTTCTGACTCTTATTGGTCTGTTACCCAATTATCGGTCAACGGTTAAAGAGGGTTGGGTATCGAAGGTAACCAGAATCATATCATATTAATTAATATTTAAAAAATAGATAACAAAATATTATAACATAAACACTTTTTCAAATTTAAAAAAAAAAAAGGTTACTTGTACAATTTCAATTATTTTGAAAAATAAGCAATAAAATTACAAATTGAAAACTTTTGCATCCACTCTTTTTAAAATAAAAAAGTTAGAAATCAAAATTTTTCATAATACAAGTAAAAAATACTTATGCTATTTTCCATATTCCGTATCTAAGTTATATTAAAGTAATTTTTTAGTTAGTTCTAAAAAAAATATGATAATTAGAGTATAAAAAGAAGGAATAATATACAAATTAAAATTAAAGAGAAAGAAAGATCAAATATGATATTTAAGTTTTTGATTTATTTAAACTTGAAAATGAAATGATTTATATGAGAAAATAAAATCATGACTGAATTCAAAGTGGAATTGAAAACTAAATAGCAAGCCCACAAAAATAAAAAAAAATCATTGGAAACATAAAATAATAATATTAACAAAATTAAAACATGATACAATTACAAAACAATTTTTGAACTGAAAAATATTAAATTGTATCCTTTTACAAAAGAGAGTACTATGGAAGATTTAGGAAGACAACATATTAATCTTGATTATCATAAGATACGTCTACAACTAAATTAGTTTAAATTATTGTTATCTCACATACACCTTCATCCTAGGATAACTAATACCAAACCCCCATGAGATTATTTTAACCCATGTTTATGGAATTAAAGTAGTTAAGTAGGATAAGTAATACCATATAAAAAAAACCACCATACTTGGGATGACATGGGATTAGTTACCCAATCCCATGTCAGCCCATGAACCAAACGTACTCGAAGTTCTAATCAATGGGTTTGATTAGGGTGTAGGTTTTCTTCTTGTTAAATTGGTTTGGTTACATTCCACGGGTTAGATTGGAGTCAAGCTATTCAACAAGACGTGTTTATATTGATAATTTAGTCTAATTCTGCAAAAGGTTTTGGGTTGAGTTATAGCTTGATTTATTAAGATGGTCCTTTGGGAAGGTGACCTGCGTGAAGAATCGTGAGATTTAGGAGTATTGTCATCCTAGGGTCCCTAGTTCTCTATCAATTGATATTAGCGCTTTTGGGATCTTGAAAATTACGTTTTTTTGTATTTAACCCATTTGGGTATATCTTTTCATTTTCAATCCACTTAAATATATCTTTTTTAATTTTTGCTTGAGTTGTTTTTGTTGTTCTTGATTCAAGATCTAATCTATTTTGAATCAAAGTTTTGTTCTTGTTGTTGATTGTCAAACAAAAAAAAAAGTTACTATTTGTTGTTAATGTTCACGACACTGTTTATCTATATTGTTCATCTGACTTTTCATTTTAAATTGTAGTAAAAAAAGAAAAAGTCTCATAAGCATCTATTAGTTCACTATTATTCAAGTGATTTGTTCATATATTTTGGTTTTAGTGTAAATGTTGACATTACTAGACTTTTTGTCAAGTTAAAAATCTTGTAAGCGTCTATTTTGGTGTATTGCTAGTCATACTTAGTAGGATCAACTCTTTTCCCTTGCCCTTCACTTGGGAAGTACAATATAAATAGATTATGCCAAAAACAAAAATGTCATAACTAGGATTTTTTTCCAACATTGAGATCGTGTAGCTTTGGTAGCCATGAGTTGTTTCTTAAGGTCTTGTTTTTCAGCTTGTAAAACACACATTTCTGTCTCTAATGCTGCATATCAAATTTGTAGCCTTTCATGTTCAATAGTCAATTCTTCATGCTTCCTTTGCAAGTACATTAACTTCTCTCTTTTCTTCAGAAGTCTACATTACAACATGTTGCTTATCTCCTTTGCTTTATTGCACACTTCGGGTTTCAGCCATTGCAAAGTGACCACATGCATGCCTATTCTAGAGATAAAAAATAAAATGTCTATAATTATTCTTTATAGCAATTGTATAGTTAAAACAATAATAGGAGATTGTAACATCTTACATTGTAATTTGAGCATCCATAAAATTTTCTTTTGGGATTTTCTAGTGTCCAAGAGGTGCATAAGGGGGCCCTTTTACTAAATCCGGATGTTGGGATCGATTCTTGTGTGTTGTTGGAAGAAACTTGGGACATTGGTGATCCTTGCGACATTTCCCTAATTTCTAGTTGCAATGTTTTTAGTAGGAATGTTTTTTTTTTTTTTTGGTTGCTTTTGGGTCAATCGTATAAAATTGGAAACCAAAAAAAATGCTGAATTGAAGGGATTAAAATTACTGCCTATGCATAAGGTTTTGCTCATTTAATAATCAATAGAAGGGTGTTTTCGTCACTCAAACTCAACCATTATTTTCATGGGTTATTTTGGTCAGTTCAAATTCTTCAATGTTCATATTCCTCCTTTGCACTGACAGATAGGACTAGTTAAGAATAAAATAACGTTGGGGGGTAAAGTGAGAAACGGACCTAATGTTAGGGGGATAAACTGCAATTAACCCTAAAAAAGTACCATAACTGCAAAACTATCATAAAAACCTCAAATTGCCAAGTGTAAAAATGTCACTTCACAATAATTTGTAGATTTCCAAGTAAAATGTCAAACACCGTGATGGATATTGTCCTTTGACTTCAAGTTCAACATCATATTTCTGAATTTGCAGTGCATGGTGCTGAACAAAAAGCAAAGAAAATGGCCCAATGTATTCAACGGGCTATTTATGCATTATTCTATTTGTGCGTTTGTATTGCAATTTATGTATTTATTTTAATAATATATTTGTGTTGCAATTTACATATTTATTAAAACATGATTTACTAATTAGTTGGATAGGATTTTGAATTAGTGCAGATGATGTATTAATGGTATTTGTACGACGAGACATATTGTCATTTATATCTACGAAGAAAGGTATTTTTAGTGGCTGGATAACAGTATGTTTAGGATTTAAAATTTATGCATGTGAATGTAATTCTTTTACCCTCTTTTTTAATGTAACTTTTACTTTTTCTGGATATTCTAGTTTGCTTGGATCAAAGAGGGCACAAAAATTATGAGTTGGGGGTAGCAAAACTTGTAAAGATGTAAATTATGGTACCTAACTCAATTTTTTAAAAGTTATTTTAGCATTATTTTTAATAGGATAGTAAAATTGTAAAAATTTCAAGAGTAACTAGTATGATCTTAGAAGTTAAAAATTATATTTATATATTTATTTATCCCTTTAAATTTAGAAGTCTTTTAGTTTGTATATTGAATTGTAATATGTGATCACGAATGATAATAGTAACGTACCAAACAGCATGTTACTTTTCTCTTTTTTTCTATAGCTTATAAAGGTAATACATTGAAAATAAATAAAATGGAACGGATAACCGATATCATATTCTTTCATTAGTTTTCTTTTCATGTCATGTATTGAATTCAAAACCTTTTTTTAGTGTGCTTAAGTAATTAACTAATCAATTTAAAATTACTTTGTATAAATAAATTTATATTTTAAAAATACACATTTTTCACTCAACATTTTTTTTTGAGCAAAACCCGTGCACGGGGTGGGATGCCAACCCAGATTTTATTAATTAGAGAAAAAAAGATAATTACAAATGAGGGGGACCAAACCTTACCTCAATTCATTACATAGAAATTTCCACTAAAAAATTAAAATTACCTAACATAAGGAAAATGAATGCAATCTAGCCTAACAAGACCAAATATATTCTTTGGTAAACTATTAGCATCAAAAAACTAATTAAAAATCCTAGAACTAGCCAACATTGCCAAATTGTTTGCTACTGAATTAGCCTTCCTGTAGATATGAGAAAAAAATATAATTTTGATCTTGCATCAAACTCTTGATCTGTTGTACTGCTGCCCTTGATCTCCACGGTGTAGTAACCTCTTCCTTTATCATCTTGGTCAAAACCTGAGAATCCATTTCGATCTCCACTTTGTTAAAATGGTGCAGATGACATAGTTTAATTCCTTCAAGCAAAGCCAGACTCTCAGCCTCCATATTAGTTTTTTCCCCGAAGTATAAAGAAAAAGCAAAAAAGACCTTCCCAAACTCATCTCTAATTATGCCTCCCCCTCCTGCATGTCCTGAATTTCTAATTGAAGAACCATCAACATTAAGCTGGACAAAACCACTGGAAGGAAATTCCCAACTAACAAATAGTGGTGGCCTTCTGCCTTTTTCTTCATTACAACATCTACCTGAGACAAATCACTATCCTCCTTGCCTCTTATATCAAAAGGCTTGGCTTTAGAAATGGCATATATCATCTGTTGCACCCATCCACACACTGTTCTCTATGAGACATGTCTATCATCATAAAAAGCCAAATTCCTTGCCTTCCATATCTCCCAACAAATTATTGAAGGCACAATAATAATCAACTCACCAATAGCTGATTTGTACGACGCTTTATACCACCACCTCTGAAGCCTTTGGTAAATACCCAAATTAAAACTAAGTATACCAAAAAACATTGAGAAATGATTCATATTGCAGATGCAAAAGAGCACTCTGACAATGTAGACTCATAGTTTCTAGCCCATCACAAAATTGACATTTAGAAGGCAATTGAAAACCAAGGTGTGCTGAAATCTCTGGAAAAGATAGATATTCATGAAAAACTTTCCACATAAAAATAGACACCTTAAATGGCAATCTACTATCCCAAATTAACTTCCGTGAACCCAAAATAACATGTTTCTCCCTAATAGCATTCCAGGCAGATGATATAGAGAATTCACCTAAAGGGTTAAGGCGCCAAATTAAATCATTTACCTGCTCAAGTTGCTAAAACCGTTGCTGGAATTCTTGCTGGACAGCTTGCATTCTCCTCCAAACCGTGCTCATCACACCTTTCCTCTCTTCCTCCAAAGTACCAAATTTTGCCGCCATGACTTGTACCCATAATGAACCTGATGTTTTGAATTTCCAGCAAAGTTTAACAGCGAAAGCAGCCACCATATCATCTAATCTTCTTAGACCAAGCCCATCTTCATTGGTTGGAAAACACAAAGATTTTCAAGTTGCCCAATGTCGCCTACTACCAAACTCACCATCTCCCCAGAAGAATCTTGCCATGATTCGCTCCAAATTTTTCAAAATCTTCTTTGGAGGGTTCATCACAGTGAAGACATGCAATGGAATGGATGCTAACACATGCTTTATCAAAACCAAGCGACCTCCTTGAGACAATAATTTCTTCTTCCAACCTGCCACCTTAGACAAAAACTTATCAATCAAGAACTAAAAATATTCCCCTTTCCCCCCCCCCCCTCTATACAAATTACATCCCAAATACATAAAAGGAAAAGAACCATGTTTAAAACCAGTCTTCCTTTGTATCCAACGAACCTGAGATGGAGAACACCATTTGCATGTAATGAAAAAACTCTTAGAAACATTAATTTTTTTTACCAGAGCCCCTTTGATATGCCTCTAAAAATCCCATCAGATTATTAATGTTCCTTTTATTCCCTCTAACAAAGACCATTATATCATCAACATAGGCCAAATGCGTAACCACAGGACAACCACGCCTCATTGCAAAAGCATCAACATTACCTTCTTCCACCAAAGCCTTCAAACCTCTACTAAGTGCCTCAACCATCAAAATGAACAAGAAAGGCAAGAAAGGATTACCTTATTTAACTCCCCTGGAGACAGGAAAGAAACCATGCGACCTTCCATTTATCATTACTGAAAACCAGTTTTGAGATAGCTGTCCAATGATCACATTAATATACCGTGTCTGAAAACCAAACTTTTGAAGCACTAATATGAAAAAACTCCATGAAACCCTATCAAAAGCCTTCATCATATCCAGTTTGAATAGAACATTAACTCCCCTTACCTTTTTGTCAATTGCAGCAACTATTTCATGAGCAAGCAATATATTGTCTAAAATTTCTTTGTCTCTAACGAAGGCAGACTGCTCCTTTGAGATGAGCTGTGGAAGGATAGGACTCAGCCTACTGGATAACACCCTTGAGAAGACTTTGCTCACAAAGTTGCTCAAACTGATTGGTCTAAAATTTGCAAAAGTACTTGGGTTAGGGCTTTTAGGAATCAAAATAATTAAAGAACTAGCTATGCTTCTTGGTATGGAAATCCCCATCATGAATTCCATTGCTGCTTGAAGCAAATCCTCGGCCACAATATCCCAACAATGCCTAAAAGAATTCCTTGAAAACCCATCTGGCCCAAGAGCACTGTTTTTATCTAATGCAAAAACAACCTCCTTCAATTCTTCAACTAAAACATCCCGGAATAACCCTTGATTATGCTCCTCAAACACCAATGAAGGTATCTTCTGTAATAGGAAATCTGAGTCCTCCACCCCTACCCCCTCATCAGATAGTAGCTTCTTAGAAAAAGACACTGCCTCACCCCCAATCTAATCTCCCTCTTCAAGCCACTCCCCTTCCTCATTTTTAATTCTATGTATAGTCAATTTTCTTCTTCTTTCACTCACCATTGAATGGAAAAATTTTGTATCTCCATCCCCCTCACTCATCCACTTAATATTAGCCTTTTACCTCCAAAATTCTTCCTTATTTTTAAGGCAATGAATCAATTGAGCTTGTGCGTGTTGTAGCTCCATTCTATCATCCTCAGTTTGTGTCAAGGTGTACCGTAACTCCCTTTGCTGCACCTCCTCCTCCATCTTCCTTAAGGTTTGAAATATGTCAACAAAATGCACTTTATTCCATTCCCGAAGATAACCCCTCAACCTCTTTATCTTATATGCCAAGGCATACATGCCACCCTTTGTAACAGGTAACTGCCTGTTCTCTCTAACAACATCAATAAAACTACCATGTGATAACTAGATATTTTGAAATTTAAAATACCTTGGTTTACCAGATATTCTCTAACAAAGGAGCATGATCTGAAGTAGCCCTGCTGAGATGTTGAATAGAAGAATGAGGGTAAGCATCCAGATACCGTTGGTTTACCAGCAACCTATCCAACCTCTTCCATACTCGTGATCCACCTCTAACCCCAGACCATGTGACCGAACTCCTAGTAAAAGGCAACTCAGTAAAACCACAATCAGAAATAGTTTCATTAAAATCTGCTACAGCACCTAGCATCCTGTGAAGAAGATCTGATGTACTCATTAAGAGAAGTAATAACATTAAAATTGCTACCACCAATAATCCATGATCTTTCCTCAATGTCACTTGGCAATTTGCCTAATATCATGCCACAACAAATTCCTTTCGACCCTAGAGCATTTTGCATAAACAAAGATTGCCTCCACAACATGAAGCCATGAAGTCATGATTGACCATTACATGCAACAGTTGTTCAGCATTTTTTGTAACATTCAGGTGATATCCATCTTTCTAAAACACCCATATTTTATTAGAGACATTAAACAGCGATAAGTCAAAAGCTAAAATACCACACAATTTCTCCATATTTCATCACATCAGCCAAAGGCTCTAACTAAAGCACCAAAACAGAAATTTCATGCATTTTAACTTAAAAACTTCAGACGATGGATTGAAGCCTTACTCATAGCCCCTCGCACATTCCATACAAGGATGCTATTCATTGGGAAACACCATTGGTTGGCAACTTGAAGCTTTGGCAGCTTGTTGAGCGAGAATTTGACGAGGCAGACGAACTTGAGTTCTCCTTTTTCTAGACTTTCGTGACTGAACAGCAATAAAACCCTCCTCATCTTCAAGTAAATTCTGATTTATTTGAGGAAGCCTTACCTTCATACATTCCCCAAACTCCCTAAAGGACTTTATAAGAGATTCTCTAGGTTGAGTGATAATGGACTGCTCTGAATCTGAATAAGAACCCTCTCTTTCATTCCCTTTATCTCCATTGAGTTTGGAATCATCGCAAATAGCCCCCAACCAAAATGACCTTGACCTACATTCATTTTCTGTTTTTAATTCCGAAACAACCATTGCCTGACTACCATGTCAATCATTGCCTCCTTCACCTTATCATCTTGATGCGTCAAAGCCTGATCCATCTGCAAAGCCTGGTCGTCAACATGCTGCTGCTGTTGCAAAGCCTGAGCATTCTGCTGATGTTGTTGCAGCAAAGCCTCTTCCATAACAATTTGCTGCTGTTGCATCGATGGCTCTCCAACATTAACAATCTACTGCTGCTACATCGATGACTTTCCAACATTAACAATCTGCTACTAATGCTGCATCGATGGCTCTCCAACATGCATGCTTTCTGTTATCTTCTCTTTACCCTTGTCGTTATCATTTTGATGCTGCTGCCCAAGCTTCTGGACATATACAGCCCGTGCACTTCTCGTTTGTGCTTGGTCAGAAACTCCTTCCATCTCCTTATTTCGCCTGCAGGCTTTCAAAGAGTGCCCTTGTTTGCTGCAAGAAGTACAAAACTCAGGCATGTTATCATACCTTACCTTCTGCCAAAAACCACTTTGGCCTGCACCAATCCATATCCGATCAGGTTGTGGCTTAGATAAATCTAAATCAACACAAACTCTCGCCACATGAGGTCTAGAATGGTTAACTGTAGCCAAATCCAGCTTAAGAGGTGATCCAATGGTGCTAGCAATAGAGAATAAAGCTGTCGTTCCAAAGAAATGAATTGGAAGATGCTCAAAAGAGATCCAAACTGGAGCATGTGAAGATTCTGCATCCATCATGAAATCAGTTGTCCATTTGAAGACACGCATTTGGAAGTCTGAAATGGTCCACAAACCCTTTAACCAACACCTTAAATAATCATCTTCAAAGTCAAATCTGATGAGGATGTGACGATGGTCCAGCAGCCCAATGGAAAAAGAAGCATCAAAGCCAATCGTTTGGAAGGTTTTTCTGATATTCTCTAAACTTGGACGTCCATGGGAGAACTTCCCCACCAAAGAGTGTTTGAAAGGGGCAGCCATCTTAGCAATGTCATCAGCCGAAAACATTACTGCAGGTGCCCCTTTGAATTGTGATACAAGCTTGACTTTGCATGGAGAAGAAACCTCCACCTGCAATACATCAGCGAAGGACCTGCTCAGACCTCCCATGGCCGGCTGTGAAACAACCATGGAGGCCGTAACCGAATTTTGAAATTTAAAATGGAAAGTTCAAGTGAAGAAGATAGGTGAGGGAGAAGAGAGATGTACAATCTAGTGATAAACTGCCATTTTTTTTCCATTCCTCATGGATGCCAACGTCCGAATGTTTTATATTTAAACATTTTATCTCTAATTTAGTTGAAACCTTTATAATTTATTATTAAAGTGTAAATATAAAGTTATATATAGTAGCATTAATTAATTAAGTTATTATATTTTGAAGATTAGAGACTTATAACACCGGTATAATAAGGCACAAAATTGACTACTTTCTTTTTGATTCTAGGAGCGGGGCACATATTAATAAAAATTTAGAGACACGATAACTATTTATTTGCTTTGTCAATATCAATCTAGTAACCAATGTCCCTAGAAAAGCATCACAAAAAATTACAATAAATTCAAAATAAAAAGAGTTCTATCTTTTATATGACGTGTTTTCAATAAATATTAGAAATCCTTTTATATTCTATTAAGAAGAAGATACATTTACGAAAAGGAGAACATTACATGAAAAAAAAGGTGGGGTATAAAAGTTAAAAAAGAAAATGGAACAAAATTGTAAACTTGAAAAAAAAATCTATATAAAATTTTAATAGTTTTTCAAATTTTGGTTCATTAACCTACGCTTATTTTATCTCAAGTCTTAAAACAATTCATATTTTTCTTTTCAAATTTATTAATTTATTTTAATCATTCATGTATGACCGAAGCAAAAATTTATAATTTTCATAATTTAACCTATTTTTCACTCCTTACAAAAATTTTAATTTTGATGTTGTGTCTAGTTATAAAACTCTAAGTTGCAAAAGAAAATACAAAGTTATTAACCAAAATATATAGTAAAATATAGAAATATGAAATTTGAATTACTATTGATAGTAGATTTGTATTAAAGTATATTTATTGACAGACATTGGTTAGTCCCATAATATAGTAAAAAATTTAACTTAAAATTCCTAAAAGGCACCACATGTAAACGATACTTGCGGAAGAAAACTTCCAGAAAAAGTGGACTGAGAAAGAGCATATACTATACGATTAAGAGTTTTTTTTTTTTTTTTTGGGAAAAATAAGATTAAGAGATTTCAAACTCAATCCGGAGAATAAGCGTAAGCTTCATATGCGGATAAATATTCTATACTATGGATTAAGCAAAGAGATTTCAATTCAACCCGAGAATAAAGGTAATCTTCATATGCTGGAATATTTCGTAAGTTCACCTCATTCAACAATAAAAGATTTCATGCTTCTCTGTCTGTATGCTTTCCTTGCATTTTTCATTTCATTAAGCTGTAAAAAGTCATTGATCAGAAGCATAGTCTGCATTATCAAACTGTGTTCCAAGGAATTAACAGACCTAAATTATGGTTCTCCTAACCCATTAAACTAATAGAGTATACTTTCTCTCTTCTTCTTTTTAAGAGCCTCCCATCCACCCAAAATGTTTATAAACGTAACAAGCTAGTTCACTAAAGACAACCTTGAATATATATGCATGCTAATTTTATCCAAAATTATAGAATTAAGGTGAGTTTTGTGTAAAATTTGTCTGTCCGCTTGAGTGAAACCATGTCATTTCCCTTAATTTGGTCTCATATAGTATTTGGACAATTTTTTTCTGTGATGCTTTTTCCAAAATGTCACTGCAGCAAGTGCAGAAAATTCTTTTGAGTAAATATGTATATAAAATAAAAATATAGTTGAAAAAACGCATTTCAAATTTTTTAAAAATTTGCTTTCAGAAAACATGTCCATCTAACCAAACACTGTTATGTAAAGCACGGAAAACGAATAGATTGAAAAATGGTTCACCACCATAAAATAAGGCCTCAAGTATCCACAATCATGGGCTTCAAGATAATAACAATTCCAAGTCCAAGGAGCAACACAATTTACAGTAAAAAAGTTGCAGTGTTATAACCGAGCTTCACTAAAGCTGGAACAAGAATCTGCTTGACAAAATCCGGAACAAAATCTGGAACAAATGCAGTGTTATAACCGAGCTTCACCAAAACCTCGCCTCCCAACTGCAGGGTAGAGAAAGTGAGTGACCTCATCCAAAACAAATGCTGGAACAAGAATTTGCTAGACAAAATCTTCACAGCAGAAGAAGTGATGGCAATTTTAAGAATTCCAATAAGCATAACTGGAAGAAAAGACAGGTTTTATTGGAGTGAAGAGGAAAGAGAGAACTATACAGTTAAGTCAGGATATGTGATGGCAAGGAAGATGATAACAGAAGAGGGGAGAGGGTTTGATACCCAGACAGCCAGTAATTCGAGACAAGAAAGTAATGTCTGGAAAGCCATGTGGAAATAAGTGTGAAGCAGAAGTTAAAAAAATTTTTGTGGAGCTGCCTAAATCAAGTACTGCCAGTGAATTCAATAATGTACCATAGAACAGGAAAAGAAGTTCCGTTGTGTCATTGTGGAGAAGAGTGGGAAACAATAGAGCATGCACTGTTTCTATGTAGGCATGCACAAGAAATTTGGAAGTTTTCTCCCATTCAATGGGATGGTGTGCAGGAGCAGAGACACAACTTTTGGGATTGGTGGGAGATAATGAACGCAAGAGGCAGAGAAGATAATATACAACATATACAGCTGACTGTAAATATTTTGTGGCAAATTTAGAAGGATAGGAATAGATTTAGTCTCAATGAAGAGCGTATACCAAGTTTTGAGGTAATCAACAAAGCTGTACAGGAATGGCAGGAGTATGAACAGCTCAACCAACAAGTCAATAAAGAGAGCAAGAGGGAAACAAGACAAACAATACAGGAAGCACAGGAGGGAGAAGAGGACCCAGAGATGATCACAGTTAATGTGAGCGTCAAAATCTGCAGTATTAAGAATAAGGTTGCATACGGCATAGTGGCAAGGAACAAAGAAAAGATCATCAAGCTCAAATGGGCAGCTGCAGTGTCAAGAGAAGGGGAACAAAACATGGAAGAGGCAAACACTATCAAGCTGGCATTATCTCTGACCAGACAAAGAGGTTGGCAGAAGATCCAAGTGCAAATGAGCGATGCAAGCCTGATACAGGAACTAAGCAGGAAAGAAGTGGATGATGATAGATGTGCAATGATTTTGCAACACATCTTAGATATAGGTGTTTTGTTTTATTCTTGCTCTTTTAAATTTGTAGAAGTTAAGGCTAATGTTTTAGCTACTAAATTAGCAAGATTGGCTTTAAGTCTGAAAAATCCAGTGATATGGGAGCATAGCTTCCCACGGTGGGTCCTTGAGATTCCACAGTAGCTCCAACTGTATATATTTACCTTCATTTCAATGAATATAATGTTCACTTTTGGCAAAAAAAAAGAAAAAAGAAAAAGTATATATATATATATATATATATATATATATATAACCGAGCTTCAAGATCTTGACCAACTGGAACAACCCCTGCGTACATGTCCCACAAAATAACGCCTCAATTATTCACAATCTTGATTGCAATATAAATTATGGACTAGCAAAAACAGAACGAAGATCAAAATCATGCTCGCACAGTGAAAAGGTTCATGACCATATCGAAGTAAAACTCGGTAAATGAACTGTTAAAGACGTACTTCTCATTAAGTTTCTAAACCTTGAATCAGTCAGGTGCTCAAAATACTAAGCAAATTTCACAAACAAACAAGAAACTATGTGACAACACCAGAAATTTTCATCACATGAACATATGGTAGAAGCTCATACTCAGGATGATACCAACACAGTCATCTAAATCCAAACAAAATTCAAACAATGATGGAAAGGATACAACGATATCTATCAACACTGGATTATCAATCATGTTAGACGAAAAGGAGGTAATACCAGCAAGTTGACAAAATAATAGTAACTGCCTTTATGCATATCGCATTCCCTTTTTCAACTTCACTATAAAGGAAGTGTAGAGCTTGGTGATGGACTTTGGCTTGTTAGATGTTTCCAGTTAAGTAGCAGTTCGAAATTCCCTCCTCGATTCCCAAAAAGCTAGACTATTGTGTCCATGCAAGGCTCAATTAACAGATGGAGTTTGTTGCCGTTGCTGGAACAACTGATGAGGTAAGAGCTCCTCTTTCACAAAAGCAGAAGGAAAAGTTATCCAAGATCAGATTTCATATTGTAGAAGATCAGCCTTAGTTCAATTATTTGGTTGATAATGTCAGATTAAACTAGTGATTCAATAGAATGGGCATCAAACCAAAGAAATTCACATTTTTTAAAGTCGGGGCTCAAGACATCAGATCAAATGTTAGACATGTATTTACTGTATAATTGCACCCATCTCCATCAATATATCCAGTGCCAAAAGATGTATGCCAAGAGTCATAGTTCAATCATAAACCAAGTAAAGAATGAATAAAGATTATGGAGCCATAGTATGTTAACCTTTCTAGAATTTTTAATGGGAAAATAAAATGCTGGAGTGGTCCCTAAATGTATTTATTGTTTGTTCTTCAGTTAATGTTCAATATACAATTTTACTGCATTAACTCTGAGGATCAAATCTCATTATCTGACATCAAAGAGGCCCAAACCACTTATACAAGGCAAATCCATCAGCCAAAAGTGATTTTGTGATTAATATAATGTCCATATTTCTACATATACGATAGTTGTTACCATGAAGTGACAGTTGCAGAGCACAGAATTTGATTTGGAGGAAGAAAGACAAGTATCAACCTTATCTCCTAGGCAGGCTTATGTTAATATTATTACCTTTTTAACCAGATAGAGACAGAGAGAGGCGTTACAGGACTAAAGCAAACAAAAAATAGTACATATAGTTCCCAACCTATATATATTTGGAGTATGTTATAACTTTGTCCGTAAATATTTAATTTGAAGCAAAGCAATGTCTCACATTTGATCAGCAAGCTTATGTTATTTTCATGACCTAGACACAGAGGGATGGAGGGAGGGAGGAAGAGGGAGAGAAAGATTGATCCATTATGGCACTTTGGTTAAAAAATACATAAAATGTATCTACCAACCATTAACAGCCCAAAGGATCTAATCCTCAAGTCCAAAATCTTCAAGCTAAGGGTGGTTTACAAGAACTGTTTAGAGACTCGACTAGCCGGATCACGTTAGCTGGTAATGGTTGGCCATTAGAAGCAGCAAACTGCTGGTAGGAGCTGGCTACCAATAGGAATAGCAGCTTATGATCCTTTTCTTGATCTCCTATTCTCTTCCTGTCCCCACTACTTTCTGCATTTCTCTTATTCAACACACTAGCATAGAAAGAGCCAGCTAATAGTCCAATCCATCTCATCACATAACTGGTCTTTAGCTTTCAGTTTCTTAAATTGCATTGTTATAACATTTTCTTTAAGCCTAGAAGCCGAACAAACTCGAATGAGGTGTCATTGGCTTTTGAGTTAAAAAAATGAGGTCCAATAGCAGATGAAATCCCAGTGGTGAACACATCTTTGTTTTTAGCTTAGCAAATGCCAATCTCCGATGTGGATTCTCCGTTCTCCCGGCAAATCAATACCAAAGATGGATTATAATAACTACATCTTGTGTAAGCAGCTTCGAGCTTCAGCCAAGGGATCCTTTCAAACCTTCCTTTACCCCCAGAACAGAATTTGAAGATTTGGTATCACTGTTGTATCAGACAAATTTAGCCACCACTACAAGATAAATGATTCAAAAATTCAGACTACTAATTTCTACTGAGACATGGTTTTCGATTAACTTCGTGATTAAAAAGAAAATCAAAAGGAAACACTTCCATGTGATTATATACTCAAGTACTGTCGGCTATTATTCTGTGGCCAAAGTTAAAGAAAATCCTGTCCAAGCAAGTGCTAGATTTAACTCTGGTCCAGGAGATGCTAAACAGAAAGATATGCAGCACAGACATTATACAACAATTAAAAAAAATACTCTTTAACCAGCTTTAGATGCTGCTTCATGCTTGATATACCAACATTTTCAAATATGATAGAAGAATACCAATATATGGAATTGAAGATGCTGAGTGCAATACAACTAAAGCTACTTTCAAGTCAACCAAG
The DNA here is from genome assembly GCA_024721245.1 of Mitragyna speciosa. Lineage (NCBI taxonomy): Eukaryota > Viridiplantae > Streptophyta > Magnoliopsida > Gentianales > Rubiaceae > Mitragyna > Mitragyna speciosa. Next base: position 3,201,415 of record CM045573.1, on the reverse strand, counting down.
CACCTATAGATACTTGATACAGCTAAAGAAAAGAACAATCTGCATTCCGAATGCAAAAAGGAAACTGAAAATTTGAAAACCAGAAGCTCATACTTGCATAGTATAAAGAACTAGAAAAAATGAATAGGCGGAGTAACCAAGATTAAAAAACTATCTATGTTTTAAGACTCTTCCCTAGCAATTGATCAGGAAGAAACACAAAAATGGGGCGTGATTACTCATTTGCTGCTATTTGATGTTTCAATATTATCATTTGTTGATATCAAACCCATATTCCCTCTAGTAAGGCCTAGTGTTCAGCAACCTAATTATACATTAAAATTCACTTTAAAGAAATTATAGTATCTTTTTTCCTATTTTGAGCTCATGCTACAGAGAACTTCACAAGAAATTGTCAGTGAAAACTATATGCTAACAATGTAGCATGTGCATTGTATTCTTTTACATTTCATCATTCTTTTCCTGGTTATGAAAACAAAATGCAAATGAAAAAAAAAAAAAAAGACCTTGAATTTTGGTCTCCCTATTGACTTATAGTAGAGCAGAATGCTCAAGTTCGATAGCTCATCCATTCATAGGAGGCCAAAATCCTGTGTTTTCAAATTCGAACCGGACCGGTCAGTCAGATCGGTCAGACCAAAAACTAGCCAAGCATCCGGTCGGAGTGGAGGTCAAAAACCAGTATGTATAAATCCGGTCAAAAACAGGGTTTGATCGGGGAAAACCAGAACCGGAAACCCACCCGAGTCACATTTGCTGTCTGCTTTTGGTAATTGACATGTACACTGCTTTTGACAATTGACGTGCTGCACATTGGTTGGTCCATTTGAGTGACTCAAGTGGACGTGTGCATTGCTTTTGACAATTGACGTGCTGCAGGTTGGTGGGTCCATTTGAGTGACTCAAGTGCTGAATCAACACATGATTTTATTTTTGGAATGACGTGAGGCTTGTCCCAGTTAAAAAATGTCATTCGAATTAAAAAGCCTAACGCAACACTAACTTCTTTGACCAATTATAAAGGATTAGCGGTGCCTCAGTTTTACTTCCTCTTGCTAAACAGTGAATAATTTGGGTCCATCCCATTTATCCCTAATTTCTTCAATTCAACACTTTCTTAGCTATTAATTGGAAGAGATTAGAATAGTTGTTGAGTGTATTTTAGTTATGATTTTTTTGGACTCGTTAACCTTCTTTTCACTCTTGACTAATAACTAAAATTAAGAAAAAAATTAATAGGTGTGTGTATCTATATATATATATATATATATATTATATATATATATATTGACAAATACTCGAGATATACACACATACACGTATTTATGACGTCATTCAGTTTGATCCCAACTTGACCCCCAGTTGAACCCATTGACCCATGACCTCAGTCGAGTCGATAGTCGGTCCGAGTCTGAAAACATAGCCAAAATCATCTAACACTTAATTTTCAATGAATAGGAACTGACTATTAACACGGAGAGTGGAATATTGATGCATGAGCATGTTGGATCTTATATTTGTCATTTAGCATGCTGTTAGTTATGTTATGTTGCTAAGTATTACAGCAGTTTTAGAAACTGTTTTGCGTAGCTTTTTCCGCATGTGCTTCATTAAGGGCATTGTTGTCTTTCCACATAATAGGGCAATGATGTGCTTGGATCCCTATTGATACTTATTTTAGGTACTGCAGCAGCAGCTTCCAGATTAGTTTATTGCCTAAGTTGTACCAGCTCTCTTGGGCTCTGGCCTAGAAGCTAATGTCCTTCAAACTCTTATGATTTCTCTTCATCAATCCTACTGATCTAGTGCTTTTAGCTAATTTTTCTATTAGTTTTCTGCGTCAGTTATGTATCTATAAACTGTCATACTATAATTACCAAAGATACTAGTAAATAAACTTAAAAGACAAACTGCTGTAATTTCCATCAAAACTTTTTTTTTTTAATTAACATCAAAGCATGACATCTCAGTTCTCTTTTATCTTAAATCACACTCTAACAAACTGGCAAGCTGTGTACGTTCATTTTTATATTTCAATATGACATCTTAAATTATTTTTTTAATTAACATCAAAACATGACATCTCAGTTCTCTTCTATCTTAAATCAAACACTAACAAATTGGCAAGTTGTGTACGTTCATTTTTGTTCTTCAATATATAACTAACTGCTCCTTCCTGTACCATCCAGAAAGGAATAACCAGTTTGGTTCTATGCATCTCAAATCTCTACATAACTTCAAATCATGCACAATAATGTAATTTGTACTCCATATTATTAGAGATGTTACTAGAGCATATGGCAATCAGAGCATATGTTAAATATATGAACACAAAGTTGATCAACAACTCTAATCAAGAGCTTGCCCCACAAACTAGCCATAAGGTATATATAGGTTAATTACTTGACTTTTGGGATTTTCTATCTTGTATCTTTTTCTCCTCATGTCCAAAAACCTTGAAATTACTGGGCTCATCCTTTCTTGAATTCACTGAAAATGTAAACTAAATATCTGAACAACATTCTTCAAACAGATCCTTACGAAAACCAAATGCTATCTTCAAGGGAAGAACCAAACGTACATATTCAACTGACAAGATGAGGATTTCCATCAATACCATCACTGGGAACAAAAATAAAGATGTAAGCCGTCACAAACTATAAAATTGTATCAATAATCAATCAACAAAAGACTTAAAGACTTGAAGAAAAGTCCAGCAAGGACAAACATAAAAATACTCATGAGGGACTTGTTGGACTGTTGCTTGGTAACCCATATAAATGCTCTTCCTAAAACAGAAGTCAAAGATATTAAGGTTTTTGGTGCGAATTGGGATGGGCTTCTCAAAGTGATTACTTCTAGGAGTCCATTCTATGGCCTAGAACTACTTAGCTTAAAAGGTTAAAGGACAAATTTAACATTAGTTTAATGAAAAGAAGATTCAATACTGCATACTAAATAAACCAAAAAACTCTCCTAACGTACAAGACAAGTTAAGAGAGAGAAAAGACAGACTAAATTGTGCCACGGCCTTCCTTCTGCAGTCTAGTTTATTAATTGGCACTAACTGCATGTTATCTTCATATTTATAATTTCTCCACTATCTTGTATAGGAGAAAAAACAATTTAGCTTGTTTTAGCAGTAAAAAATCGAGTGACCAGCGACAGAAGTTGATCTTTTAACCTTTCTATAATATATTTTCCTTGCAACACTCTCTGAATAGTATTGCTGTGATATAGCTTTTCCACACACAACATTATATGAAGATTTCTTTTTAACACTTCATATAATATACTGTATCTTTGATAATATTCCTATTAATCGCTTCTTGCTTTTGATCATCGATCACAGGTCTGTCCCGAAAAAATGCAACTTCCATTCTGAAAAAAATATATGCCAAAAAAGACCTACAAGAGTTGAGCTATTGAACAAGCATCATTTGATCATAATACCTTAACTAATCAATACGAATGGACTCTCTCTAATACTACCTCAATAAAAACTAGAAATAACTATATAGCACCACTAAGCATGGCAACATATATATTATTCAACTGCAGTGTGATTTATCGCTTGATGGGCTTCTACAGCAAATGCAAGCTCAAGATGATGCACAACATAATATGAAAGAAGTACGTTTCAAACACACTGGTGGCATGACTGGTTTGCCCTTAGATGTAAATAGGACTCATGCACCAAACACATAATCCAACAAAATATACAGGGCACTGGAACCTGATATGACCATGTATATCTCTATCCTTCACGGGCAATCCTGCTTGCTTGAAGATCTAGGCAAGATTTGCTGCATGTATAAACTCTGCCTGTAAGAAATCATACAGAGTAATTATGCATCTACGGTGCATGTAATAGAGATAAGATACCTCAGCAACAGTAACAACCATAGTTGTTAGCTGAAATATTAATTAGAAAGTTGAATTATCTATTTGTCAAGTCAACAAAATATGGTTGCATTTCAGATATTTATCCAGCCAAAATAAATCTAAAAATATGTGGAAGTTAGAACAAAAAATTTGTCTCATATAGGAGAAGGATAAATGACTGAAAACCTACTGATAAGAGAGTGGTTATTTTCATGTCAATGATAAAAAAAAATCTTTAATAAATCTGGAACAGCAAGACAAAAGCAATGTCTCCTGCAGGGGTGTTTTCTATGAGGTAGAGAGCAAATGGTTCATAAAGGTTCTGTCGAATACATTGGCGCTCAAATTTCCAAAGATTGACATTAAGCAAGGTAAACCGAGAAGCATAAAGGCATACCTGATATGGAGTGTCGATGACATATGCTCATAAATCATCACCAATCCTCTCAAAGTTCACCAACAACAAAAAGATCATCTTCACTGCCAATTTCTTCTTCTTCCATGTCCACAGGAGCTCATTGTGGACATGAGAAAATGAGGATCGCTTTTGAAGAATATCTATAGTTGCAATCTCATTTCCCACAAAAGCACGGATGTCAATACCTGCTTCATCTAAAACAAGGCCATGCATTTCCTTGGAAAGGGTTAGCGGCATTATTTTTTCATAAGCCACCAATAAAAGGACAGCTACATAAAGAACTGCACAATCCTTAACACAATAAAAAAAAAATTTCCTTAATTTTATCTGTCCTTTGCGCAAGCAATGCCACAATTTCCAATCGTCCCCCTGCCAGAGAAGTCATTCAGTAAGATAAAGCAAACCAAAAAAAGATAAAAGTGCACCTAGAATCCAGAACCCCTTACAAATATTCAAAACCAACCTCTACTAGTCTACAAAGACCGTAGACAAGCCTGAAGATTTCTAGTCCAAGCCGTGCAAGCGCCCCACCTATTCAAAGACAAATGCAACAAGGTCGAAGATAGATTATATAGAAAACTTGCTGCACAAAATAATTCAGCTAGATAAACAACAAAAGAAGCAAAATTTCACCCTACAGTTAAAAAATCAAGTGGATACCCTAGAGCGTGCAGGGCAAGAACGAGGGCCAGCATACCCTTCGTGCTTTCTATCTGATCATTTAAGTCAATCTCAAATGAGTCTTTTGCTCCAGCTCCAATCCCTTTTCCCAGCAATAGCTCAGTAATTCCAAGTGTAGCATTTCTAGCTGCCAAATGCAGAAAAGGAGGTATACTACAGGCCCTAAACAAACCAAGCTTATGTAAACAAAAGATATTTCTAGTTTCTCCATCGAGCACAGCAGTAACACAATCGACAGAATCGGGTTTGAATATCTGATCAAGGACCCAACTGGGTACTTCTTCTCCCCTTTCCTGCTCATTTATCAGTTTAACAAATTCAACAGGGTCATCATACAGGAGTGCACACTCAATCAGTTCATCGCAACTGAAATGCGGCTCAGGAACAGGTTGGCCTATATCATCGTAGTAGTTGTAATTGAAACTCAAAATCTTCTTTACTCTTTTCCTCCGTTCATAATTGGCATAGAACTGGGTAAAGAAGCTCAGGGAAATCGAGTATCACCAAACAGCCGACTTCCGAGAGATTGGGAACCAAAAAAGAAGCCAAAGAAAAAATATCACATGTCAAGTCCGCATTCCCACACAAATGTTGCCCCAATATCAAAATGAATGAAGAACTAACATAAAATTCCAATAGATGCAATTTAGTTCTGCTCTACATTTTATCCCACGAGATAGAATTATAGATTGATCTAGTGCAACATCAATTACTCAGAAATCACAAGCTTAAACATTCAGATGCAGGAGTATTAATCAAATATACGAGATTACATACCGTTATAAAGACATTAGCAGTAAATAGCAGAAAACTGTGTATCCTGGCAACCTAAATAGGAAATTTCCACATATTTTCAGAACCTAATGAACTTGAACATCTGAGGGCAGATCAAGTTACCGAAAGCCTAATACTGGAAGGTTAAGAAATGAATCAAAGAAGCATTATGAAAATCTTAAAAGATAAGATTGGTATAGAAACCACATAGGGACTAGATTGCTAAACTATTTATTATAAAGAATGAAGGTCAGAGTAAGCCACCTTATAGCTTGAATTATCACACGCAATGGGAGCTTCACATCACCAGTAACCACATTTTTCTCTGCTGCATGTTCAAGCAACAACTTCGCTAACTGAGCAGGAAGATGCATGGGGCATTCTCCACCACTTACTAATGCATCAAGGGCCACTTTCAATCTAGTTTCTCCTGCAAAGAGAGCAGCAGCACATCGTCTTGCCTGATGTATGTAAACTGCGGTAAGTAATTCCCTCAGTCTAAGAGCGCAGATCCCAGATTCATAACTTTGTAGGTTTTCCCCAACCAAACGGACGAATTCATCTTTATTGTCATTGGCAATGGCCGATTCTATTTGTCCCACATCAAAATTCATTTCATCACTTTCAAGATTCTGCATCTGCATTAATCCAAGAAATGGGAAGGAATATGAACACAAATGAGCCATACAATACACAACTGAGTGACACTAGCAAAAAACAAATAGAATGGCATAGAAACAGTTCACCAATTCCAAAAGATGTTAATTGAAATTTCGAAAAACAGAGAAAACTATAACATAGACTAAATTTGGTACATCTTATACCTTAAAAACTCAGTCTTAAAGCTTTTATAAATGCTTAACAGTGCCAATCCAATTAAATTTATTGAGCCATGTACGTTAGCCAAAACGATCACAGTTGCATTATTAACTTCTTCAAACACACTACTATTTTACTTTGTATTCCTTGCCCTACGTGACCTACCTACCTACCTCTTGAAACCCTAATCTAACGGCAGCTCCTCCCAACCTCTTGAGATCCTATGGTATCCCAAATGCCAGGTTCTCTGAAAACATCTCAAAACGCCGTCGCTTTTCATATTTTGCCAGTCATGTTTAGGCTGTCCTTTATCTTATCTTAGTACGAACTGATAAATTACACAATTTAAAAAAAAAAAAGAGATCTGTAATATTTGTTGTTGTCAAAAACCTCATTTGACATGAAACAGTATGGAATTGAACTATCTCAGATGGCAACACTAATGCTTTCTTGATTTCACTCTGCAACTGCAGAACTGACTTATTCCTTTCTTGTGTATTTGTCTGATTAATGACCTACAAAAAATGTCCACAATTATGTGGTGTTTCTGGGGTTGTTGCCCTTTATGTGGGCGGCAACAATGTAATTTTTTTTTTATTTTGTTTAATGTGAGGATTAAATTGCAAAAGGACTAGAGTGTAAAAAAATTATTTTTATTTTTTATTTTTTTTTAACCATAACCATTATCATTAATATAAAATAATTACAGCATATTGTTTAAACAACAACTCTGTTATGAGCTATACTGACCCTAGTATGATCTTTCTTACAAATTATACAATAGGATAGAAGAGAAAGCCATACTCCTAATACATAAAACAACCTTCCTAGTTGATACGGTATAATTTTGGGATTCCTAAGAGATTTTATCAAACATAGACATTCTGTTAAAACAAAAATATGTGTAAGTCCCATACGCACAAATTTATATCTTATTTTTATTGATTTTTTTATTTTTGATATTGGTTAATTTTATTGATTTTTTAGAGAAATCCACACGCACTCAAATTTATATTTTTTATTTGGAAAAAAAATTTGTTTCTGTTTGTTTGAAGGGATAATTTCACATACCTCCCCTGAGATTTGCCACAATTGTAATAACCTCTCTTTAAGTTTTAAAAATTACACTTATACTAGAGAAGTGTAACCCAAAAAATTACACTTATACTAACGTTTATATTTTTTATAATAGAGAAGTCCGTTTTGATAATATAATAACCCAAAAAATGCCAATCAAACACATTAAAATATCCTTAATTGCTTTTAAAAAAGATGAATAAATCTCAAAAAATTAATTAATTAGCCATAAAAATGTCAAAAGGACTTATATTTTTACATCAAATTTTCAATCTCCTCCAAATATTACTTCTCCAAAACTCAATTATCGGACTAATCTAAATGAATTTACTTTATCTAATCAAAATTTTACAAATAAATATATTAACAAGAAAGAGATGACAAATTTAAAAGCAATTAAAGACATTTTAAGGTGTTTGGTCGGTGTTTTTACGTTATATTATCAAATAAACTTGTTTTCTTATAAAAATATAAACATAGGGGTTAAGTGTAATTTTCAAAACGTGAGAGCAAGTAAGTATAATTATGAAAAACCTCAGGGGAGGTATGTGAACTTATCCCTTGTTTAAATTAAGTCAATTGACTTAGGTTGAATTAAATTTTAGGTACAATAAATTAAGATATGGGGTTTTGGGATTAAGGTTTGAGGTTTTGGGTTTTGGGGTTAGGTTTACAATTATATAAGGGTCTAGGGAGGGTTTAACTCTAACCCTAAACCTTGAACATTAAAACCTAATTTTAAACTTTTTTTTAGCCAAAAAATTCTAGAATTTTATTAATATAGCATGAATTTTACACTTGGCTTTAGCCTCATTTACACTTTCTATCTAGCTAACTTCAACTAAACTCTCTACAAAAACTTCCACTCTATCTGCCACCTGTTCAAAAATACTGTAGTTTAATCCCCATTCATCAGGTCCCAATTTGACTTTGTTCTTGGTACTCTTCTCCAAAATTTTTTTTACCCTATTTATAATGTTCTCTACAGTCTTGACTTTTGCCATTTCTCTTCCCTTAAAGATCACTAAGTTTCAAGTTCTCCATATTTGGTATACTACTACAGCAAGACTCAATCTTTTCAATCTGCAAGTCAATTCCTCTTATCTCCAATGTTTCATCATCCATTCCAGTTTTGTACTGCATCTATTCACCTTCTTATATATCAAATTGAATCCCTAAATCTTACTCCATATCACCTTTGTTACTTTACACTTCAAACATAGGTATTCAATTGTTTCCTCTTCCAGTTTACAGAGCTCACATTTATCAATTTCTAGACTAATGCCCTATTTCTTCATTTGCTCCTTAGTATTCATTCAATTCTTGCATACAAGCCATAAGATAAATTAATAACATGGTGTATTCCTTTTCCCTACACTAACATGTACGAACTTCTACATTTTTTGGCTTCAGTAGTTCATAGCAGACTTCACATTGTAAACTCCTAATGGATGACCTATCCAGCACACCTAACCTTTCTCTGCAATCATAGTTTGAAAGCTTTCTGGGGTATTCAACCTCAAAATCTACATTCCACCAGCTCCTTTTATGCCTTCAGGCCATTTTCAATCCCCATTTTTTCATAAACTATTCAACATTTGCAATTTCATTGAACCCACAACTCCACAGCGGTTTCTTTGAGAACTTCAAGTTTAATGGCCCCATTGGGTGCCAATTATCATACCAAAATTGATATGAACCCGAAGGTGAAAGCTCAAGTAGAAGGAGGCATTCGTATCATTTCTAGAGCATCGCTGAAGCAGAGACTATTACTAATCCCTAATGAAGGCTTAAAGGTACCAAAGATGGATAAAAAGGGCTAGGAAGAGGTCATTAATGACTAAGAGGAGTACGCCCATGAAGGGAAAGCAGAAGAAGCCTATAATGATGGCTGGAGGTGAGCCGCACCAGCAGATCAGGCTAGGAGCACTCGCGGATCACTTGGCATGACATTCTAACCATATTTGCGAGGGCTATCTGCGCACGGTAACCGGTGTGGATAAGAATAGAATAGGTTGCCATCAGAAATCAGCGTTCTAATGGTAACTGCACCCTCTAGTTTTTCAATTGTAATAGACTACTTACTTTCCATACTAATTTTTAGGGTACTTTTGCCTATGAAAGGCTAACTTTTATCATTGTTTTAACAACATTTTGATGCTTGATTCAATAAATTGGTGAGGGTTTTTCCTCAAGTTCTTATGAAGAACTTATTTTTTTCATCGAGTGATTTAGTGATTCACAGTTATAACTTGAGTTCTAATTAATGGGGTTTGGTTAGGGTTTGACTTTTTCTATCAAATGAGTTTCAATTCTCTAGTAGAATTAGGATTAATTTTCTCCCTTGATACACAAGACGATCCTTGGGCGGGATTGTACTTGTAATTTGCGAACTCGTGAAGGTTCTAATTAGGAGACTAACGTGGAGTCTCGAACACGATCGCATCAAGTGGTTTCAAAGCCTTTGGGTTTTTGGTATCAAACTCAATCTATCTCTAGCAAATTTGATTCCTAGGATTTGATATATCGTTTTCTTTTTATTTTGTCATTATTTCTGTAGTAATTCTCTTTTTTTATCGTTCTTGTTTAATACTTGTGTCTAAGGGTGTTCTCTACGTGTTACTCTGGGTATTTATGCTGTCTATGGTGTAAGGTCTAGGGCTAATCATGACCCTACTTGCATCATCAGAATGGCTTATGTCAGCGCTTCGTCATTGTTTCACCTCAGCCATTCTTGTATCTTGATGCCGAACTCCTACTTCAGAGTTAATGTTACTTTGACTTAGCTTTAGATAATACTAGCAACCTATTCTACCTATCACTTTAGAAGATATCATTCAGCTATTTTAAATAATGTCACATCTCACTTGAACTACTGACACACTAACCGCTTATCAACTCAAACTGTACCTAGGGAGACTTTGCCAGAATAGGTGACAAGCTAAGTAACAAGTGGAACCATTGTTCACAACTCTCTCTTCTCTCTCCTCTAAAGTATAAAAACCTCTTAGAAATGTTCATGAGAGGTAGAGGTACATTCATAACTCTTACCACACTTTCATACTTATTTCTCTCATTTTTGCTCTAACTTCAACATCGGAGGTAAAACAGGAGATAACCCCACTTCATATATATTTGTGTGCAGGTGCAATACATTCATCAGTGCGGTTCACATCATCAGACTTTGCTAAACCACAGCCATTATCTCGCCAATACCCCTCACAACAGAAGGGAAACACACGAGGTGCAGCAGCGATGGGACAAAGACAAGAGTAGATTATTAATTACTAGGGAAAGATATGTTAGTAGGGCCTTTTCCTTATTCTTTTTATTGTTGAAGTACTTTAATAAGATTATTATGGTCACTTTTAAGTAAACAAGGGAGATCGTGGTAATATTTAAAATTAGAGGAGGTGCTAAGTCAATTATCAAGAACCTAGAAGAGATTCCTGGTGTTATCCCTTACTTTTTCCTGTGGATGAAAATTTTGTAGAAGTCCATCTATTGTAGAATGTAGAGCCGTAGGTGAGAGGCTGAATGTTTCAGTTCTTCCATTTGAGAAGATATTGTGTATGGTTTTTGGAAGCATTTTCGCAAGGAATCTTGTTGACATATTTTGTTATCTTATTCAGGAAGTCAAGGATAAGTGAGCTTAGCATTTCAAGGTCATTATTGAACATGATAAAAACAGGATTGTTGGAAACAAGAAAGTGAATATTAATATTCAAGTAATATACTGTGTTGTGTCGCAGTTCCAATTCTGGGGGCAATGAATAATCAATGGAGCTAATTTTTGGATTTGCCTAAATCTAACACGGAATATGAGAATAGGATTGGATTTTGGCTTTGTAAAGTCTATTTAAAAACCACAATATCTTGCACTAATTTCTAGGATTTTGAGATTTGTGATGCATTTATCAAATTGACGCTTATCATTTGTTACTAGTGAAAGTGAAAGAAGCAATGAAATGGGCTTGTCATTTTTTTCCCAGAATAAATGCTCTTCTAAAGTGTAGATGTGAATTTGTTAGTCAAGACAATTGAGCATAAATTTTTCTTCTCTGAATGAAAATCACAAACTCTTGAGACCTTTCGAAAAATCTATTTTGGCATCTAGTGCACTACCTGACTTTGGCTATAAAGAATACACAAATAAGAAATTGTAGACTAGATTTTAGATTTTTTTCCTTGCTAGATAAGAAGTAAATGGGTGCAAAATAAACATGATACACTTTTTCACGCATATTGTTGTTCCTAATGTTCCAACAAAGTTATCAAATATTATCGGGATTCCAAGGTCAGAAAGTATTATCTGCACCTACTTCACCAGGATGATTTTTTTTTTATGTTTTGTAGGAAATATTACTATAGTAACTTTAAAAATTCTTCTAGATAAATTTGTTCGTAAGATAAAAAATTGATTAAAAACGTATTTGAAGTTTCTAAAAAAATATATTTTTAAAAAACAGTTTCAAACAAACACAGCCATTTTCAAGAAAACACTATGTAGTTGAAGGGACTGCTTGCGCATTGAAACATGAATATAGTGATTAAGATACCATAATTAAATAGCATTGGGACAACGCCCTAGCGCAATCACACATTTGTTGTTCAATTGCAAATCAAAATCTAATATGGAAAAACTCATATATACAGCCAAATGAAAGCTTGAGAGGAAGCATAACTTTCTGTGTCGCAAGAGTCCATTGAAAAAAGAGATAGTCCTGTGGCATAATTAATTTGCCTCCTAGCAATTTAATCATGAAGCGCATGAATCATATATCATCGATGTTGTTTAGGGGGTTTTGGATTCAAAAATCAATAACTGTGCCACATAATTAATTTGCCACAACTACGAGTAACTAGGCTTACACTCTCCTAATTCTTTAAGTTTAATTGAATGGTAAAAAGTAACAAAAATCTCAGTTGATTTACCCATACATACTTTCTAAACTTCTACTACTTGCGAGCATGAATTTTGTACAAGGGTGGCTTGCTTGATCTTCTAGATGAATGATCATCAGCTTTATTTGCTTCAATTTTGAATAGCCAGAGTGTTCAATGTTAGCTACTCCACAAACCTTAAGTCACTAGGCTAAGTCACTGCTGTTTTCCAAAGACAAACTAATGAAAATAGTCCTATTCCATTTTTTCCCGCCAGCATCAATAGGCTAACCTTGCCAAAGACAGACGTGTGTAGGATCTTTCTCTAAGTAAAGTGTCCAATGAAGGTAGGCTCAAAAAAGAGCAAAGTTTTCAATATTAACAGTGGCCCCACTGAAGGAACCTGGGAATGTGGCAATATCTGCATCATTTCTTGGTTTTCCATTATCATAAGGTACCGTGACTTCTAACTTTGAGATTGAATAAGAGCAAATTAATCAAAAAATCTAGTAGAATGGTACAATAAGTGCCTACAACTCATCAAATTAAGACAGTTCCTTTCTGATAATAGATCTGAGCACAATGGCAAAAGTTCCTCAAAATCAAGTTGTAATGAAGAAGAGTGCCAAAAATCTCAAGAAAGAGCTTGAGCTTTAGCTAGATTATGAGCCGCATTCACAAGTTTTGATATTTGTTTATTTAGAAAAGTACTTTTGCTTCATTGCTCTAGCATATCAAATATGTAGGATCATGAATGGTTGCTTTCTACTGTCAAAACAACTATAAAATTATACATAATTTTTCAAGAGGCAAAAATTCAAACAGTTGTTCATGAGAAATATAAGACACATAACAGTAATCAAATGTAGCACCAAGAGCTTCCTCCCTTCAAAGCGAAAACAGATGTATTTGACTGGGAATCCTATTTGCAATGTAAAACAAATTGTACTAACAATAAAGTTCCTGTTTGCAATGTAAAACAAATTGTACTAACAATAAAGTTCGTTGGGATTTCATTTGGTTCCAAAACAATGAATTGCTACCCACATTGATCGTCTCCAACAATCTAAAAAATCCTTCTAACTACATTTCTTTTAACAATATTTAGTGCATCATAGTGTTGAGATTGACCTCCTATCAAGATTAACAGATGCATAGACAAAATTCTCACCACGACATATCTTTACAACTATTCTTCACTCGTTCATACATGTTTTCTACTATCATTACATCTGTGAGATTATCGTAATCGATTTCAAACTTTTCATGATCTTGATGGTAGTACTTAGTAATGAACTCCTCTAAAATGAGCCCCTAAATCCAACCAATGCTTCAGACTAAACTTTGAATTAAAAATGGATTTCAAGAAAAAGATACAGAAGACATGTTTATGAATTAACAATAGTTTATGTATTACTTTTCCATCAATGAAACTTGATATTTCCCGATTAAACTACCTATTATTAATAAGAAAATGTTTAATTTTTTTTATCTTCCTTACTATCTGGATGGATGTTTTCTATAATGGTATTGTATGCACCAACTGCCAAATTGTCATCCAGGCATGCATGTTTTTCTTTCATGATGCTTCTTACTTACACTTAACATCTTCTCAACTGTATCTTTAAGAATTTTTGCATCAAAACAAGCATCAACACAAACTTGCAAACTCTTGGAACCCTTTGGCATTAGTAACTCATAAGTCCGTCGCATATGAGATATACTCTGCAAGTTTATTCTATATGGTTTATTATATAAATACTATTTGAACCATGAGTGATAGAAACCATTTATTTGCTTCAGGAGGAATGGTAGCTATCAATGAACACCAGGTAGTATTGAATATGAATGTGTTTGTCTTAGCGATAGCGTCAGTCAATTCCTCTTTTTGAATTATCTCCATGTCCTTCTCTTCATTTGTAGTCTATAACGGGAATCAGGATGTATATTTAGCATAAACAAATTGATTAATATTCCATTTCCTTCTCTTCATTTGTAGTCTATAACGGGAATCAGGATGTATATTTAGCATAAACAAATTGATTAATATTGTAGTTTGTTAATCTTACCATCTTTCTAACAGGGATTACTATCAAGGAGAAGGAAGGGTAAGGGGAAAGAGTAAGATTTGAGTGAAAAAATGTTATTTATGAAATTAAGTCAAGTGACAAATATTGATTTCGCCAAGAAGAGTGCTCCTGCTTTATAAATGGTATAATGGTACAATTTAGGGCATTATTGATAAATACTAGAAGTGCTCTGTAAATGGTAAATGGTACAATTTATGGCATTATTGATAAATAATAAAAGTACTATTAAAAGGTTACTCAAGCTTTGTCTCTGTTGAAGTAATAATACTAACTAATAATTTTAGCACACTCTATGTATGCACATTTTGTAGACACCAAATTTTCGACACACCTTTTGTAAAAATATGTTGTCACTTTATTTTAGGGGGTATTTTCCTATTTTTCAGGGGTCGAGTACAATTTTCGCATATTATGTCTAATTCGTCACGTCAGGGGCAAAATGGTAATTTCACCATGTAAATATTAGTTTATTTTATTTTATTTTTCTAAATACATAATTTTACTATTTTTATCATTATTTATGATTTTAATGATTTTTGGGGAGTCATTTATTATTTATTTAAAATTTTAGTTTTTTTAATTCAACGGCACGTTTTTCAATGCGCTATTTTTATGAGGATTTTCAAGTAAGAAAATTTTATATATGCATTTTGAATACTCATAAATTTTTTGTAAAAATCTCATAATTTTTAGAGGTCGTTTAGTATTTATTTAATTTTTATTTTTTTGTTTTTTGTTTATTAAGGACACGTTTCTCAAGAATGCATTAATTTCAAAATTTTGAGTGAAAATTGTAATATGTGCTTTATGTGATAATATATGTTGTGTAAAATTTGTGTGATGTCATTTATTAATTTTTATAAATTTTATAATTTTGCCATATTTAGGTCACGCTTTCCAATGCACTTTTTATTTAAGATTTTCTTTATGAGAATTTTGTCTACAAGCATTTTATAAATTTTCATGTTAAAAAAAAAAAAAAAATTATTATTACTATTTTTTATTATTTTAAAGACCATTTGGTATTTATTTTAAGTTGTATTCTTCTAATGTTGAATTAACCTTTCATTTATTACATTAAATTTTATCTTTTCCTTTTATAATATTGTACTTTATCTTTTATTATTATTATTATTATTATTATTATTGTTCTTATTTTTATATATACTTTTATATATATAATTAAAAAAAAAAAATTTTCAAGTAGTTTTATTTTATTTTCAGTCTCTTTATTTTCTTCTCTTTCAAAAAAAAAAAAAAAAAAAAAAAAAAAAAAAAAGGGGGAAGCAGAGCAGGCTGCGTTTGGCAGCCTGCTGCTGCAGCAGTATGGCTGTTGCAGCCATTAGACCAACTTCTCCATCATCATCACACAGACACACTCATCTGCACACAACTGCAAAGCCACTCCCTCACTTTCTGTTTGCCCTCTGCCACACACATACACCAACTCACAGACTTCACCCTCTTTGCCTTCCCTCACATTCACTCACAATTGACCACACAGAATACTCACGCACAACACACACTACCTTCAACTCCCCTGCAAGCAACACAAAACACAGACTTGCATTTTCTTTCCCCTCTCTCTCTTCATCCGAACACACACACATCACATACACCTGTAGTTCTCCCCTTTCCCCTGCACATTCTCTCGGCCTCCCTACTCCCTTTCCCCAGCACACATTCACACAGTTCACACACAGAACACCTCACCTGCACTTCACTTCACCCAACTCTCACCCTCTCTGCCTCTCATACACATCTGCACACAGATCACTCACACTTCCCTGCACTCAGTTCAGCAGCACAAACACACAAACACTCACCCCACTGCCCCTCCATTCACATACACAGACACAAGCATCACATACACACCTGCATTTTCTTCCTCACTCTCACGCCTCACACATATCACACAACACACACTGCATTTCCTCTGCACAATTCACCAAGCACAGCAGCACAAACACACAAACACTCACCCCACTGCCCCTCCATTCACATACACAGACACAAGCATCACATACACACCTGCATTTTCTTCCTCACTCTCACGCCTCACACATATCACACAACACACACTGCATTTCCTCTGCACAATTCACCAAGCACAGCAGCACAAACACACAAACACTCACCCCACTGCCCCTCCATTCACATACACAGACACAAGCATCACATACACACCTGCATTTTCTTCCTCACTCTCACGCCTCACACATATCACACAACACACACTGCATTTCCTCTGCACAATTCACCAAGCACAGACAACAATCACACAAACACACACTCATTCACGCATAGTTCACTCACGCACACAGACACAGCACACAGGCACACACCTGCACACACACTAAGTCACACAATTCACACACACACAAACGCACAACTCACACAAACCTACACAAAAATCACAAACAAACATACATACACCTGCACCCACCAGTTCATTTACACACACGGCACACACAAAACATACATTCAAACACACACTCACACAACCTGTAAACACACACACACACACACACACCCCTGCGAGAAACACACACGCACACTCCAGCACCATGAGGACAGCAACCACAGTAGCTGTGGACCAACGCCATCGCAGCAGCCACCAGTGACGACCGAGTCCAACCAATCCACCACTGTCCGCCGGAGTCAATAACTCACTGCCCTCCGCCACAAAAATCGCCGGCATCAATTTCTTTCCTCCCCAAAACAGGTAGCACTTTGGCCCTCCTCTTTCATTTCCTGTAATCAGAATTTGTATTTAGATTTCATTGCTAAAATATATAATAATAATAATAATAATAATAATAATAACAATAAAATTCAATTGAGAAATTAGAGTTTTAATTTCTGATATTTGGGGAATTTCGGTTGAGAAGTTTGAGAAATAGAGAGAGAGAGAGAGAGAGAGAGAGAGAGAGAGAGAGAGAGAGAGAGGCCTGTGAGAGAGAGAATCCCGGCGAGAGGTGGAGAAGAGAGAAAGCAGAGGGAATCGGGAGAAAAGAAAAAAAAAAGGAAGAAGAAAAAAAAGAAAGAGAGAGAGAGAGAGAGAGAAAGAGAAAGAGAGGCCTGTGAGAGAGAGAATTCCGGCGAGAGGTGGAGAAGAGAGAAAGCAGAAGGGGATCGGGGAAGAAGAAGAGAGAAAAAGAAAGAAAAAAAAAGGAAGAAGAAAAAAAAGAAAGAGAGAAAAGAGAGAAAGAGAAAGAAAAGAGAGAAAAAGAGGAAAAAAAAAAAAAAGAGAAAAATCTGGAAAAGTTTTAATGAAAAAAAAAAAAAAAAAATGTTTTGGTGAAACTACGTCGTTTTGACGTAGTTTCACTCAAAACTACGTCGTTTTGGTTAGTTAGTTTTTTATTTATTTTAATTAATAATAGGTATTTATTTTATAGTCCTTATACTTTCAGTAATGCTACTGTGGCCCTGAAAATGTTTGATTTGTGCATTTAAATTTCTGTTTATTGTAGATTGACCCCCATAATTTAATTTTCTTTGCAATTAGGTCCCGATTAATTGCATTTAGGTCCCTCAACTTTTAGATAATTATAATTTTGCCCCCTACGTTTTTAATTTTTCATTTTTGACCCCTATATTTGTCGGTAATTACATTTTGACCCCTATAATTTTTCTAGAATTGCAATTTTACCCTCTGATATTTATAAAAATTGCAATTTTGCCTCCCAAACTTTCTTTTATTATATTTTAGGCTTTAAATGTTACTAAAAATTGCATTTTGGCCCTTATACATTGCTGGAAATTCCATTTTTGTCATAAAATGTTGCTGGAATTCTATTATAGTCTTTGAATATGGCTGGAATTTGCAATTTGGTCCATCATGTTGCTGGAATTTTGCATTTTTGCCCCTAAACCTTGCTGGAATTTCATTTTGCCATTATATTTTTGCTGGAGTTACTTTATTGTCCTCCAATGTTGCTGGAATTTATATTTTTGCTCTCCAAATAGCTAAAACTTGAAATTTTGCCTTTAAATGTTTGCTGAAAATTGTGTGTTATTTAATAAGCTTGCTGAAATTGTGTTCTTGGCTTTAAATATTGCTGGAATTTTTTATTTTTGGGCATTATACTTGTTGAAAATTACATTTTTAGCTTTTAAATTTGTTGTAAACTATGTCATTACCGTAAGTAGGATTTAAAATTATAATTTTACCTTTTTACTTGCTGCAAATTACATTTTTCACTTTAGAATATTGCTTAAATTTTCACTTTTAATCCAAATCTTATAATATTTTATTTTTGCCCAAAAAAAAAAAAAGTATTAATTAAAATTAGTTATGTCTTCAAAACTTTAAATTATTTCTTTTCACATTTTCTTTATTTATTAAAAAAAAAAAATTTTTTTTACAATTAATGTTCTAAAATTGGGTATTGTTAGTCTAATTAATGTTCAAATTAATTTTCTTTATTTCTCTTTTAGTTATTTTAATAATTCTTATTTGGTTTTTTTAAAAAAGTTTAAATATGTATTTTTGTATTTTATCTTATATTATCATTATTTCTTTATTCTCGTTGTTTTGTTTTATTTACTTATTTATTCCTACTTAAACAAGTTGCGTTTTCTTTTTAAATAATTAATTATTATTATCATTATTTTCTTTCTTTTATTTTTGCTTGTTTGAATTATTTTAGTATGTTCATAGTGCTTGGTATTAATTTATTTAATTAATTGATTTATTTATCAAATAGTGGTATTTTTGACATGTTTGTTCATGTTAGTAGCAATTTGTACCGAGTTTACGAACGGGAGGTATTTCAATTACCCTTTTTATTTCCTTTTATGTAATTCTATGTGCTCCTATGTGTTTTTCTATGTGTTTTAATGTATTTTTGTGTTTATAATTTTTGTTTATGTATGAATGTTTATTTATTCATGTCATATTATTTATTCAAATTTAATTTTGATTATTCAAAGAAATGTAATAGATAGGTAATTTTCTATTTAGCAAAAAAAATTTTTTTGTATTTAGATAGTTAATGTAATAGATAGTTTACGTTTTATCTATTTAATTAAAGCCTATGTATTTTAGATAGAAAGTGTAATAGATAGGTTAGATAGGTTATTTTTAGACTGCAATTAGGTTATTCTCCGATGTAATAGTTAGGGCTTTGTGTGCTATGTGTGTTATGTGCTTGTGTGTTTTATTCGCTTTTCCTAGGAACTTGCATCTAGAATACCATGCTTATGTGCTATGTGCTCCTACTTGCTATTACTTGCTTTTATGTGATTTATTGCTTTAATACACGCTTTATTTATTTACTTGCTTTAATTATATATGTGTATCGTCGCCACACTAGTCCAAAGCTAGTTGTGGTTAATTTCGTTTTCTTCGCTAGTCCAACGCTAGCGGAGAATTTTCAGAAAATAGGCTAGTCCAATGCTAGGCCTTTAGATCATTTTAGTATTAGGATCATTTCTCGCGTGTTCATGATATTTCACACACATTTTTATCTTTTAGGCCTTTTTCATTTTTGTATAATTTTTATATACTTTATCATTTATTATCTATTTTAACCTCTACCTAGTGCATAACATTTAGATTCCACTACACATAGAATTTTAGGTCATTTGTGTGATTTGACTAGAAATAGTCAATCTACTCACGTGGGAAGCGATGGCGTACATGTCGTTCCCCCCTCCGTGAGTAGAAACAGTTAGTCACGAGTCCATCAGTCCCCCGTACCCGTTATGTTTGCATCCCCACTTTCTTTGTTCACGTACTATCTATACTACTATTTTTCTTTTCTTTTTGCATTCCATTTTTGCATCTATACTCGTGACTCCATCGAGGTCTAGACTCGGGTTTCGCAATTAATGCGATAATCCCGACCCAAATCTCAATGGAACATTTTGTCCCTTATCGATATCCATTTTTAGGACTAGATCTGCATTCATATAGTTGCATCCAAATGCGATAAAATCTTAGGGTTATATTAGGAAAATTTAGACTGAACCTCGCAACTAGTTTCGGCTAGGTTGAAAGGGTGCCTTAGGCGCAAGCCTTTGCCTTCCCTTTCTTCAACTGTGACTCCCGAACCTTTTTCTCTTGTTTTCAAAGACCTGGAGTCGTCTAAAAGGGTTTTTCTTGTTTTTCCTACATTTTGCCAAAATCATTTCTTTAAATGAATCATTCCCAAATTTTCTTACCTTTTATAAAATATTTTCGGGTGACTTGGTACACCCAAAACTCAATACCAAGTGGCGACTCCATTTCTCATAAAAACCCTTTTTAGACTCTATTTTTCGGGCCCAAAAAATCGTCGCATTCTCCAAAGTCCCATTTTAGGCCCTTTTTCTTTTATTTTAAAATAAAGCATTTTTTAAACACAAATCTCATTTAATTCTTCCTTTTCCTTTTTCCGACTTCCTCACTCACCACACTACTTTATCATCATTTACACTCACTTTTATCATTTTATTATTTATTTATCCTTTCTTTTCGAAAAATGGGGCGCGACAGCTGGCGACTCCACTGGGGATCACTAGTGAGTCCGAGCACTTGGTTTAGTCATCTTTTTCCTTTTTTAAACCCTTTCATTTTATTGCATTTGGATGCTTAGGATTGCATTTTTATTTTTCTAGGTTTTTAGGTTTTTCTCTTGTATCTCACACACTTCCCGTCTCTCGGCTACTTATGTGATGTATGTATGATTTATTTACTTGTTACTGCTTTATTCGACCGCGCTTGCATTTGGGGAAGGGGCCAATCACCCTTAGAGCCCACGCGTGTTATTATTACATTCCTTCCTCTCATAAGGAGCACTTCATACGTGCATTCGACGTTTTTACCCTTTTTCTCTTTTGGTGGTTGTCACCCACCCATCCCAGTTAGGAATAGGATTGATCTACCTAGGCATGTGCGCGGGGCACGATGTGCACGTAATCATGTTTGGGAGATCACCCGAACTCTCGGCTTGAGTCCACAAGTCTAGAGATTTGGGCTTTAAAATAGATCCACTCGGACACGTGGCCGGGGCACGATGTGCACGTAGCAGTGTCTGGGGGATCACTCGAGCCACCGACGAAAGGATTTGGGATTGATAACCCTTACCCTTAGGTCTGAAGGCTTGGGAACCGACAGCTTAATTGAGTCTAGATGCATTAGCAAGCCCAACCTCATGCATCCATGTAGAATAACCTAGAGTAGAGTCAACCTTACCCTATCAGGTACATTATGCACGAGAGGAGGGAATCCACCTCTCTTTATTTATCTTTTTTTAGTTATATTGTTTATTGCTTTATCAATGTGTTATGTGATATTGTTGAAAACTAACGCATTTTCTCTCGTTTTGATTACATTCATAAACCGTAGAATAAAGAGCCCTGGTACGGTGCTCTTATAGGAAATTGACCCATTTTTGGCATATTTATATTTTTCATCTTATAAGTTCATTTCTTTAAAATATATATATATAAATATATAGTATCTCCTAGTTTTTCACAAAGGTTTATTTTTTATAAACCGAAAATACCCGAGAGTTCAATAATGATAATTTTTATAAATTTCAAAAAATATATATATAAAAATAAAAATAAAAAAAATCTGATTTTTTTTACTTGTATACACCGTGTTTAAGTTGCAAACCCGAACTTCTCTTTTTAAGACGTTTTTTACTATACATACCTATTTTGCAGCAAATGCATCTTTTGTACAGTGTATGACCCATTTTTCTAAAAAAAAAAAAAAAAAAAAAAAATCATTATGCATAATTGTAGATAGGATTCTTTAACATTGTCGTTTCAAAAGTTTTGTCTATTTTGTTTTATTTAATAAACTGGCATCATGCATCAACCCTAGAAGGGGATGCCGCCTAGGGAACCCCATTTTAGGAAATAAGCCAACCTTGTTTCCCGTGGGTATATAACCCTTTTATGGGAATTGCACGTTTAAATTTGCTGTAAAACTCGAGAAGTAGGGCCTGTAGGTAAGGTATCTGATATGAGTGACATGCTTCAGATGGACAGTCCGCGGCGTATCTATCAGATGTTGGCAGTCCCACCCGAAATCCAGAAATGGCCAACTCTCATGTCCTCTAGTGAAATCAATCAAGTAGCAGCGTTCTTAGGGCCAATTGGTGATTTTAAAGATATAGAGGCAGATGGACGTTTGGTGGAAGCTTTGGTCCACCTATGGGATCCCAGTTGCTCAGCATTCAGGATCGGGGATCGAGAGATGACTGTCACTATTGAAGAAGTGTCCGGTTTGCTGAATTTGACAACGAAACATACATCAATAGTGTTTCCAACCGCTTCAGGAAAGGCCGAATTCTGTCATTTTACTGGTTTAAAAGAATTTGTAATTCAAGGGTCAGATCAGAGTGTGGATGTAAAGTTTCTATTCGATCGGTTCGCAGTAAGAGATGGGTTCGACCGACACATAGAGGACTTCACATTCACATCTAGGATGATATGGGAGCATAAGAGACCGATGGTGTATGGGTTCGTAATGGCCGGCATCTACCTTTTCCCTAGGAGAGACAAGAGGATAGGCTTCAAGACCACCAAGTTCATGACCGATCTATTCTTTGGTATTGGAAGCCAAAGAGTTTCTATAGTACCAACGGTAGTGGCAGACATATTCGTTTCATGCACGAATTGTCAAAGAGGAGAAAATTTCTTCCACGGGTCAAATCGAATTCTGTATATATGGGCTATGGAACATTTCAAGAGGCATTCACCTGTCCGTGATAGTTTGCCATTGGTCGGATATAATTGGATTGTTACTCATCATAAGAGGGTTGATAAGAATGACAGACCAATGAATTCATCTGAATATTTGGATTTTTTGAAGACTTTGCCAGACCAAGGAGTCAGATGGGTATTAGATTGGACCGATTGCCTTAAGCCAGCTTTACGTACAAAGTCATCAGATTTCATACCGTTGTTAGGGACTCAGGGCATTGCTGCCTACACACCGAAGAGGTTTCTCAGACAACTTGGACGTGTTCAGGGCCTGCCACCCACACCCGAACTAGCTAATTTCACCATCAGTTTTGATAAAGGAATTTGTCCATATCCTGTTCCAATGAAGACCCAAATCACTTCTGCTTGGGGCACATTATCCAATGATGACAACATTGTCTATGATTCGCAATCCAAGCAAATGGGTTTGGTCACTCCCCAGTACGAAGATTGGTTTCGGAATCTCAAAGGGAACAGACCGCAAGTGGCACCGTCCGAGGAAGTAAGAAGATTGATGGCCATCATCGAGGCAAAAGATAAAGAAAACCTGCAACTAAAACAATCTATGGAGATAAACAAGCAAATGGCAGAACGAAATAAAGAGTTGTACGAGCAGTCAAGGGAGAAGCATCAAGAGCTGAAAAGGAAATGCAGTGAATTGTATGATGAAGCAGAACGCATGAAAAATCCCTACTTTAGAGAATCAAAAGATGCTATGATAGATAGGCTAAAGAGGTTTAATGACTTTGTACACAGCCGTCTTCGAGAGATGATGTAAACAGTGAATTTTAAATTTTAGATCTATCAATGAAAATGGTTTTCTTTTTTTCTGACTTGAAAGTACAGGTTTGGTAAACAGGCCCTACTTCGACAGTGATGCATCATGTTAGGCCTACCCTTGGCATAATAAGGGCACCCCCTAAGACATGCATCTGAATCATTTATATACTTACTAATTTTAGTCTTTTTCTCTTTTTTTATGATAATAAAATTGACAGTGACAATGACGATGGGGCGACTAAACCTTCCTTCCTTTTTTATGTACGTTCCAGGTACTTTAAATCATAGCTTCATTTCAAAGAAGCCCCATCGTTACCAGATCCCGAAGTCAAGCTTTGAAACGTATAAACATGAGTTCGACTCCGGATGTTTCAGAAATGCCAACTCAAGCAGTGTCTGTGGATTTCTCTGCATTGGGAGCTCAGTTGAGTGAAGTGTTGGGCAAGTTTAATGAATTGAGTGCAGAAATGACATCACAAAGGCGTGTAATCGATCAACTTGTGGCAAACAGCAGTGGTGGTGCTCCAAACAACCCAACACCAGCAGTTGACCACACCCCTGAGCAGGTTAACCAATTGCCTCTCACAACCAATATGCAAGCTGCTTCCATTCCACCTTTTGCCAACCCCATTGAAAGACCGTCGGCCCATTTTAACTCTGATCCTTTACACATGCGTCCTAATTACGTCCAAACGAACCTTCCTAATTACCCAATTCCCCAATCTCATCCACATATCAACCCAAACATTCCACCCAATTTTCAAGTACCTCATCATCAAACTGCAGAACCTTTTGTTTGGGATGTGGCTTCTCAAGGAAAACCAGCCATGGATGAAAATGCCACCACTGCGGATAAAGATTTGCTAAAAAGATTGGATCGATTTGAGGATTTCATGAAGAAAAGTCAAGGGCTGCACAAGCATGGCGGGTTAGGCTATGATGATCTTTGTCTTTTTCCAGACGTTCAGTTGCCATTGGGTTTTAAGGCACCTAAATTCACTAAGTATGATGGAACTGGAAATCCCAAGACGCATCTCAAGATGTTTGCCAACAAACTTGGCAAACCGGTAGACGATGAGAATTTACCAATGCGTCTGTTCCCTGAGAGTCTGGAAGGTGACGCATTAGACTGGTATTCAAATTTGAAGCCTCAGGAGATAAAGAGTTGGTTGGATCTGTCAACGGCTTTTGTCAAGCAGTACGAATTCAATTGTGAATTGGCTCCAACACGAACCACGCTGGAGAGTACTAAGAGGAAGCCTTCAGAGGATCATAAGACATACGCCAAACGTTGGAGAAAGTTAGCTGCCAAGGTGGAACCTCCCATGAATGAAGAGGAGATTGTCCGAACTTTCATTAAGGCCCACGACCCGCCATATTTTGAGGAAATCTTTCGCATGTCAGGAAGTTCGTTTTCTGCCATCATCAACAAGTTAGAGGAATATGATGAATTTGTCAAGGCGGGCAAAATTGTTAATGTGACAGCCTTGAAGTTACAGTTGGAAGCTTTGCAAAATCAGAATCCGGGCAGTAATGGGAAGAAACCCCTGTTTAAAAAGAAGGAAGGGGAGACTGCTTTTGTATGGGATCAAGGCCCATCCTTCAGACCCAGAATTCAAAATTATCCTCCATACACAACCCCTTACCAACAACCTCTCCATCCTCAACCAGTCTATCACACTAACACCCAGCATCATCATCATCAACCCAACTATCCAAATTTTTCTGTCCCACTACCAGCTTCCCGACCAACTTTCCAAAATTACTCTCGTCCTCCATATAACCCAAGACCACCACAACAAAACAACATCCATATCACACCAAACCCATTTCAAGCTAACCGAGACCAAATTCAAAGGCCACCCCGAACTTACACCAATCTGGGCCGTCCCATTGACCAACTATATGAGCAGTTGAAAGCCGCTGGCAAAATTGGAGTGATCCCTGCAAAAGTTTACAATAAGGGTTTGCCTGCGGGATACAATCCCCACGCTATTTGTGCATACCATTCAGGGAGTCCAGGAACACTCAACGGTCAATTGTTGGACTTTAAAGAATCATATTCAGGACATGATTGAGTCTGGAGAGATCGTTCTTAGAAGACCGGGGGAGCAGGGACCCAGTGTGAGCAAAAACCCTCTTCCAGAGCATGGAAACACTGTAGGAGCCATCACTGCTGATGAGGAATTGGATGAT